>VCII01000075.1:0-431336 GCA_006030095.1 Triplophysa siluroides | reverse complement strand
GCTTGGCCACCTCCCAGGAGAACTCCGATCGGCCAAAATGACCATAGCAGGCGGTGCTCTGGTAAATCGGCCTCTTCAGATTCAGGTCCCTGTTGGTGGAAATTAAGTTGGTAATTTTTTTTTACACATTAAATCCAAAATAATTTCTCATACACATAAACTCCAAATGCAGTTTGATCAAAGGCCCATTTATCACACATTGATGGCAGCAACCTCTAGAGGAAATGGGGGGAAATAGCAGAGCTGTGATCACAGTAGTTGTTTTATGTATTTTTAAGTCACAATATTCCTTTTTATATCACTTATTGTAATATTACACCTGTGCACCATTTGCCGCTCAGGACCCGGGCCATAAATGTATAGTAAATAAAAGGTTTATGTAACACACAAAACATTGCTTGCTTCTAAAGAAGTGGAAAAATAATTATCTTTTAAATTGTTTACCTGACAATGACACCTGGTCGGAGGTCAAAGTTCTTGTTAACAATCTGGAGCAACTCTTTCTCAGTTTTTTCCGATGAGCCATAAGTGAAGAGCGAGATGGACAGAGGGTGGGCAACTCCTATGGCGTAAGACACCTGCAGGTGATAGGAATGAATTATACATGAGCCTTTGGCCTGAATCCAGTTTTAACCTGTCACATACAATTGACTTATAAATGAACCTTTGACGTTTTTGTCTAGACGTTCATGCTGGATCATTTACAGTTTTGTTTACTGTAAGACACAGATGTTAAAGTTTACCTGCACCAGAACTCTTCTGCACAGTTTGGCCTTCACCAGGGATTTGGCAACCCAGCGTGCAGCATAAGCAGCAGAGCGGTCCACTTTGGTGTAATCTTTACCAGAGAAGGCTCCACCCCCGTGAGCTCCCCATCCACCATATGTGTCCACAATGATTTTTCTACCTGTGACTCCAGCATCTCCCTGAAAAACATCATTATTTTATGGTTAAAGGTTTATAAAGGTGAAAATGGTTAATACAGAGAGTTTGCATGAAAATGGCACAAGGAGTGTGTTCACATCAATGATGATTTTCCATTGTTTGAACCTGGGCGTAGACGCATAGAACTAGATTTGAGATGAAGATTATAATTAGAATGAATTTTAAAGGCGTCATGAACTGGCCTTGTTTATTGTTTTATACTGTTGTATGAGATCTATTTATGACGTTTGCGTGGTTTTTACATTAAAAACAATTAAAATCAATAAATAATAATAGGGTTTTAAATCTACCCGGGTTTTGAGCCCAGCTTGACAAACGCTTGGTTTTAATGGGCATGCCGCGGAGAAACTTTGACAAAAATTGACAAAAAAACTTTGCTGGAATGGCATAAGGGTGAGTAACCCAAGACAGAATGTTTCTTTAAAACTGTTTATTATAAAAGTTTCAGAAAGACGTGTTGAAGCTCACCTGAGGTCCTCCAATGACAAAGCGACCACTTGGCTGCAGATGGTAGGTGGTCTTATCGTCCAGATATTTTGATGGGACCACGGCCTTGATGACCTTCTCCCTCAGAATGCGTTTTTGCTCTTCCAGCGAAATGTTGTCATCGTGTTGGACCGAGATGACCACTGTGTGAACACGCAATGGAATCACAGCCCCATCCTCCTGCTTGTAGTGCACAGTCACCTGGAATTGTAGGAAATGCAAAGGAAGTATGCAGGGTCATCCAAGGCCAACATAAAAAACGATACGACTTTTGACGTTTCTTAATGCAGAACTCTAAAATAGACCAGAGGTTTCAGCTTTCCAGCTGCCCAGCTTGGGTTGCTGGCATGTTTCTGTGATTGACAGGTGCACAGCCGTGTCTTCCAACCCACTAGGAAATGTAAGGACTGGGGGCTCTGGATGTCATGCAGAGGGTCATTCTAAGAGTATGAAAAGAGACCGCCTCACTATCTTGCTCAACAGCAGTCACACCTATTGGCCAATGTTCTGGTTCAATGAACACTAGGGCTGATAAGATATCATGGTCAACATCAGTCAGCGGTTTTCAACCTGCACACTGTAACTCCAAAGACACAGTTACATCAGCTGGTGACTGAGCGTGCAAAATCACTTCTAACGGACTTTAAAGCGAATGTAACACACGCCAATCTCATATTAATCTTGAGTACAAACTTATACAAAGACTTCCACCAGTTTCAACAAAAGGACAAGATCTCATACATACTGGGAGAAAACTCTAGAAGCTCAAACCTGGCTGCAAGATATGTGAAGTCCTGCCACGACCAAAGAACAACCAGCACAACACAAAACAACACTGACAGGACAACACACACAAGCTGACACTATCAGCCTCATTGATAACTTTGAATAAAACTGTTTTTCTGTTTATATTGAGATGTATATATATATATTTTTACTCATAGACTTTTAATTTTAATCCTATCTTATTTTTATCTTAATCTGTATTTGTGCATGTTTATATTTAATCTTGTGCTTTGGCAATGTACATTTTTTTTATCATGCCAATAAAGCTCCTTTGAATCTTGAATCTTGAGTACCACCAGAGTAGTATTAGAGAAGTAGTCTTTAGTTTGATCACATTTATAAAAGACAGATACAACTATACAATTATTTAGCGAAAACAGACGAGCCCTGTATACGTGCAGGAGGGGGCGGGACTACAGCACGAGCACACAATACATCATCGCATTATCCCTGCATAACTGTTGATTCACTATAAGTTAATGTGGTTTACCTTATGCACGTACACGCCGACTGCCAACAAAACACAGACATATGACTCAGTTTCACTTACCGCGTGTGGTTCATGACCGACATCTTTCAGCGTTATATCCACCGTTTATAACATTCCCCACCGAAATGCAGTGCACAAACAAACACAGCTGAACTTCGCGAACAAAGCAGCACACTGGTGAGAGTGCTTTTTCCCCCAATCTCCCAGGTTGACGCGTGGGCGTGCTCTTTCATCTCGCTCTCGCCGGTTGACACTTGGGCTTGCTTTTCCCGGGAGAATTGTCCAATAAGAGACTAAGAAAAGTTGTTACGAAACGGAATTTCTTGTTTGAAAAAAAAACGTTCCGAAACCAATACGAACACTGGGGGAGTGATCGAGCACAGAAATACTACGTCCAACTCGTTTTTTGACAAGTTGACCATGTCAAGCATGAGAAACCAGCAGGTTTAACATTGTAAAGAAGTCAGAATGCATGAAACACAGTGGCACCACTCCTTTAAATTTGTAAAAATGTGTGTTGGCGTGTAAATAACTACAACGTAATACAATCTGTACATACAAACAATTAACTAAGGAAAATATTGCGATGATATGCATGTTACATAACAATTTCTAAATCAGTTTTACTAGCTTTATATTAAATGGCAATGTAAAGCATGCAAAATCAATTTCGAAGAATAACCAATGCAAAGTTTTAATGAAAGTTTTCAACTGGCAGATGTGGCAAAATTGTCTACTATAAAATGTTTTTGTTTTGAAATGTTTTACTGTTACATTACTGACCTGGGTTTTAGAGTCTGGGCGGAGCCATGGAATAGTGCCATCCCGTCGCAGCTCTGCCATTTTGGTGTTGAGTTTGTGGGCAAGGACGATGGTGAGCGGCATACACTCCTCTGTCTCATCCGTGGCATAAACCAAACATGAGCCCCTGAAACAAGGCAATATGTAGGAACTACGTTGAGCATGTATCATATTTAAGCTCGCAGTTTTTACGCTGCTTTTGTAATCTAACCTGATCTCCAGCTCCAATGTCTTCCTCATTTCTGTCAATGTGGACACCCTGTGCAATATCAGGAGACTGCTGCTCTAGAGCCACCAGCACATTGCAGGTTTTGTAGTCGAAACCTGAACATGAAACAGCAGATTTTTTTTATTCAGATGCATTAAATAATGAAATACCTTCAGAGACGGTTTCATCAGACGCAACTTGATTTAAATTAAATCTCAACAGTTATTGATTCTTTGCAGAGGTCTACCGGAAGTTACGTTTGGGCCACATAACGTTTTTTTGGGTGTTGCCGCTGAAACAGTAAATAATGGTCGTCGTGAACAACCTGATCATGATTGGCTTGAGGAAAAAATTGTTTAAAGAACCGTTCCAACAGGTAACTTCGCCATTTCTGACATGGAATCTCAATCGCAGCTTCACTAGGCTATAACTGAGATGCACGTACTGTGCTGGCAATTTGGACATCTCTCTCTCTCTTAATAATTAATTCAATTAAATGCTATATTTAATTGAAATAAATGCAATCATATCACCCCCACAAACTGCAAACCGAACCCGTTCGATCAAAAATTGTACTGCAAACATCAATAACAGCTGGCTTGTTGGCTTGTTTTTAATTTAGCAAATGACCATAAAATAAGCGGAATAATCCACAGTTAGCTGTGCATTAAAATCCCGTAAAGCACAGCCAGCCGTGGATTATCTTTAACTTGATGACATTGAGCTTTAAATTACAGAGAAGCACATAAAAGGACCTGACCTTTTTCAGAGTTGTCGTAACCGATGTGTTTGATAGTCTCACGTACAATCTTCTGGTAGTCTACGTTGGCTCGAGATGTGATCTCACCGCACAGAAGTACCATGCCAGTCTTACATACTGTCTCTGTAAAATAAATCAATATGTTTCGTTAGTCGCTACAACCCGTGACAAACAGAAAGTATTGTCTCCGCAAATGAAAGGTGTAAAATCAATTACTATGTAAAATGTGGACATGAAGTTCATTCAAATGTATGCAGTGACTGTATGACCTGACTAAATGCAATGGATTTAAATCAAAACATTTTGGTCGTGAATCACAAAAGTTTACTCACCACAGGCCACCTTGGCATCTGGGTCCTGCCTCAAGTGTGCATCGAGGACTGCGTCGCTGATTTGATCACAGATTTTGTCTGGTTAAAAAAATGACAAACTATTAAAAAACTAAAGTTAGTACAACAGATTAAATAAAACTGCGAGTGTAATGGTAACTAGTAGATTTTTTATGGTACGACTCTAGAACGCCATGCTTCAATATACGCAAAATCCCAACAAAGCAAAGCCGTCGCTGAGCAGCTAGAGAGGACAATACTAGTGCTCATCTCCTTTCAGAATCATTGACTCGGTCTATATTTGGGCTGAAAGCTGAGGCAACAGATTAGATGGGTTACATCAGAAACCACACTGTCAAAATCAACATCCCAGGTGATAATGCAAGACTGACAAACAGGTCGAATCTATGAGACCGGTTCAGTCTAGATCCATTTTTGAATCGATTTTTTCGGTCTTGCACATGAGTATTGATTGATCTGCTAAAATATGTGCTGACGATGGATGTTTAGCGAGACTTAGCAAGACTTTGCCCACATTAACCGGTTAGAAAAGTTTCTTGTAGAGGGAATTAGTTAAGAATTAGGATTTCGCCCGTGCTTAATTCTGCAGTGTGGTACATGAATCTCTCCATAGCACTTTGGCCTTGTAGCGTCATGAGAGAATAGCAATATGGTTGATAAGATATGTGAGGTCTGGTAGGTTCCCACACGATACAGAAAAATTATTTTGGTAAACAGGTGTACCAATGAAATGGTGACTCTCAATAGATAACTGTGTTAAGTATAATTTGGGGAGAGTGCCATTGTGAAGTCAATATCAAATAAATTGCGTAGTAAATAAGTAACTGGGAAAACTCTCCCAGCGTTAGGCTGTAATATAACACGCCTTGTAAAATCCACATCCTCTGATTGACTATTTTTGTCTACTAGACTTTCACTCAATGAAATACCTACCAAGCACAAGGTACTTACTCAAAGCGTGAATTACCTGTGCGTGTCAGCTTTTGAACCCTGTTGAACTGTTGCTTAACTTCCCTGTTTTATGCTTTCGTGACATGTTGTGGCAGGTTAAATAATGTATAGGTATGCACTTGCTGTCAGGCATTTACAATGAGACGTAAGTAAAGACAATCTAATACAGGGTTACTTAAGAGTTACTTACATGTCTGTTTAATACTAATGAAACAAAGGGAAGCATTTAAGAGTACACTGTAGATGAACAACACCACAAGGAGACTTCCTTCCAATCTGATTTAAAAGTGCTTAAAAGGTTGAAAATTCACCTGGATGCCCTTCTCCCACAGACTCAGAAGTGAACATGAAGGAGCCATCATCTTTCACATCATTAAATCCTTCCATGTTTACCAGCAACTCAGCAACGCTTCAAAATCACTGATCTGTCAAATGTTCCTCGAAAGTAGGCGAAGAATGCAAAGCTCCTTATAGTCCTGTGGGTCTCTAGGACTTTATGTAGAAGATAGAAAGAGAAAAAAGAAAGAGAGGATTGCACAAAGAACGGACTATAAAACAGACAACCCTGTCTCAAAGCAAGTTGGCCCCCTATATATGGCAGAAAGAAAACACACACACACACACACACACACATAGCTTTACTCATTCACTCTCTCACAAATACACACACACACAAACACGTGTCATGTGAACGAATGGGGCAGCCCATTCCAGGGGGGGTTATTTTGGGGGAGGAGATTAAAAGTCTCCGAAAGTCTCTGTTAACCCCTTGTGCACTAAACGCAATGGATACCCGATGTGTTTGTTGATTTATTAGACTGATGGATGCGATTACGTTTCCCTTGAAACTCAGATCATTCGGCTAAACATGATCAGATCTGGGCTGTTTACAAACAGGTGATCTATCTGTAACAAAACCCTGGCAGCTTGTGCTAAGGGATATCAAAACTTAAGGGGGTGTGGTGAATGTGTAGATGTGATTGGAAGACACAGAACTCCTCTTATTTACCTCTTATGTGCTTGGCAGAATATGTTTTTGTGGTTATGTAATAAATGAATTGCGAAAGCTTTTAAAACACCTATAAGATAATGATTTAACACATTCTTGCAATGGCTTGTCTTCTTCAATATCTTTTTTTTGTCAAGGACTGAAATTCTCAAATATATATGGATTTCCCAATAAAATGTTTTCGGACATGTTATGACGTAATATCCATTAGGTCAGATGTAAAGGTACTTACTACAGCAAAATGTACTCTTTACCCAGAATCAACAAGTGTACAGTTCAGCGCCACACTGCTTTACTATAACAAGGAGTAACTTGCTGTTGTTACCTTCATCGTAACTATATGAATTACTTTCGTTTTGCAGTCTTATTTAGTCACTGGTTGACTGTCAGGGAATTTTATTGAGAATACACATGTAATGTTATTCATAAATGCTTCGGAATACAGACCTAAATTTGGTCTCTTATGAAAGAAGTCATTTGGCAGATTATTGCTGACAAAAAAAATCTAATCTACGCTGCCAGGTGGAGGCAACCTGATGCAGTAAGACTTTTGTGTTGACTCAAAGTATATTATTTAATTCTTCAAAGTAATGATACTTTGTTAAGCCAACTTAAATTTGTTTGATTATGTAATGCTGATTGTCTTATTTTTCTAATAAAGATATTATTGTCACACCAATAACTGTTGTTCAGGCAATTAATATATTTCTGTTGTGTGGATGAAAAATATTAAATTAGCTAAATGAAACATTCCAAGTACTCTTTAAATACTGTAAAATATAAAAAATAAATAAACAAATGTATTTTTCTTTTACTACAATTGTAAATGTTTTCTGCCTCAAACAGACCCAAGCTTTGATCAAACAACTGCGTAAACAGTTTCTGTTGAGTGTTTTAAATGCCAACTTTGCTATTGTGTCATGCACTTACAACTCAACATTGAACACACAAATGTCATCCATGGTAACAATCAAAAACCATCATTCATTAAAATAACTCTAAACTAAACAGATAACAAACAGTAACAACGATATTAAAGCATAAATTAAGCCGGCAAGAACTAAAACACTAATCTTTAAAAAAAAAACAAATAAGAAACACAGAATTGAACATGCTGCAATGCATCTTGGGAACTTTCAAACTCTTGCAGTATTGCTTGTTCAGAAGACACTGTTTTGTAAGTTGGGCTAATTTTCTGACGCATTTTGTGTTTGAGCAAGATAAACTATCCCTTATAGGAAAGAAGAAATAACTATAAATCTAGATGGTGTCAAAATCAATATAGATCAACAAACGTTATGTGGCCCAAGCTTAACTTACGGTAGACCTCCGTAAAGAATCTATAACTGTTGAGTATTTTTTATTTAATTTAATACAATTAATATACAATAAAATATTATTATATATTAAGAACAATTGTATTAATTGAATATAAAATATTTGTTATATTACAACCAAACACAGACCAGTAGTTAGTGGATTGTTTTGGTGTTGATGGTGAATGAATGTAATGCCGAACTGTGAAGACATGTTTTAACAGACAATTAAAAACCATGTACATCTTAAAATGTGGACAAATAAGCAACACAATGTTCCACATGAAAGTTGTACTATTTGTTTAGGACAATTTTTGAACAAATGAGTAAATGACGTGGGATGAGACAAAGGTCAGTTTCTTCTTGAACCTTCAACCAGAGCAAAATGTGGCATGTCGGGTTAAAATTCAGGTTAAAGGGGGAATTAAGTCCAGAGTAGATTATTCTCACCCAATTCAATAGAATAACTAAACTATTTATTATAAATTGTATTTATTGTGTAATTATTAAATGATTCATTTAAAAAAGTAAAAAAACTTGTTTGTATTTAAAACCTTAATGCATGGCAATGAAGCATTGATTCCTAATGCTATTTTTTTAACATACTAGCATGTGTAAGGCCACGATTCATGGACTATGATCATTCAGTTATAGTGATGTCCCAGCAATCTGAAAACCAACTGGACCAAGCAGGATTAGATAGACTGATGCACAAGCAGGACTGTCCATTTTATTGCTATTTTAAAAGTTTGACCGCTGCATGAATTTGACATTAACCTAACTTCAAACTTGTCAACAGCCTAACCAACTGCTGTTTATTAAGTGAAAAAACATTAATATATTGATATATTTATTCTAAATAAAGACGTGTACTGCAGATTTAAAATATTCTTTCAATTGTGATGCAATTATTTCAATTGCAATCTCTTACAAAATTATTTACAGGATAATCTCTTTTAATAAGATTTCAGATCTCTGAAATGAGGGTTAGTTTTGCAATGCACTCGACTTTACATCAGCCATGGTATCAAATAGATTATAATTTAATGTATTTACATTGTCTCAAGGTTGTGATGGATGTGGGGCAGAATTGTTGTTGAGGTGATACACGTCTGTTTATGTTTGCCATTACGCTCTCGGGACAAAACGCACGTGGCTGCTGCTGGTTGGTTTCATGTGGTAAGCACAACCAGTTAGGTGCCCTGCCCTTTCGCCAAATGTGATCTACTTCGATAAGCTGAATAGAAAAGGAGGTGTGCTGTGCGAAAGCCAATGGATAATTGGCATAAGAATGTTTAGTAGGTGGGGCGTATATGCCTTTTGCTTACTGGTTCTTAAACCCAGACAATCCTGCACAAATGTGTTAGAAAAAAACCCAAGAAAAAAAGTGACCCAAGAAGGTGAACTAGAGTGAACTTACAGCTGAGCTGGTGCTGGGTATGATAGATAAGCCGCTTGTCTGTGAGAGCTTGTATGAGACGGAATTTAGTTTGTGCCTTCTATGTTTTACCAGCGAGCAAAATCATGTTCTAAGAATGTTACAAAAGCAAAAATGACCATTTTTTTCTTCGTTCTAAGAATATTTTTCTTGGTTATGTGAACGTTACATTCTATCATATTGAAACCATTATAAAAAACGTATTCCTAATGTTATGTAAAAAATATTCTGTTAACAGTTCTTCAACATCACTGCACAAGAACAGAAAAAACACAACCAACTGACTTACAGTCACACAACCTTAGACGAACACTAACTGCAACACATGAACACATAACATCTGTCAAGATCTCACCAGAGGAGGATTAAACAACTCCACAAACACCATTACCATCTCCACGTGACATTTATCTTCATTTCTGTCATATATCTACTAAAGCTTTTATTGACAATTAATAGAGGTTTAGATCCTGATCTTTTATTTTGATGAAAGACACTATTATAAGGTTCAGTGTGGACAGCATATGAATCGCAACAGTGGTGACTATCAACAAAATATTCGGATGAACACATCAACTCACTACTTATGTCCCAGCAAAACTAAAAGCGAAAAAAAGATAACAGTAAGATCATCCGCATAATTTAGTGATGATGCAATGCATGCTGGGAGTCATGGATGAGGCTGCCCATTTTTGAAATTATTGTCACTATTGTTGAGATTCATACCCTCCTTCTTGATGTGTGGGCCGACATTTCTAACTTTTAAAAACGTCCCATAAACATTACTGTAGGAATGTTTTCTCCTATCATAGTCTTGATCATTACTGTAATCAATCAAATTCTGCATTAGACTCACTGCAACCACATCTGTTTCAATTCAATTGTAATTATATACTTAAATGAGGCTTCCCTGTG
The DNA here is from genome assembly GCA_006030095.1 of Triplophysa siluroides. Classification (NCBI taxonomy): domain Eukaryota; kingdom Metazoa; phylum Chordata; class Actinopteri; order Cypriniformes; family Nemacheilidae; genus Triplophysa; species Triplophysa siluroides. The sequence goes on along the minus strand of VCII01000075.1, from coordinate 420,881 downwards.
CTTTCCCATAGGATCTAAGTGGTCCGCTGGAGTGCAGCAGCTGCAGGATAGGGTGGGATGTTGGGGAAGCTTTCATCTCAGCACATTCCAGCCCACAGCAGCAAGAAGCAACTGGCCTCTGCTGCTCTCCTCTAAAAATAACCATTACCACCAAAACAGAGCTGGTCCAGATCCACTAACCGAACTGTATCACCTTACATAATTGACTGTAAAACAACATATTTTTTTTTCACAGAAGACATAAATCTGCATCAGTGTATAAAGTGCGGAGTAAAAATCATAAAATTATATTATTTAATTTATGTGTTAATAAAACTATAAACGCTATAAATTAATTATTTAATGAAATATTTTAAATATATGCATTATTTTAATAATATAATAATTCAAATATATACTCATCATGGCTCTTTGTAACATAAACTGTAGCTTTGTTGAAATGTTTGTAACTGTTATTTGAACATGTTTACCATGGTATTTACCAAAATTGTGTTGTGTATATGTATTTGATCACATTGCTCATTTTGAAGGCAGTATTAAACCTCTTCTTTGTTCCTTCTCTGTATGTTCCTTAAAAAATAAATCTTTATTTGCTTTTGTGAAAACTGACTTTGCATTGTATCAGCTTTATTTGCCACAATTGCTGACGTAGTCATGTTAAAAGAGACTCTTTTAATTCTAGAAACTACTACATTGGTCATCATTTTGGGAAAAAATTGTGTAATGCTTTTCAGTACACTACACTACACTACGTGTGATAATTAACTTGCTGCAGAGGATGAAGCTCTGCTGTGACAGAGGTAGAGGTTTAAAATGTTAGGAACAGTCACAATATATCACGTACCCTTTATATGTCCCTTTCAAATACACATACTTATTTTTTTACTTTGTTTGCTAAAATGCCATGGCTTTCCATATGTTAAAAGAGGTGGAAACGGCCGATCCTAAAAGGCTTATTGTAATATGGAGAAAGGCCTTTCAATACTAAACTGTAGGAGGAGGCTGAGGATCAGAAAGACATTTTTATGGAATACAGTCAGTATGAAAAACCTTAAGTCTAAGTTTTTGATGTATTTTTGATGTAAATGGTTTAAAATTATAAAAATAATCTAAATATGTGAACAATATGCCATGGTGATCCCATTGGGGGTCACCTAATAAAGCTTTGGAAACATGCCAGCCCGGGATTCGCAACCTTTGAGTTTAGGCCACAACTATCTTCGACCCAATGCATCAAATATTGCATAATAAATGGACAAGAGTGATGATATCCAATCCTCTGGAGTTAAAATACTTCACTATTAACATCCTTTAACTGTTGGAAATTGGTAGATCTGTATATGTATCCAGTGATATTTGGAGATGTTTTAAAAACCTAATTCAAAGTATACACAAAATTTAATATGAATACATAAAGTTTAACAATAACATTTATTTTAATAAAATCATTTTATTTAAAGATTATTTCATTTTAAAAGTTTAAATAAGAAAGTTAATAAAAAAATTTGTTGTGAATGCTGAATTGCGATGGATGAGATTGGAAATGTAATTGTATTTTTTACTGTAAATATTTAATATATTATAAGTAATCTGCATGCTTCCACGCCCACTTGACGCTCATCAAAAGTGCACACATGCGCAGACATCCCCTGAAGCTTAGTAACATTTCCTTAAAATGAACTAAACCTGGAACATAACCTGTTTCGGAGCAGGTTATCTTCAGAGAGTAAGTTGCTATGGTTACTTACATACCCTGAAAGTTATCTCAGTTTTTGGAACCCAAAGCTGAGGTTATCAGCTAACTAACCCTTAAATTTACCCTGTTATGTCACATAACCAGCTTTCTGGAATACACCCCTGGGACGTTCACTGTTGTGGAAAGACTAATAGTGTAGGCCTAAAAAAAACATAAACATATACAAATTTCATTTGGTTAACATGATGTTTTCTTTGTTTTCAAATAAATCATGTGGCAAGAAATATTAGAGTATTATATACATGACTGGTTATACGTATGCTCAAAACATCAGTACAATGAGTGACTATCAGCATCATATTAATGTGGCATATGGCTGTGTACAGTATAGGTGTATAGGAAATAAGACCGTAAACAGTTTCATCCAAAGTCAGAGTTGCAGGGAATCTATTTTAGCCCAGCTGGTCAAAATGCAGGGTGATATATTTGTCTGTAGAGGGCAGTAATATCCCACAGCAAAAATGTACATAATGTGGACATACATTCTACGGACAGATCATTTTGTACTTTTTAGTCCATTAGTATTCAGATCATTGAGACATCTGGTGCATATATACTACAAGAATGTAAATAACTTAATAAACGTAGGGTCCTTCTCTATGCTGTTGTAAAGGTTAAAAACGAAGATATCAACACGCAGTACCTTACCGAGGAAATCTTTCAAGCTGTGTCTAAAAATGTTTCAAATTGAATTAAAGTAATAAAAAATAAGACGAGCATTAAATGAACAAAAAATGCGAAAAACTAAAAATACCTTAGGTTTTTGTTGTTTTATAACAAATATACATCTAGCCAGAGTAGCCTATTTGAATGAGTAAACATTTGTGAATGGAAGTGGCCAAACGTTGCCGTTAAAACACACTTTGTAATTGTAAGATTATTTTATAAAGCCCCTTTTATGATTTTAATGTGTCTATTACGCTAAGAATAAGCGTTAGGAAATTTGACCAACAATTTTGACTATCAGTTTTTGTCGCCTGTCCCTTTAAGAGATTGAGACGCCACGCCTCCAATCTCACTCCATGATATAGTAGTTTGACAACATTAACAGACTTAAACTGCGACTGGTGAGTTTACTTCATTTCTTTTGTTGACGTTTTTTGAAACCAGTTTTAATGCACATTATAAATAAACACAATACATGTTTGTATCGTCCGTGCTTTTATCTTGCATTGTTAAAAAAGATGTGTCTGGCGAAATAGACATGCTAGCTCGATGCACTTAAAGGCCCCGTGGCGCAAGTATTGAATAAGCTCCGTGCTGCCCGCCATTTGTACACTAACGTTAGTTTTAACATCAAATAGGGCCGAAAAATTAAGCTTCGTGCTATATTAGTCGTTTTGACAGGTTGTTGATGCATCCGTGAACAATAAGTAACCTACATCAAGGAATAGCGAGGTCTTATCCTTTTGGTTACACACCGTGGCTCAGTATCAAAGTTGTGGTGACTCGGGTGTCGTAACAAAACACTGGAACATGCCCCATATTGTCATTCGCAGTATATTGAGCATTGCACAAAAAAAGCACACAAATTCAAGTAGATCTGACAATGAAATTGACTATACAGGTAGAAAAATGATCAGCAACATGAAATAACTGATATTAAAGTACTTAAATGTATGAAATATAAGTAACTTTAGAAGATATGACTTGCTGTTAATCGCAAAATAAATACAAAAATAAATAAACTACGTATTTACAATTATGTAGAATTATTATGTAATAATATTTTTGTATACAAATAAGCAAAAATTGAGGGGCACTATTTTCCTTTCCTCTCCAGAATGTTCCCCTGAGGTGATTTGGAGTGGTGGCTAAACTCACCCCGGATGTTTACAATGGCCTTTACAGTATTACGCTCCATACACTTGACCCATTTGTGGCCAAGAGGAAGCATATCTTTTAATGTAAATAGTGCTTTCAAGTACAGAATCTCTGTAAACTCCAGGTTAGCTGTGTCTCAATGCAGACTAGAAACAGGAGGGGATAAGACAGTCACAAAGTTTGATCCACTGACCGTCTCATGCCAGCCGGTATTCAAGACATTAGTGCCTTGCACTTCTGTCAACTTTGTGTGTTTTCGTTCTATTTCCACAAATCGCCATTTATGGAGGGAGAGCCAGAACAGCCAGTCTTCCATTAGTAAGACAAAAGGTACTGGTCTTGTTCCAGCATGTCTTGGTATAAAATGTATTATAGCAGATAGTTGGTTGCCTTGAGTTATTGAATGAAGACAAACATGTTCAGTTTGAAATTAGACTTGAAACAGCAAAACCTGTTTTCAGTCGCTAAAACAAATAACACTTGTTGTTGTTTCAGTCACCGCAGTGTCGACGTCTGTCCTGGGGCCCGTTTCAGAAAGCAGGGTAAGTGCAAACTCAGAGTTAGTCAACCCCAGAAAACGGAATACTCAGGGTTTTTGGTTTCAGAACGCGAGGTATGTCAAACCCGCGACCGCGGGGTAAGTCAAGCCCATTTCAGAAATCGAGGTATCTTCTACTCCAAGTGAGTAACCAGAGTAACATACTCCGTGAACCTAACCTGGTCGGGAGCAGGTTTTATTCCACAAACCCAGGGTTTGTTACAATCTCCACCCCCATTTCGAAGCGCGAGCGGTGTTGAAATTACATACGGCATTTGTTTGTTCATTCATGTTCCTAATCGCGCTCAATAAAGTTACACAGAACTTAAAATGGCATGTCCGTTTATTCATGAACCCGTAGATGAGGAAGCTGCATTAATTCGCAGAGAGTTACATTTACGTCGAGAGAGAATTGTGAGGCCCCGTTTGGATGTTTTATCATATCCTGAGGATTTTTTATTTGAGCGATACCGATTTTCTTTACAGTCCATAACATATATACACACTCTGCTTCATCCTTACATCACAAACCTCACTCGTCGTGGCCGTGCTCTTACATCTGAGCAGATTTTGTGTATGGCTTTACGTTTCTTTGCTAATGGTAGCTTTCTTTATAACACCGGGGATGCGGAACACGTTAGCAAGGCAACTGTATGCAGAGCGGTAAGAAAAGTGTGCCTCGCTCTCAAGCACCTTTTGCACATTTTTGTTAAGTTTCCTGGCCACAAACCTGTGAGAGCCATCAAAGAGGAGTTTCACATGATTGCAGGTGAATGGTCTACATCTTTTAAAATGAGGCTGATCAAATAAATGTTGTGCTGCTAATAACGTCTTGCTGCCACCCCTGGAGGTAAGCTAATAATTAAAATCCCCTTTAGGATTTCCCAATGTGATTGGGTGCATAGATGGCACCCATATACCCATCATCGCTCCTTCACAAAATGAGGCAGATTATGTCAATCGGAAGTCCATCCACAGCATTAATGTGCAGGTACACTGACATGGCCTAATGTTTCCTAATCTCAAAGCCTTTTTCCAAGTACAGTAACACTAATGTCTTTTTTTGTCACTGTAAAGATCATATGTGATGCTGCACACATAATTACAAATGTGGAGGCTAAGTGGCCAGGCTCGGTTCATGATTCACGGATATATCGTGAGTCATCTCTGAGCAACAGAATGGGCCAAGGTAAGTAAATGTATGCACTGAACACATGGTCATGTCTGTCTGTGGAAAAGCACTAAACCAATGTGACCTTACAGGAGAGATGGATGGCTTTCTGCTGGGTGATAGGGGTTACCCATGCCAACCTACACTCATAACCCCTTACCCAGAACCTGAGCCAGGCCCCCAGCAGCACTTCAATATGGCACACAACAGGACACGAGCCCGGGTGGAGATGACCATAGGCCTGTTGAAATCACGTTTCCAGTGCCTGCGCCACCTCAGGGTGACCCCTGAAAGGGCTTGTGACATTATTGTGGCATGTGTTGTTCTTCATAATATTGCCATTATTAGAGGGGAGCAACACCCTGCCCTACAAATTCAAGATCCTGAAGCAGACCTCATACACCCTGGGGATTTCCAGGATGGAAGGGTGGTCAGAGACCTCATATGCCGTAATGTCTTTGGAAACTAATGAACCACACCAACACAGGACTGTTAAATAAACTCAATTTATTCACAATTCATTTTGTCTTCTTTATTTCCTACAAATACAAAAGCAACAGTTAAATTCCCTATAAGGTTATAAGACTGTTCCATTTTTTGTACACCCACCTCTAGTTTGTGCCTAAGGAGCTCAATTTCCAAATCTGTTTTTAGAATCTGACGGTCCAAGTACACAAGTTCTTTATCCGTCTTTTGTAATTGTTTTATGAGATGGAGCTTATATAGCTCCTTAACTGGCAACTGAAAAACACAAGACTGAGGTTAGATGTTGAAGTTCGAAAAAATTCTGCAGATTCAAACAATGACATTTACTGAACTGCGTTAATTTGGGTGTCAGAATTTGATGGACCCTCCTCCTGTTCTGCCATGCTCTGTTCAAAAAATGAGAAGCATGTCAGTTCGTGCAAATATACCAACTAGCACTCTAGAGGTCTACTACGGAGTGTGTGATTTGGAGATACATCACATGAACATTACCTCTGTAGGCCTCTCTGTGTCAGCGGACAAGGTTTCTTCATCCTGTGAAGATGTGCATTTTGTGTAGTATTCACTTTTTAAGAATGCCCTGAAATTTTTCAGCATGGGTTAGGCCACTTACAACTGCCTGGGGTTCTGTTGTGACAAGAGGTTCCACAAGGCCAAGCTTACCATCAGAATCTGCTGAGACAAAGAAAAAGGCCAAAGTGAAATTATGGTAACTATAAGAGCCTGTACAAACCAAGATAGTCAGGCCTCTTACATATTATATAAGCACTTGTATCCTGGGGAGAAACAGGTTCTGATGAACTCCCTCCTGGAATTCCCTCAGCCACTGGTCGTCCAGTGTTGAGGCTCAAGGCCATCTCCTCTGCATCCGTCAGAGGTGGTGGTGCAGGTCCTCCTCCCGTTTTACGTGCCTCTGCCCTCTTTCTATTGGCTGAGTAGACATTAATAGTCAAATTATTGTCATTACTCTAATTAAGATATGCAGAGAGAATTTTCTCTGGTAGGCCATTACAACTGTTGATTACTTTCATTGGTTGTGGTTTCAAGGACTATCAAATCCAGTGCATAGCTGTTTTACAGACAGTATTTAGAATACCATAGTGCTCGGTTCTCCTCATAACTTTTAAGGCTTGTTTAAGTAATATATCAAACATATCCCAGTCAGGCATCCTATACTAGTAAGAGCATTTTATTTCTTTAAACTCACCTGACTGAATGATGTTTTTATATTTCATTTTCAGCTGCTGCCAAGTTCTTTTAATTGCAGAAGGATTGCACCTATATGAAAAAAACGTAGATGTTTTGTGTGTGTATACAAAATATATATATATATATATATATATATAGAATATACTTTTAAATTCATTTTGTTGAAATTTTGACAGTTTCAACAAAATGAATTTAAAAGTGATTGACATTTAAACTTACGCATTAACACGTGAAGCAATTTTCTCCCACGCCAACGCTCTTTCCTTTGCTGCTGCGGCTGTGTTGCTCTTTTTTCTAAATATGTGCTCATATTCACCGTACGCTTGTAACAGTACCTCCAATTCCATTGGCGAGAAATAAACAGAGCGCTGTTTGTCACGTGCCGTTGCCATGGTGAATCGTGCTATCTTCGCTCAATTGATGATGGCTTTTCATAGCCATGGTGCACGCGCGTAACCTAGAGTGAATCTACTCAGGGTTGATTGAACTAACTCAAATCAGCTGTTCTGAAACTGAAAACTCAGAGTAGCGATTCTCTGAGTAAATCAACTCAGAGTTCAGATTTTAACTCGGTATTGGTTGAACTTCCTTATTGAAACGGGCCCCTGATCTGAAAGGCAAAGCAACTTTTTATTAATTCTGCTGATAACGTATTTAAAGTAATGACGTTTTGGGAATAATACTGCGGCAAGATATAAACATGTATATTACTGATTTTGCCAAAATGTAGCATACACAATAGTTTAGTTGCAATATTTTAACTGCATTATGCTACGATCCCTGCCCCGCGGCGGAGGCTTTGCTTGTTTGCTATTGCTTAACTGAGCATTTATCTACTGTGTGGAAATGCCTTCAAGCTAAATCACGACTTTCTCATCCACTTCTCCAATCAGGCAAATATCTGGGTACTGTTATGTTATGACTGCAGGCCGATAAAAGCGCTTTTACAGTTCGCTTTTGACAACTGCTGTGATTCATTGGCCAAGGCTATGGTGGGATTCATCCTTGAAACCGTGGGCATCCTCAAACTCCAGATAAAAGGCCAGAGATTTTGTGTAGGTAAATGTAAGTGGAAAATAACAGCAATCTCCCCCACGGTTTGAACATAAATCAAAAGGAGTGTGAAGAATCCCAAAGCCATCACGGAGGCTTATAACAAGCGTACGGGTCAAATGTTGACATGCGTCGTGACATGCTTTTCCATTCGGCTAAACACGGCATGTACAGTATTTTTCCACACAATAGACTAATCTAAGGACAAAACCTTGAGTAATTCTTCTTTAGTAAGCACCTGTAGTCCAGTTTAAGCAAAAACTATCAGCACTGACATAGTCCTGCCACATGCATATTTAATAGAGATGTATTGGCTTGATCAATTTGTAAACATTTCGGCTATGGCATAAAGAAGGCTCATAAAATAAACTTTTTTAAAAGGATAATTCACCCAAAGATAAAAATTCTGTCATCATTTATTCACCCTACATCGTTCAAAACCTGTATTCTTCTTCTATTGTGACCCAAATTGAGAAATGTCTCTGTGGTTTTGTGTCCATGCATTGTAAGTCAATGGGGACCAATGTTGTTTGGTTACCAACGTTTCTACAAAATATCTTCTTTTGTGCTCTGCAGAAGAAAGAAAGTCATACAGGTTTGGACTGATGATGTATAATTTTCATTTTGGGTGAAGTATCCCTTTAACTGTGTATGTCTGCTGCATAATCCGATGTTTAATAATGAAAACAAAATGAAATCTGTACACAATGTGGTTTCAACATAGTCAGACATCCATCTGAAAATATGAAAGTAATAAACCCCAAGAAGCCAAAGAGCTTATACAGAGGGCAGGTGCTGAAAGAAATTTGGTTTAAAAGAGACATTGTGTACATGTCCTATTGATTATGGCAGTAACTAGTAATTCATTAAATGATGATTAAATAATGAAGAACAGCATTGTAACCGGGCATATGTCCAGATGGGGGGTGTAGTCGAGCACACTTTATGCATTTTAAAGACCTGATTCAGTTTCCGCAGAGCCATGAGACAGAGAGTGAGAGAGAGAGTGAGAGACGCGACAACGAATGTTCACATTTTTGTGAACACACGAGTGTTACATGATTCATGGAGCCTTTAGTTATGCTTTTTTCTTTTAATTCTTTAAATTCTTAAAATTGTTCCATTGCTGTGAAAACTCTCTCTCAATGGCTCTGGGTTTCCTGGGCCTCTGGGGTGGAGCCACGCCGTACAGTCACATAAAGCTCCTGAGGGGCCGATAACGCTATCAGCTGGTATGTTTCATTCTTTGTCAATTCCCAAAAGCGAATCTTTTTTTTGTTATTTCAAAGCGGAGATGAATCAGACAGAAGGCACGACTCCAAGCTGACAGCTTGAGTGAGCTAAATGAATGTGTGTTCGTGGTAAATCACGGAAGCTGTTTTTGCTGAAATATGACAATAAGCAAAATAAGCCCAGGAAAAGATCATACAGTTACACACACACACACACACTCTGGTGGTCTGGGTAGTCGGTGCTCCCACGTCTCTGAGATTATCTAACCGAGCTTCAATTTTCGTGTCACGATCAGAGAAGACATTTGTATGGATGGCAGAACAGGACATTTTGTAAGCCAGTAAACAAACAAAGCCTTTAAAAGGCAGACCTAGAGGAGAAACTAACCCAAAACTGATGTACTGTCCAGTCTAACCGTGCATGCTCATATTATATTTTGTATTGCTTTTATTTGGCCCGGAGAATCTACACTGTTTTTAAAGAAATTGTTTAAAAATAAATATATTTACGCTTATTTACCTTTATGATTTTCTGTCTTTAATCGAAATCAAAAGAAGGTATTTTCCTTCCTTAGTCAGGATTTTTTTGTTATGCATTCTTATTGCTTTTAAGGCGTGAAAAAACAAGATTTGAATGTTTTCAATATTTGCACATATTTAGTCTTTGATGTGCAACTATGCCATCAAAACCAAGGTTATTTCTATTTCTATTACTATTATTACTATTTCGTAATTATTTCTATTATTAAAATAAAACTTTGAAAGCGTTTCTTTTTATTGAAATCAAATAAAATATAGACCTAAAAATGATTGGAAAAACTTAAACTAAATGAAAAATTTAAATGTTACCTCTGAAATTAACCGAAATAAGTTACTTTAAAGCACTAAAATTATAGTAGTAAACAAACAAAAATCAAACTACAATAAAAATAATTAATTTTATATAGCAACATAAAAAAATAAGCAAATAAATTATAAAATGACAAAAGCATAAAACAAAAATGGCTAAACATTTCACAAAAATTTAAATAAAACTAAAAATATACATTTAAAAGCTAAATTAAAATATAAAAAAAAACTAAACTCAAAACTATAATAACTCTGATCAAAACCCATGCATATACATGAAATAGCTTATTGTTTGACTATCCACTGTATTGATCTCTATGTGCAGTATGAAAGGGTTTAGGTTTATATGAAGCATATAAAAAAAATCAGCATTCAGTGAAAGTATTTTTCTAAAGCCATAGATGTACTAGTTTTACATGGACTTGACATTTAAGGAGAATTCTGGAGTCTCCATTCACTTTCATTGTATGGAAGAGCGTGAACATTGTTCTGCATTTTAGATGGAAAAAATCATTTCATATGGGTTTGGATTGACATCAGGATGAATAAATGATAACAGAATTTCCCTTTTTGCAGAGCTCTTCCTTTAATCTACATAAAATAGCATGGTATGAATAAGCAAAATATCGTCTTCAAACGCTGGTTTCACAGTTCTCATAGCCTTGATGAGTACGACTCAATAAGGATCTCTTAATGTGTCATTTAGTCACACACTTTGGACACAAAAAAGGATTTTGTTGCCGTTAAAGCAGCATAGGAAAATCTGATGGGCGACTATTTGAAATGCCATAATCATCGTCCATGGCACAGTAACTGCGTGCATACATTTTAATGCCTATTTAAGCCTCTGATCAGAAAAGCGCAGTGGATAACAGAAGCTAAATCCACTGAGGCAAAGACATTTAGTATGCAGAGATTAGCTTTAGAGGACATGAGTGATTTGACAAAGTTACTAGAGCAGCTTGTTTGACCGTTATAAGAACAATCGCGTTATACGACGTGAGCTTACAGAAAACCGTAACTTTTACGAGGTGCCGTTTTCGTCTAAATTGTCAAATGTGGCCAGAGTCCAGATATTCTCTTTGTAACACATTGTGTTGCTTCTTCTGGAAGGACTGACAAAGCGCTACGCCAAAGGAAGAACAAAAAAACTATTTGTGGCCCCAGTGGACCTCCAATAAGAGAAAAGAAACGCTTGACACCAACACAAATGGGAGACTGAAGAGAAACCGCTCAGCTCAGCATTCTGCAGTGGGAGATGCCAGACCATTGGCTCTGTTTTCTAATGCCAATATCTGCGCGAGGGATCTCAGAGTGAGTACTGGAGCACGCTGCTTCCTCAATCACACGCCATCGATCCCTGCTGCTACATCAGCACCTGAGTCTCTAAATCACAGTCTGGGCTTATGTCAGCATTAGAGAGAGGATTCCCTGGTACAAGCCCAACACGAGCCGCACTGATACAACTGTTACTTTTGGCTTAGGTCTCATTTGCATTGTGTATTGGCAAGATAAGCTCCCGAGTACACGGAGAACATACTTTGATGAGAATTACTACGTGTTCGACACTACAAATGCTGCAATACAAGCGCTTTTGTTCTGTTAGAACCAACAGAGAAACAATAAGAGAGAGAGAGAGAGAATTTGCTAAGTGCCAAGATGTTTCTTTGGATTGTAAAAATCCTTATTAAAAATCTAATTAAAAGTATAAATTACCCAATGTAATGCACTAAACAGCAAAGTAACAAAGATGCAAAAAAGCTTAGATATAAAAAATGTATGGGACATCTGAACAATTAAAGTTAAAGTGATACTTCACCCAAAAATTTAAATTCTGTCATCATTTATTCACGCTCTTGTCATTTCAAACCTGTATGTCTTTCTTTCTTCCCAAGAACACAAAGAAGATATTTTGAAGAGAGTTGGTAACCAAACAGCTCTGGCCCCCATTCACTTCTAGTGTATAGACACAAAACCGATGCCAAAAGTGAATGGGGGCCAGTTAAAGGGACAGTTCACCCAAAAATGACAATTCTGTCATGAATTATTCACTTTTTCGTTGTTCCAAACCTGTATACATTTCTTTGTTTGGTTGAACACAGAGAAAGATATTTGGACAAATGCTTGTCACCAAACACTGACTACCATAGTAGGAAAAATGACCATGGTAGTCAAAAGTGCCCCAGAACCTTTTGCAGTCCGACATTCTTCAAAATATCTTCTTTTGTGTTCATCAGAACAAAGACATTTATACAGATTTGGAACAACTCGAAAGTGAGTAAATTATGACAGAATTTTTATTTCCCTTAACAACATTCTTCACAATAACTTATTTTGTGTTCTGCAGAATAAAGAATGAAAGTCATACAGGTATGAAATGAAAAGAGAGTGAGTAAATGATGACAGGATTTTCACTTTAAGGCATATAAACAATAGGAACTATAAATGAATAAAAAAGTGGCATGACATTTACAGAACAATAATGTTTTGGGGACCGGAAAACTTTTGAAACCTTCTCCTTAAACACATACAAGTGAAAATGGTGATGTCATGCACATGTTCAATCTACTGCCTGGCATACATAATACAGTGTTTTTAATTGTTTACATCGATGGTTTGACCGCATTATTGTATGTAAAGCAAAACTTCAGTTTTTAGGGCATGTTTTGCTTTTTTTCCTCATTTTTTCCATTTTTGAACTGAAATACACATTCACAAAGAAACATCAGTATTGTGTTGGTTTAACATTTAATTTTCTTTTTTTTTGCAAATAAATGCAAATAATTTTTTTCATTCGGAATTTGGGAGCAATGTGTCACTAGTTCACAGAAAGAAAAAAATATATAATTTAAAAAAATTCTACAACCTACAAATAGTAATTTCAGAAAAACTGATAATAATTTTTGTGTTGTCTCGTAAATTTTTCCACGGCTGTATTTTTAATTATTCATCATGCATTATTGATTTATCATCGTTCTTCCACTAGCTTACAAACTGAAATAGACGTGCTATTAGCATCTAGGACTGAAAAATATCTGTTTTATAAAAAAAATATTACAATTTAAAAATATGTGGAAAATGTTGCAATCAATCAAAAAATATATAATAACATTATTAAAATTTATTAAAAATATATATATGGAAAAAAGTGCTTATTTAAAATGAATCAACATGAAATATAATTTACATAGTTTTTTATTTGTTTAGCTAACTATTCAGTGTTTGTGTGATACACAATGATACCATCTTCAGCTAGTGGTTCAGTTTCCCCGGAGGGATCTTGGATAAGTGGCTTGCTCAGGGCAAAATGGAGATGATTCAGATTCAACCTGCATCCCATTGTGTACGAGGCCAGATCTTTACCTTTTACAATACACTCCCCTATTGAAAATTGATACGCTTTATACTGTCCTAATACCATAATTGAATGCAGAAAAATATCTAGTTGGTGTTCAATTAGCAATCCTTTAATATCACCATTCGCCATTCGCTTCATCAAATATCCCAAATGTTGTATGTTTTCCTCCCCGTCTTGACAGCATCTCTGGCTTTTCCTGAGGACATGCTCAGATTAATGCAGGCAGACTCTGCATGCCTGCTGTGCAAAGAAATTTCCCCTATTTCCATGTGCATTTGTTAAATTTTTCATGTGGAGACCCCATCTACAAGGCCACTGATAATAGGAGCTGAATATAATGCTGAAGATATCTGTAGGGGTGTATATCTAATGACAAAACCCATAAGCGGTCACTGGGGAAATATCACATTTTCATATATTACCGCTGTAATATGCTCCAGTCAATTTAAATTAAGTGAAGAACGTGCCAACAGGGGTTTTCAACCCTGCCAAAACCTTGAGGAGGCCAAACATCTTAGAAAGAAATGAAACTTTATGACGCTGAACCGGGTTACACATATAATTGCACTTTGATACATGTTTATAGCATTTCATTTTTCCTGACAGCTTTGACAGTCATTGGTGATGTGACGGGCAGATCACTGCAAAACAGATTGCAATATTCACAGAGATAGACGGATCTCTTTAAGTTGATTTTCAATCTTGATGGATTGCTAATAAAATACATTTAATTGGATAACAGCACACATGTCTATACTAGCATTGGGTTTTATCTAAGAATCATAAAATCATGTTTCCAGTGACTGATTTCAGATTTTTTTGTGAGAACCACACACACAAACTAAAAACACAAGAACATTGCTCAGAAGAGTATCGACTTAAATTCTTTGGATGACAAATATACAAAATGTTGACATGGGGCTGTGAAATTTCCACCTTAGAAAAATAAAGAAATCTTACATACGCCTAAACGTTTTAGAAAATATTTCAACAACGTTAAACAACATTCATTTCAAAGCGCAAAGCTTTTTATTTCTCCTAAGCAATTTTAAGAGAAACATCTGAGGCTAAGGGTGATAATCTGAAGCTTGAAGTTATGAAAGAGTAACATCCGAGCAATAACACTCGCCTCTGGGTTGATATAGTGTATATAGATGTTTATTGATTCATTGAAAATATAATAAGACATGTTTAAGTTCATATTGAAATCTGGGTGAATACACTCACCAGAACACATTTTGAGACAAACTCTTCTGAAACTGGAGTATTGTATCATATCAGAATGAGTTTCAATATGCTCTCAATTTAATAGCATTTCAACATTTGCAATTTTTCTTTCCAGTGGGTGGCACCCATTAATTTTACAGTCATGCATTTAGCCTGCATATTGAGTTTAAGAAATGTGCCAAAGCACAGGCTCAACTGTATGCTAACATTTGTGGACAGCTTCAGTGGGCGACTGGGATGACAATGTATCGTTTCCTCATTATGAGGCTCTGTGCTACATACTGTTTGTCAGGCAGAATGAATTAAACAAGCTTTAAGTCTTTCATCTAGGTAACCGCTGTCTCTTCTGCATGACTGTTCCCTTTAGTCCCCTTCTGCTGTCTCACACGCTTAACCTATTTTCAGTGTTTATTTGGGTAAGCATTAGCATAGATGCAACAATCGAAATTAGCATTTACCATGTTACAATGCATCCCAATCCCTCCACAAACCCAAATTTAAACAACAAATGAAAACAACGGCTCTCTTTAAACTGTAACTAATGGCATAATTTATGTGTACTAGCTTAAAATGTATAGTATATACTGTATATGTCCAGGCAGCTATATATTAAATTAAATATCTATACTATTAATATATATATACTATTAATCTATACTAAATACTATTCATCTGAGGGTTTATTTTAACTCGCTAGCAACATTTTTGGTTCAATATTTTTACACACTGCCATTCATTAAGGGATGAAAATTATTTTATTATTTACTCAAGCTCATGCAATTTTCAACTTTTTTCAATTTAACATATTTTGAAGGACCTTGGTAACCAAACAGCATCAACTCCATTGACTTCCATTCTGTGAACACAAATCCTCTGACACATATCTCAAAATATCTTCTTTTGTGGTCCACATTGAGGGTAAAAAATATTTTTTGGGTGAAATATCCCTATACTTTTGTGTGAGGCACAGTATATTGCAGGTAACCTTGCTTTGGTACGGCAGTCGATCCGTTGTTATACTACCCTGATCAACGTTAGGAACAGTGTTAGAGATACTTTAAAAGACTAGCACGGCTAGTTCCTGCTAGGTCAAATCACATTGACCCCAATCTGTAATGTCATTCCATGCTTTAAAGACGAGTGAACCCCGTAGGGCACAGGGGTCAGTGTCCGACTCAAACCAGTGCTGGGGAAATTACAGTCTGCTATGAGTGTAGTAAGCGGCCTCCAGTTAGTGTCGAGTGATGTTTAGTAACGTCTGTAGTGACACAGCTCTCACACACTAAGAAAAGGAACAATTCACCTCGCTCTGATCACACCCTATTGCTCAGCGACAACCGTGCGACCTCATCAACCCTTCCCGTGAAGCGAGAGCCGGTTTGCTTTCTCATTACGGGGCCAACATTCGATACCAACCCATTTCTTGTTCTTTTCATCCTTCTCTTTGCTCTTTTCTCGAAACATATTCTTTTTCTTCCTGCTTGTCTCATCTAGTTTCTTCATCGCTTGTGCTGCCCTTTCATTCTAACTATAGCAAATCAGTTTTCGGCTTTCTTTTTAGCCATAGACCCCAGTGAGCCTGTTTTCAATTTATCTTTCATCTGTGTGCTTTCTTCTGCTTTCTATCATTCTCTTTTTGGCTATAAATAGCCATTCAATTTTCTTCTATCGCAAAGGTCCAGCAATTTCAAACTGTCTCTTCCTATAGCTCTGTTTCGGGCGGACCACCGACACAAGAGGCCCGGGGCCTGTCATTAGAGGAGCTTGCTGAAGCTTGTCGCATGCAACCAATTATTACCAGCTCAACTCGTGCGGCCCACCCGGAGACCACACAGGTCTGTAACACAAGGTGGAAAAAGAACCACGGTTTTCAAATAAATATGAATTTGTTCTGAAAAACAGACTTTGTATCTCTTGCTGTCATGTTAATTAATTTCAGCGCGGAAATCTCGTCGTGGTCCTGATCACCCTGTCTGTAAACAATCCTTGTTACTCATTTCACATTCATTTTAAGGGGCTGAGCAAGTTTGGAAAACACGTTCAAAGGAACAGTCCTCCCAAAAAATTACAATTCTGTCTGTCATTTCATTATCAAGTTGTTCCAAACCTGTTTACGTTTCTTTGTTCTGTTGAACACAACGAAAGATATTTGGATGAATGTTAGCAACTGAAATTTCTGGGGCACCATTGACTACCATAGTAGAAACAATTATATTTTTTATATTAACCCCCCATAATCATTTGTATTACTTTAATGCTGGATTCCATTTAAGATAACATGATGTTATTGTCAATATAAAACATGTAATGTACAGTGAGAGTCAAGAGAGAATTTTCATTGGTGTGAAATTCGCGTGAAAAACTAAATATCGACTTGGTGATAGAACGTTTAATATAAGTGGATTTAGAATTGAAAGAAGATGATTTTTCACTGAATTTCAAGTTCGAAAAAGTTTCACTTCATTGTTATATTAAAAAAGCATTTAAATGCTACATTTTTCCTCTCAGCTTCAACTTCTATTGTCCAAGTCTAGCCTTGCTATCAGTATTGCATTGTTCTCTCTTGTTTTTTGAGAGACACAGCAGCTGCTCTCAAAACTTCCTGCAGACACACAAAGTTTCCCTTCTATTGAACAGTTAATGAATAAGTAAAGTGCTTCTCGACACTTACACATGGGTTACTACAGCGGGGCGAAACAGGAATTTATATTACTAAACAACATTTCCTCATCCTGCGAGCGATACAGCGCCTCACTCAGCTTTCTCTACTGCAATTCGCATCCATTAGCTCTGAGCACTTCATTTTTCAAAGGTTATCAGGTCCAGGACAGAAGCTGGCAATAATCAAGAGTAAGCAACGGCGCTGGAGAGAGAAAGATTGCCGGCAGCATCCAACTATTGAACAACCTCAATGAAAATTACAATAGTGACGAGCTTGCTAACAAGAAAGCCCGCTTTTGTTTGGGATTTATGTGCTGAATGTTTATTGCGCGTTGTGATGTACGCTGTAAAAAATAGCTGGAATATTAAACCGTGATTGATCACGGCACTGAACGTACTCTTAAACTTGAGCTTTTTGGATTCTGAAAGTCTGCAGTCCCCCGCAATCACACTTTAGTCAAATTCACAGGAGGAAAATTATGCTCTTAGAAATAATAACCATTTTATTAGGCAGTGAATTTGTATTATTTTCTATTCAGCGCCTCACAGTTTTTTGCATGATGCCATGAGAGAGCGTTTTGCTCCATTCTGTTGCATACAATCTAGTTTGAATGCAAGAATTCACTTGTGCGAACACGTCCTTTACTTAAGAGCTGTAATATCTAGCAGCGGCCTGAATCAGTATTTGGTCTAAATGCAAACATGAGTGTCGAATCCCGAGTAGCCAACAGCACAAACAATAGAACAATGGAGCCTTTTTCAAAACAAGCATTCATTTCATTTGAATTTGAACACACTTTATCTTTACACCCTAAGTATTCAGATACACTCATTTATTACTCTGGCACTAAATTCTACCTACCCTCTGCTCCTGGGCCTCTTTCTGACCATCCCAGGCCCAGCTGCGCTTGGTGAAGTAGTTGACCGTTGCAAATTCAATGAGGGCGGAGAAGACAAAGGCGTAACATACGGCCATAAACCAGTCCATGGCTGTGGCGTAGGCAACCTTCGGAAGTGAGTTCCTGGCACTTATACTCAACGTTGTCATTGTCAGGACAGTTGTAACACCTGAAACCAGAAAGAGGAAATATTTAATGTATCTTCAGTTCAGTGATACATCCGAATACGCAATGACACTTTTACATTAATGCATTTGGCAGATGCTTTTTTCAAAGCAACCAATTAGAGCCACAGTACCGGAGGACTCGTGCTTGTTGATAAAGTTGATGCTGTCCATACACACCATTAATGTCACAAATGTTCCATGAGCGTGGAAACCACCAGACATCCGCATTTCGATTTTTCATAGAACACAGTGAGTTCTTCCCATAGGAGAGCTCCAAGTTATATTAAAGATAACCTCCGTATTGATAACAGATAGTAAAAACATTGGTCTTTACATCGCATGAGGATAACGTGAGCCACAAGAGTGGTGTTTGAATTGCATTTGATAATGTTGTTGGGACATTCAAGGGCAGACACGTCTCGGTTACGTATGTAACCTCGGTTCCCTGATGGAGGGAACGAGACGTTGTGTCGAAGACGACAGATGGGGTTCGCCCTTGAGAACCAATCAACTCTGACTACTATAGAAAAGGCCAATGAAATTTGGCGAATGAAATTTGCATGCCGGGCTCCGCCCCCGGATGTCCGGTATAAAAGGAAGCCGGTGTGCAGCATTCACTCACCTTTTGTTCTGAAGAGCCTGAGAGCCTCTCACGACTGCAGCAGAATACGATACGTGTTAGTTGCATAAGGGACACAACGTCTCGTTCCCTCCATCAGGGAACCGAGGTTACATACGTAACCGAGACGTTCCCTTTCTGTCGGTCTCTCGACGTTGTGTCGAAGACGACAGATGGGGTTCTCTATGGAAAACGCACAACGCTGTATCGCGTCACAATCTCTAGCGAAGCGACGGTAACAGGCCTGGGCGTGTCAGCTCGATGCTTTCGCGAAACTGTAACCTTCCAGTGTGGTGGTCGGGGGGGTTCCAGAGCTTTCTTGGAGAAAGATGGGAACAGCCCTGACCGGTAACCTTTCACGGACGGAGGCCTTAGCTCTCTACTGGC
Source organism: Triplophysa siluroides (assembly GCA_006030095.1). Taxonomy (NCBI): domain Eukaryota; kingdom Metazoa; phylum Chordata; class Actinopteri; order Cypriniformes; family Nemacheilidae; genus Triplophysa; species Triplophysa siluroides. The sequence continues at coordinate 401,445 of VCII01000075.1, read as the reverse complement.
GAGAGGCCGTCCGGCTCGGGTTTACACCGGGTAAGCGCAACTTCCTTAATTAGGGATGCGCTGCAGAGGGCCACCTCCTACCCGTGGGGAGGAATACGGTGGATAAGGTATGGTCTCGTCCTTGGAGGAGAACGCATGGAACGTGCGGGCTGAGTAGTTAACCGCGAGGTGGAGGTCCACCTGGGGAAGCTCATGGGTTACCAGGAGTGGGAACCATATCATGAGGATACATCAGACGGAACAGCCCACGGGGGGGGGGTGTTACAGGCGTCCGGTAGCACTAGGTCCGGTTAGAGCCAGGGGATGGCTCACATGTTATCCCGGCCTAAGGGGGAAGGCTGCTCTGCCCAGCCAACCCCCAGGTGGTGCTTGCTAGTGATGGATAGAATGCCTATTCTTAACCAAGTGGTTGGGTAAGAAGGGAAGCGGATAGGGTACCTGTCCTTAGCCAGAGTAGGGTAAGGAGAGAGGTAGATAGCACACTGACCCAGCCTCCTAGAGGGTGGGGTGATGCTTTCGCAGGCATACGCCCCGCCGGATGCCAGTCCTACATGTTGCCACGCAGGACGTGGGCTGACACCGGGTTTACGCTAGGGTTGTTTAACCCCTGCGAAGGTGTATGGGCGTAGCCCAACCCGCAGCTCTACAGATGTCTGCTAGAGAGGCGCTTCTGCCAGTGCCCAGGAGGTGGCTATACCCCCTCAGTGGGCATGGGAGATTCTGAGATTGGAATGTCGTCGTAACGGCATCCACGACTCAGTGCGCCAACCTCTGCTTGGAGACAGCCTTCCCCTCTGCTGTCCTCCAATACAGACAAGGAGCTGGTCAGAGCTACTGAGGCCCTGCGTGCGGTCCAGGACACAACACGGATGGGGTTGGGTCTTCCTCCCCAATGGGGAGCGCCTGCAAGTTCACCACTTCGCCCCGTAAGGGAGTAGTGGGAACTTTTTGGGCACGCATCCAGGCCTGGGTCTCAAGAAAACGTGAGAGCTACCAGGGCCGAAATCAAGGCAATCCGGGGACACGGAGGATGCTCGGAGGTGCCCTACCCTCTTGAAGGAAGCAAGCGCCATCAGGAGGGCCGTCTTACTCGGGTGAGGAAGATCGGAACCTCCGAGGGGCTCTTGGGGGGCCCAGAGGCCCTCCCGAGGACCCCCTAGGGTCCCAAGAGGGTATGGAGCGGAGATGAGGCGGGGGCCGCCCTCTCGCACCCCTTAGGAACCTGGTGACCAGGTCGTGTTATCCTAGAAACTTTCCATCAACTGAGTTGTGATGAGTGGCGACAGCGACTACATACACACTCAGTGTGGAGGGGAGACGTTAGTCTCCAGTCTCGTAAGAAGGACAACACAATCCTGATCGAGCACCTCAGTGAGTCTTTCTCGTTGAGAGAGACACCAGGGCAAGAAGCGGCGCCGTCTAGAGGCGTGTAACCGCCCAGTAGATGGGGCCCTAGCCTGGGTGATGGTCTCCGCCATAGAGGGGGAGTAGCCAACTCAGGAACTTCTCGTCCCGTCTAGAGACCAGACATGGTGTTCCAGAGGTCTGATCTGGGATGCCAGAACGTGTCCTTCCCCTGAGAGAGCAGGTCCTCTGTCAGGGGAATGGGTCAGGGGGAGTCGCTGTCCAGAGCATCAGCTCTGACGCCAAGTGCGGTTAGACCAGTGCGGTGTAACCAATAACACTTGGTGCTCCTCTTCCCTGGCCTTGCACAGTGTCTGTGCAAGGAGGCTCCTGGGGGGGGGAAGGTGTGCTTCCGCCCGTCCCGCGGTCAGCTGTGCGCAAGGATATCCGTGTCGAGAGCCTCGGACAGGGAGTACCAAGCGGCCTACGCGGGGGTGGAGTCGCCACTCTCTACGAGGCATAAACTGACAAGAGAGAGCGCGTCGGCTGTCTAGTTCAGTTTGCCCGAGGTGAGTGTGGCCCACAGGGAACGGATCACCTGTTGACTCCACCGGAGGGAGGCGTCGAGCAAGTTGTGTTTAGCTGCTGTGAGCGAACGCCACCCTAAGATCTGATGTACGCTACAGCTGTAGTGCCGTCCTCGGACCAGCACGTGCTTGTCCCGCACGAGAGGCCGCAGCCTGCTCAGTGCAAGTAGCACTGCCCACAACTCCTGGCAATTGATATGCCAGCGCAGGTGGGGGTTCGCCCAATGCCCCGCCTGCGTGCCCGTTCACACTGCACCGCACCCCTGCAGGGAGGCGTCCGTCGTCACCACGACTTGCCTCAAACCTGCCCTGAGGGACCTTAGTCCGTCGAAAAAGTCATGGAAGACCAGGGGTTTTGGTGCGTCGGCCGCAGGGCGTCATCACCATGCGCCTGCTGCCGTTGTGTGCCACGCTCTCCTCGGAACTCGACTCTGAAGCCAGTGTTGGAGCGGTCTCATGTGCATCAACCCGAGGGGGTCTCACCCGACGAGGACGCCATGCCCAGGAGCCTCTGAATCGTTTCAGGGGGACCGCTGTCTGCCTGAAATGTTCCAGGCAGTCAACACCGGCTGGGCGCGTACTGCGGACAGTAGCGCCGACATGGTGACAGAGTTGAGTTCCCTACCGAGAAAGAGGATGCTCTGCCCTGGGGAGAGCTGTCCTTTCCTCGGTTGACCTGGATTCCCAATCGATCTGGGTGCCGGAGCACCAGGCCCCTTGTATACATAACAGATCTCACGAGTGTGTCAGGCCAGTCGTTGAGATAGTTAAGTACCCGCACACCTTCCTCCCCTCAGGGAGAAAGGGCGGCTTCCACGATCTTCGTGAAGACCGTGGAGACAGGGACAGAGCGAAAGGGATTTCAGGTCGATTGCCACGAACCAATCCTGACACCTGATGGGTGTCAGGACGCGCCTCTGCGTGAGCATCCTGAGCAGCAGCTTGTGAAGGTGCTTAGTTCAGGGTACGCAGACCTCCGGGGCGCAACCCGCCATCTTTCTTGGGAACGATGAAGCGGGTTGTAACCCACCGAACATCTTGGTTTGAGGGACGAACTCGATGCCTGTTTGCCAGAAGGGTGGTGACCTCTACCCGAAGTATGTAGCGTCCCTAGCCTCAGACAGAGGGAGAGATGATGCCCCAAAACTTGGGAGAGTCTCTGGCGAACTGGATCGAGTAACCAAGACGGACCGTCTGCCCTAGCCACCGAGACAGTGTGGGCAGCTCTCGAGCTCCCAGGGACTGTGACAGGGGGACCAAGGGGACGGTCTGCCTCACCATTCCCATGGAGGGTGGTTCGATTTCTGGCGGAGCTAACCCTGTCGCGGGGAGGGGGCCCCGGAGGGAAGGTTGGCTCTGCCTACTTACCTGCCTGGCGGGACAGCTGCACGCACTGTCATTGAGAGTGGTAGCAGCTGTCGTGTGTGTACGACCCTACGCCTCGCCAGGGCGTGGGGTCGGGTTTGCCGGGCACAGTCCAGTGGAGTGTGCGATCGGCGGAATGAACTCCCAGGGGGAAACAGAAAACTCTCTGTGAGTAAGTGGGCGCCAGGCCCTGAGAAGGGCCGGCTTTGGTGACGAGGCAGGAGCCGTCCCGTACCGACTGATCAGAGCCGTAGCTGTGAAGGTCGGGCCCGATGTTGCTCCCCCTGGGGTCTTCCCGTCAGTGTCACTTCTCGTGAGAAGTTAGCTGACGGGGTGAGGTTTCCCCCTCGACCTCGACTTCCGGGGTGCCACCTGCGGGGGCACAGTAACCGGAGCCGATGTGGAAGGGGTCCTGGGCTGCGGGAAACAGACATGACGTGAGATCTCGGAGGCTTGAGGGCGGCCGAGTCGCAGTGTGGTAAAAATGTGGCTAATCGCCACTGTCTGCTTCTTCACCGTCAAAACTGCTGAGCGCAGTCCTCGACGGTGTACCAACAGCCCACCCTGCGAGACGGGTGTAACAAGAAAGCGGACTTTCTCGGTGTCACTCATCTGCGCAAGGTTCAGCCGGGGGTGACTCTCCTGGACCACTTCCGTGGACATCGTCCGACCCAGGTCCCGTGCCGCCACCTTGGTCGCTCCGTAGAGCGCTGTCAGTGGCGGCACAGAAAACCTGCATTATACCTGGGTCGGCCTTACCCTCGTGGAGCTCTCTCAACGCCCTGGCCTGGCGGACCTGCAGGATGGCCATGGCGTAGAGAGAGGAGGCAGCCCGGTCCGCGGCAGCGCAAGGCTTCGGCACCATAGATGTCGAAGTCCTACACGCGTTGGACGGTAGGCGTGGCCGATTCTCCCCAGGCGGCAGCCGTCGGCACAGATGCACCGCAGCCGCACGTTCCACCCGGGGGATCTCGACGTAGCCTTTGGCTGCCCCACCCTTGAGGGAAGTGAGGGAGCCGGAGCTGTTTCGACTGGAGCGGTCCGTGGAGCGCTCCTAGTTTTACACAGCTCCTCATGCACCTCCGGGAAACAAATGGCACCCGGGGTGGCGCGGTTTGCACCGCGCTCCGCCCCCAGGAACCACATATCCCGGATTAGCATGGCTGACATCACTTCTGCTTCTCCTGAGCTCGACCCCCCTGGGGGGGGAGCTCGGACTCGTCAGAGTCGGATGCCAGTCTCCCCGATGCTGCGAATGACATCTCATACGTCACACATCGTTTCCGAGTGCGTGCCTGAGGATCCGAACGGTATGCCACTGCCGGTTGGGGAACGTTCAGAAGAGCGAATCGGGGTGCGATCGGCCCGTGAGCACTTGGCTGGCGGGTTTACGTTCGCAGAGTTCCCATATCACTAACGCTGCTACGTGGGTGGTCATCGGGGCCGTAGCCACAGATGTCACAGCCGGGTAGCAGACGAAATGGTGGCTGGTTCCCGTAGGAAGACAGCCCCCCATGACCGCAACTTCTGAGTGACAATCCACCCGCAGTGCGGGCAGATGTGTCAACGAACGCTGCTTCAGTGTGCTGGACGCCCAGACACCTAATGCAGCGATCGTGTCCATCCCCCTCCTCGATGAGGGTGCCGCACCCAAGAGAACAGCGGGACATGCCGCGCTGGAAATTGCTCAGTCCTGAAAAGGACCTTTTAGAAATAATCTCTATCACCTCCGGAACCGCCGAGACGCCCAGGAGAAGGTCGCTGCAGGAAGGGACGATCCGCTGCTCTGCGTCGTAGAACCGGCGAAGAAGAAGAAGAAGAATTCGTTGAATTCTTTTTGTTCGTAGTCATGAGCGAGGGCTCTGAAGAACAAAAGGTGAGTGAATGCTGCACGCCGGCTTCCTTTTATACCGGACATCCGGGGGCGGAGCCCGGCATGCAAATTTCATTCGCCAAATTTCATTGGCCTTTTCTATAGTAGTCAGAGTTGATTGGTTCTCAAGGGCGAACCCCATCTGTCGTTCTAGACACAATGTCGAGAGACCGACAGAAAGGGAACACTTGATATAAAGCACTTTATTGTGTAAAGCATCGCAGTGGACTTGGAAATACAGTAAGCTCTCAGCTCTGGTGTGAATGCCAATGCGCTCGAGTGTCAGAGGTTAAAAAGACGCATCCTTGTAATAGATGGGAGCTTTTAAAGGGAAGCGGAGTAAACATTCCCCTGGGAAATGTTCTCCCCTGAAACCACAATAAGATTCATAAGCCTATACCTATAAGCTATACGGCGCTTAAATCGAAACGTGTCTCATTAAACATGGTGTGTCCTTGCGTAAGCATCCATACATTTTATTAACTAGTATACATTCCATATATGTTCAATTTAGTTAACAGACGAGTGTGCTGATTTAGTTCCAAACATATATTTTGTATCAGTCCATCGTAGTATCTGTTGAAACTATATTAGGACAATGCTAAACGCTAAACTATACAGTAACAACAAAACCTGGGATGCACAAAACTACACCCAAGTATGACTTTCTTCCTGTTACGAATCAAAGTTATTATAGACTGTTTTGGTAAATGTAAAACAACATTGGTCCAGAAGCACTTCCTGTTTTAATTTTTTTAGATAGTTTTTTATTTCACACATAAAAAAAAAACACTACCTCTCAACAGGTAGTGGTCTAGCTTTTGTTGAAACTAGTAACTTTTTATTGGCACCTACTGTATTATTGCTCCTGTATGACATATCGCTTATTGCTCCCTAAACTCTGTACACTTACTATGTAAGTCGCTTTGGATAAAAGCGACTGCTAAATGACTAAATGTAAATGTAGAATCTGTTTAAAATGGTCATATAGTTCCAAATCATTTGGTTGTATAATGTTCAACCGTTTGAAGTACTTCTGGACCAGTGTTGTAAAATGGTCTATAGTTTACTAAATCCAAAACTATTCAAACATTTTTGGTTTATTCAAATACAATAAAATCTATAAATAAATAAAAAATAAAGAAATGCATCATAAAATCAAAAAACGAATGAGATGGAAAGTCACAAAACAAAAATGCCAACATTAACTAAAACAAATTTGAATTTAAATTATGATTTAACAAAAAATATTTAAAAAAAGCTAATAAAAAAAACTCATAACACTGTTGCTATGTCTCTGTAATTATAATCTTGCTCTAAATTTGTTCAGCTGCCATTTATTTGTACTACTATTTTTCTGTTTAGTCCTCAATTTGTTCATTCTTTGTGATTAAACCAATTTCTATAAATTAGCTTTGCTTAAATTGGATCATTAACAAACTGTCTGGTGTTCCGGTGAATCTTGGAAAGAACAGCGTTCGCTGTGGACCAGCATGTCTGGCTACTAGGGCCCTGGTGACAACACACATCTAAACTTAAATAAAAACAAATCAGTCGTGCTATGAAATCATAATGTTCCACATGCCCATGGAATTTTGTTGCAAATAATTAAATACGCCAATGGAAAATCGAGAAATTTCCTAAATGGATGTCAGTCAAAGCCAAATAAATGTAACAGTTTCAGTTTGTTTGTACCTATGTGCCCACTGGCTGATGAAGATGACGCAATTGAAAAAATACAATGAAACGCTACGAGGGGGACGTGTTGATTAATGTGCAAACATTCTACATTTGTATCACACAAAATACGAGTGCTTTATAAAACAAGTTAAGGTGTAATATACGGTGGGCTGTTACAAATGAATAGTGAGCGCCGTTTGCTTCCATAAACGTCAGCGGAGAACAATTAAATTGAAATCTACAGCTGATGTGGAGCTGTAGTGTGTCAAAAAGTCAAATGGCAGTGAAGATTCTCATTAAACTTTTCATTAGGCTTCATCTCCATCTGGAAATTGAGAGAAAAGCTTGAGGGACATTAGAAAGAATGGCACACGAGTTGCTATTGTCTCTGCGGAGACAGACGCCCATTGTGTGCCGCGTGTGTCGAAACCATAAATTGAGCATTACAGCGTGGAGCTATGATGAAAATGACAAAACAGGATTCTCTGTGTGAAATGTCAAGTCGGAGCCATCATGAGAAATCACAGAATCTGGCAGCCATCCAAGACATAAGAGATTGATTAAATATCAGTCTCAAGGTCTCAAAGCGTGTGACAAGATCCATGAGACTTGAAATGGGATTCCACTTTTAACAGAATGCATGAGTTTTCCTTTCTGATTGATTTGAATAATTTTGGTCGCCAAAATCACGGCTATTTAAAACAATGAAGGTTCTCGTAGATTCTTTGTAGCAAATAATCTTCTCAAGAAGGTTTTTTGCTTCATTAAGTTCTTGAAATGGTCCAATGGCTCTATAGATTCTTCAGATTAGTTTAGATCACCAAGGCAGATATCAGGCAGTACATGTACGTCTGGAAGATGTCAGCTAAAGATCCGGAGGTCTGGAAAACCTCTGCTGTTTAAAACATGTGCTAAACGTCTTAGAAAGAGCAGATTTACATACATTCTACATCAGAAACATCTTACAGACACCTTCTAGATGTCTATATGACATCTGACAGCATATGTCGCAAGGACGTATTGCAGATGAGCAAGCAAACAAAAACATATATCTTGCATATGTAAATGCAGGCATCAAATAGACGTCTCCCAGATGTATGTGTGCTATCAGGGTAAAAGAGCATCATACCCAGATTTCACAGGTATGTCTGTAAGATGTCTGCTAAAGATCTGGAGATCTGGAAAACATCTTCTGTGAAAAAATATCTGATAAATGTTTTAGAAAAAAAGCGGTTTAAAACATATTCTAGATCATAGACATCTGACAGGAAACGTCTTGGAGACATATTGAAGATGTAAATGCAGACGTCAAATAGACATCTCAAAGATGTATGTGTGCTATCAGGGTTTGACATTCTTCTTTAACAAGCAACTATAAATTACAGGCAGTAGTATCCGTTCGATAGGCAGCAGAAAGAGGTTAGGTGGGCTAAAACGGCAGGTTTAGTGGAGTCCGGTTTGGATGCGGCGTACACAAGCTCCAGGCGCTTTGGAAAACACTGTGTTTAGAGCGGCTTGTGTAGCAGCCTGACTGCTCTGTTGCTTCAGAGTTTAGCCCGCGGCCTCAGACTCGTGCTGCTTTATCACGTCTGCAGACACTGTTGAATATCAATAAGGGTCCGCTCTGAAACTCATTACTACCTTTCGATTAGAGACCACCAACATATCCACAGTGATTGTCAACCAGTAGAGACGCAGCAGAGAACCTCAGAAAACAGCCGATTTAATTTGCACACAATGGGCCTCATTCATGAAACACGAGAAGAACGATTTTTTGTGTAATCGTTCGTAAAGTCATTTTGACGTAAATTCTCAGATTCATGAAAATGTTCGTATTTTGTAAGTTCGTAAGTGTTAGTTGGTACGAAAGAAATGTACACCTGCTCCATACCACGTGTAAATAGTGCGCAAAACCGCATGTAACGCTCTGTATTCTTTTAGACAAACTGATGTATCATAATGATGTTTCACGAGTTCTTTTGCCCTGTCTTTTATCATTTTTTACTTATGGGTAAAACGCAGAGCTCCTCATTGTCCTTTTTCACACAGCTTCCTTTTACGAGTGATTGGAATTCATTAACACACACACATTTTACTTTCAAATCTGACGTTTACGAAGTATTTGTGAATTCGGAGGAGAGTTTACGGGAAGGTCTGTTTTACGTGCAAATTACTCAGAATTTACACATATATTTATGAATGTTTCATAAATGAGGCCCATAATCTGACTACAGTTTAAATCTCTTACAGTTTAAATAAAAAAAACACCTTAATATTTTTATTTTAGGTTCACAATTTTCTTTTACAATTCTTTTACAATTTATCATTAACTGCTGATTCACTAACAGTTATAATATGGTAATACTATGCTGTCCAAAAGTATAAACACAAACATTCACATTTTAGTATTTTGTATGTTTACTGAATCGAATGAAAATATTATTTATATACCACCCCGATTAAATTACACATCAAAATATTTATGTTAAATTATAGGGATGTAACGATTCACCGTGAGCCGGTTGAAATACATTTACATTTACATTTAGCAGACGCTTTTATCCAAAGCGACTTACAAAGAGTTTAGGAGCAATAAGCGATATGTCATACAGGAGCCATAATACATTAAGTGCCAATACAAAGTTACTAGTTTCAACAAAAGCTAGACCACTACCTGTTGAGAGAAAGGGTTAGTTGTGTTTTTTTTCTTTTTTTTTGTCTGTCAAGTATTCACAGAAGAGATGGGTTTGAAGTAGTTTTTTAAATGTTGGGAGAGATGTGGTTGAACGGACAGAGTTAGGAAGAATGTTCCACCAGGAATGAGTTGTGAATGAGAACGAGCAGGAGAGTGATTTACTGCCCTTATGGGAAGGCAGTATAAGACGCCGCTAGTTTGCTGAGCGCAGGGATCTTGATGGGGTGTAGGAGTGCAGGAGGGTGTGAAAGTATGCCGGTGCAGATCCAGTGATAGTCCTGTAGGCAAGCATTAGTGACTTGAATCTGATACGGGCTTCAACCGGTAGCCAGTGGAGAGAGATGAAAAGGGGAGTCACGTGAGCCCTTTTGGGCTGTGGGAAGACGAGGCGTGCTGCTGCGTTCTGAACCAGCTGGAGCGGTTTGATAGCCTTTGCAGGAAGACCAGCAAGGAGAGCATTGCAGTAGTCTTGGAAGTAGAAATGGATTGTTGTATGTGATGATTCAAGTCGGTTGAGATGTTAAATGAATCTTGATACATGTTTTGAACAGCAGGGGAAGGCTGTGTTTACTGCAAACTTGGAAAACGTGGATATGCTAATATTTCTTAAAAAAAGTCTTAGTTTGTTTATATTATAAGAGACTTTTGTATTATTCATGTTTTATTTGATATGGTATTTGTTTTCATTTTTAATAATTGCAATTTACTTTTGTTATTTGACATAGAATATATTTTTATTTTACAAAGAAATGTGCAGCATTTGAGTAATTATGAAAGAGCACTTTGTTTCAACTCATTTTGTGATGTTTGAATCCTAAAATAGCAAGTTATTAAAATGACGACAAAATCTCCTGTGAAATCATGCGCATCAATTATGTAAAATATTAAAATTATTACTAGTTTATTGTTGTGATACAGAGTTGTGTTCGACAGTGTTGAACAAAGAATTTGATGTCTATGCTCAAAAACAGATTTGTGTTTCTTTTTAACAAAAAAGTTACTAATCGCAGCTCAAATTAAGCTTAATAGGAACCATGGTGTTGGAGCACTGGAGGACTGGGACACTGAAACCACCAAGACGTCTCTTCATTGATCTGGGCTTTTGTGTCTTTATACTATACGTTCACAGTCTACAAAAGTTCACAAGCCACAGAATTGAAGATGATCCCTCCCAAGGCATTTTCTTTTTTTCTCCATGAGCTGTGACACAATGACATCTTGCTGCTACATTTCATACCAGCTAAAGCTGCTCCTCCTGGGCATGTGTTTGCACTCTAAACAACAGCGGGCTCCGGATCGCTGATTAGCCCGCGCATACGCTGCCCGGCGGGAGACACTCAGGGTTGCTATGGCACACTCTTCAACGCCTCTTTTCTGGACAGGGTAAACAGGAGGGAACGATATGAGAAGAAGAGGTCTGAGAGAAACAGTCCCATGAGATGGAGTGGCGTTTCTGAGAGGTGGAGAGGACGCCTGGTGGGGCTTCTTCGTGAGAGCGGCGACCGGTTAATGATGCGATTCTTACCCAGAGAGTGAACGCTGATTAGTCCCGTTTATAGACTCGGGACTCGACTTGGCTAATGTGAAATCAGTTGGATACAACCTCCCTCTTGTCTTTATGAAATGATGTATGATATGATACTAATTACTGCATCATTTACTGCAGTCACTGCTTTTCATTCAATCCACACAAGTATGAAAATGAACATCTTCATGTATTTTGGACACATGCATCTTTGCTGTTTCCTAGTGTTTACCTTGAAGTGTGTCTGTTTTTCAATGTTAAAGCTGCAAAACATGATTTTTGGTAAAAAATAAAAAAATCTGTTATTGAGCTAGTACATAAACAATCAGTGTTCAAAACTGTCTGCTTGACTTAACTCGATCCACAATGGTACGCTTATAATAATGATTTACAGTTTGTGTGGGTGTGTTTTTTCCGGAATTGTCAGTTTACACTAATAATAGTATTAGTTACAATAAATAAAAATACATATTTTTATTACATACTTTAGTAAACTGTAGAAAATGTGCTAGTAAATTGATAACTTTTAGGCAAGTACTAAAAAAACTAAATACAATGTACTAGTAAGTTTATATTATCATAGTTGTACATTATTCTATATTTCTATTGACTTTTTTCCATAAGCTTCCTGCAGTGTACAGATATTTTACTATAGTTTATGAGTGAATTATAGTATACTGAAGTTTTGTGGGCAAATATATTATTATTGTATAGTAAAAATCAGAAAAAAAGATTTCATAAGGCCCTATTGACGGAGGGGATACTAACCTTAAAGGCTAGGTATCCCATTTACTCACCCTCAAGTTGTTAGAAAACTTTATAAAAATCTTTGTTCTGTTGAACACAAAAGGAGACATTTCAAAGAGTGTGGTAAACTATACAGTTCTGTGGCACCATTGACCACCATAGTAGTTTTCCCCCCTACTATGGATGTCTATAGTGCCCCAGATCTGTTGGTCACAAGTGTTCTTCCAAAAATATTTCTTTGTGTTTTACAGAACTACAACATTTACACAGGTTTGGAACAACTTGAGATTGAGTGAATGATGACAGCATTTTAATTTTTAGGCGAACTGTCCCTTTAACTGCTGAAATACTGTGTTTTTCTGAATGATAAACGTCTGTCGTGACTAGTTATAAATGATCTAACTCTATCGCCTCAAACTACTGTATACTCTATGTTCTCACATATCAGAATACACTATTTTAGATGGAGGATCAAAACTGGAGGCCTTCGACTCCAGACTCACAGAAAGCTCTGCAGTGTTATATTTATGTAAAGGTCTCTCAAACAAAAAGTTATTATGTAGCCGCTGTTGTCCATGCTGTCAATGTTGGTTGGTTGCCGGTTCATTGTGATGCAGCTGTTATGCTGTCCTGAGTGGTTGCTGGTGTTGCTAAGGTGACCTGGATGGCTGCTTATCGCCCCAATCTTAAGGATGATACTTCATTCTAAGCCTATTTTTGTAATCCATTTTATCACCCGCCTTGTAAACTTTGTCAATATTATCACACCTCTCCTCAATAAGCTGCACAATTTGATCACAAATTATCTGTGATACTCAGGGTTTGTTTGAGTATTAATAATAGTAATGTTTACTTCAGCAAATACAGCTTAGTATTGAAATATGTGTAGATATCTGTGTGGGCTGAACACTAATTCTAGCAAATCCCCTTTGAACACTGTGGGTGTAATGGAGAGGGCGGTCAGCAAAAAATTAAGGGTTGAAGATGAATTATGACCACACACCTGAGCGAGCCGTGCTGCACGCTTTGGCATTAGCTTAAAAATGAGTTAGCTCTGGTTTAAAGACAACGATAAATACAGCAGAGCAAAACATTATGAAGAACAAAGGATAAAAGAGCAAAGACTGGAGGCGTATGATGGTGCCTTGGCAGAACAGAAACACGATGGTGTAATTCAGTATTTTCTGAAGGTAAATACTATGTTTGATAGCCGTAGAAACAGTGGGGATTTTGAAGGGGGCTGATGGGAAAAGGCACAGGAGGAGGAAAACCAGGCATACTTGACGACAGGAGCTCTGATTCAATACCCCGTGAGCTACCTTGCTGTCTAAACTCCCTGCTCTCTAAGTGTGCATACTAACTAAACTAGAAGCAACTAATGAAACGTCTCAGTGCTCACTATTGATAACAATAGAGTGTGACCAAAGTACCTTGAAGTGACGTTATCCCACTCAATGACACCTTCCATGTTTGCATTGACTTCGGGTAGATGTCGATAAGGTATCTTGTTCTGTCTTTGTTAGGAGTGTCTTTGAGGCTGTTCAGCTATAGAGTTAACAAGCTAGTTTGGTGGCTCTGACATTGTAACTTTACATGAAAGACGACCTCAATATTTATTAAATAATGTGACATTAATGTATAAAAATGTCACACTTGTTCCCAAAATGAGGAGATGGCTTTCAGTGGAAAGCTTCTCATTAAACATTTGCCCAGAATATTCTATTGTATAAACAGGATAATAAGCAAAATGACTATTAACATATACTTGGGTCAGCAAAGCGAGAAGAAAAAGATTTTTAAAGAATACGCAATTAAAACCTCAAACCAGCGTATATATTTTCAGCCAAAATGACCTCAAACCTACACTGCAGTGTTTTCTCCAGATTTTTGGAGAACAATATGTCGTCCCTGTTTCCCATTATTGACTTACACTAGAGCAGCCCGCCACAGTCTAAACTGTCCCCCCATAGTTTTAAAATAACCTATAAACATTTGCACACTTGTCATAATAACATTAAAGGGGATGTCTGGTGGAATTTCACTTCTTTAAATTTAGTTAGTGAGTAGTATAGCTGTTGAAGCATAAACAACATCTGCCAAGTCGCAATGCTCAAAGTTCACAGAAAAGGAAGATCATTTAAGGATTACAATGAAAGGCTCGTTGGGAATACAACAAACTTTATCCTGGGTAAGTGACATCATGAAGCCAAAAATTGACATTGACCCTGCCCTCTGGAACACGGATAGGGTAATGCATGGGACATCTCAACACACACTATAAGTAGACCAATCACAAAAGACTGGCACAGCTCGACCAATCAAAGCGTTTCGGAAGGAGGGACTTCATAGAACCAACTCAACATCTGTTTTCTGAGAATCGAGATAAGGGTTTAAAACACAGGTGAAACATGTCATATATAAAGCATTTTTGAAAATCGAAACATAGGCAAATAGGACCCCTTTGAAATCTGAATAACTTTACTCATAATAACTTTTAAATAACATTAAAGTCTGGATGTTAATACAACACAATAATGTCACAAATATGCTAATTAGCATGCAACATCATCCATCGCCACATTCTCACAAAATCCTGTGGGAAAAACTAGCGTAGTGTTTGTTTTGTGCTGCGTGGCCCTTTAAACTGTTTACATTTCACAACTAATCAAAATATGATTTCTTTAACCGTGGTGTTGAACATTTGGCACCAGTGAGAGACCAGGCAAGAAACCCTGCCACACTCGATCAGCTGTTGTGTTCAAAAGGCTCAGATGTTCTTATTTCATTCCACAGCCGACTGCTGAAATCTTCGCATCATCAACACTAACGCCTTCCAGAGTAATGCTGGCAGGATGAGCCCTGCTCTGCACCTGATGCTCCGGCCGGAGCCAGAGCAAAGTTGATGCGAGCTCAATAGGCAATAATCTCTTACCACCGGATTGGATGTGAAAAGCCTGCCGGGGGGAGATTCAGTTCCGATGCATTTGGGTTTATGTTTCCTTTCGCCGTCCCGCGAGAGGCCCGTCAGCATCACTTTCTCAGACTTCGTTTCGTTCCAAGTTTGGGTCGGACTAATCTGTAATTAATTAGGTGCTTGCGCTGTGGCTGAGGTAATTACAAGTCAATCCTGTGATCCTTACACAGTTTCAAAACAAAATCCATCACTGTCCAGCCGCAGGGCTGCTCAGTGACCGCACTCACCCAGGGTTTGGACAGGCTTGTAAGAGTGAAATTCAAGCGCTTTTGCAGCACTTTAACAGCACCTACACGAGGGCACACACCGCCCAGTAGAATTAAACGTACAACATATAAACCCTCTGCCAGTGATTTTAAAGTCCAATTCTGCACGTTTTCTGGTGCAAAATGACTAAATGTAAGTGTTCACACAGCGAAGTGTAAAGTTATAAGGTATTTCTGTTTTTGAAAATGTAATAAAACCTAAAGTTTTAATGAAGTCTCCTTACTTTTTAGAGGTAACCCTTAGAATTAATATTTTCCATTTAAAGCATGCATAATGTGATTAAAATCCTATAAAATATTTCCGGCCAATAGGCAAGTAACCTTTTTTTTCACCGAAAGCACTTGTAAGCAAGTTTTAATGAAAACAAGAAGTGTTGTTGCTTGCAAGGTGCAATGAGGTAAACAGAAATAAGAAACTGTTTTCAATTGCAAATAATATTTGTTCTTTTATCAAACGGTACATTATACAAAATCCTAAAACGAAGTTAAAATCCGACTTTTCAAACTCTCTACGAACTTTCATACAGAACACAAACTTTTAATTCCATCCCTGGTGCTCTCATTTACTCAACGCTTCCTGTTGTTTCATGATGGTGAATAAAAACAAGGAAAAAACAAAACAAAAGCATTCTTACGACTATACAAAGCACAGCGGAACGGTTTGATGTAGCCTCATAATTTAAACAGTATTACTTGCGGAGTGCATCTGCGCATTAATAAACAACAGGGATGAAAATCCTCACCGAAGACGGTGCGCGCCGGCACGGACTCGCGGTTCAGCCAGAAGGACACCTGAGAGAGGATGACGGTCATTATGCAGGGGAGATACGTCTGGATCACGAAATAGCCAATTTTCCTTTTCAGATGGAAATACGTTGTCATCACCACATATTCCCCTGTACAAGAGATGATGAAGAGAAGAGAGAAACCATAAGAGACAGAATTAATTATTGATACGCCTTGCTCGCACAAAACACTGACTGAAATGTTTTGATTTTTTTGATGAACAGTCACACGAGCGGAGATAAACATTGTGTTTGTGAGGATGGTTAACAGATTGCTTCTTGTATATAACAGCACAGACGTATGAAGGAATCAAGCATGTTCCATGCATAGTTGGGAATTAAACATGGAGTGGATGTTCTTGCATTAGCAGCAGGAAGAATCTGACAGACAATTGCTCAATCCCAACATTCACCTCTCGCTGAACCTCTGATGGGCCTCGAGGGGGACGTGATTATCTCATTAAAATCAGAGGTTGAACGGCCAATTTGCAGTGCTGACATCATACAGAAAAGAGGGAATTTTTCCACATTTTATAAGAATTAAGAAAAATAAATTGTGTTTCTTGGCCATATAGGGACTCTACACAAGCTCATTATACGGGTTAAGAAAGATGCGAGCGGGCGAGTAAATAATTACTGAACTTTTCGCTTTTGGGTCAGCTATCCCTTTAGAAGAGACCAGAGGTTGAAAAGCAAAGTTTTAATTGAGTCAACAATCTCACTGCACTGGGAAGCAGAGCAAAAAACAATTAAAATGACAAAATGAGGCACAAACAGATGCTTCTCGTGCTCTACAAACAAACACGAGAACATTTGTCTTTTCCATTTCAGCTGAGGGAGATGGTGAAATTCGTCTCGTCCACAGGCAAGCCGATGTGAAACCCTTACACCGAAGCTAGCATACACCCAGGGCTGTTTAAACGCATCTTAATAGTGTCTGTCTCTAAATAATCATTGCCTCAGAACAGAGCCTTGACATATGGCTTTTATTAATGCAGAGGTTTGTCGTGAGATCAGGCAAAGAAAATCAAAGCCTGCTTTATCTATGGAAACAAGGTGTAAAAAAGTTATTCTGCACCACACCATTCTATTACACATCAACTGCTGGTGGCAATCTCATTGAGCCGTAATATGAATGAAGCAGAAGACTGATGGAAAGAAACTTGGCTGTGGGCGTCAGGGGTTAAAGGTGAACTGGTGAGCGCAGCTATCAGAATCTTAAATCAAGTGTTCAGAGCCCGATCAAAGCAGAAACAAACTAAAAAAGTGGACACGCTGTCAGTCAGCGAGGCATCTTTTGTGTACTGTGGGGTACATGTAAAGAATGAATATTCTGTCATCATTTATTCACCTTCATGTCGTTTAAATCCTGCATATGTATATTTTATTAGAGAAACACAAAATAAGATATTTAAGACACAAGAGAAGTGTGTTTTGTGTCCATTGCGAGTTAGTGTTGTTTGGTTTCCAACGTTCTTCAAAATATCTTGTTCTGTGTTCTGCAGAAGAAAAAACTCATACAATATGTATATTAAGATTTTTGGGGAGAGCGATGCCTTAAATACATTCAGAACGTAGAATTGTTCATATTTATATACTGTAATTGTTAGTATTTATATGTAACTTCTTAAAGCTGCAATTTAGTTTTCTAGTTAAAAAAATTCAAATTATTAAGAAAGTGCACGAAAAACTGTTAAAATTTGGGTATAATAATGATTTATAACACGTGTTGGGAACGATTTAGTTTGACATAATGAGACTTGAGGGGGTCACACAGCTTTTGGAAAGGTGGGAAGCCCCTGCCTCCGGCCGTCACAAGTGGCAGCCTTGTTTCTGTAATCGGCGAGAAGCCAGCTGGCACCGTGAGGGCCACTGGGTAAGCGCTATATCCTCAGTGGGGGAACACGCTACAGAAACCTACGGTAGGGAGGAGTTTAGTGGAGACACCAGCATGGTCTCGCCGGAAGGGGAGAACGAAGGGGAGAACTCATGGGAGCAATGTGCAGACTGAAGGAGTTTACCGCAAGGTGGAGGTCTACCTAGGGAAGGTCATGGGTTACCAAGGTGGGAACCAATCATGAGGATACATCAGAAGGAACCGCACGGCTGGGGGGTTACTACGTCTAGAGCACCAGGTCCGGTTAGAGCTATGCGGTAGATAACTCAGCTGTTACCCGGCCTAAGGGGGCAGGGCTGCTCTGCCCAGCCGCCCGCAG
The DNA here is from genome assembly GCA_006030095.1 of Triplophysa siluroides. Taxonomy (NCBI): domain Eukaryota; kingdom Metazoa; phylum Chordata; class Actinopteri; order Cypriniformes; family Nemacheilidae; genus Triplophysa; species Triplophysa siluroides. The sequence continues at coordinate 383,388 of VCII01000075.1, read as the reverse complement.
GAGGTGCTTAGTGATGGATGGAATGCCTATTCTTCACCCAGTGGGGGAAGAAGGGAGGCGAGAATAGCACACTGACCCACCTAAGGAGGGGGGGAAGGTGCTTTTGCAGGCGTACGCCCTACCGGCCGCCGGTCTTACCTGTTGCCATGCAAGACTTGAGCTGACACCGGTTCCTGTACCACCAGAACCTCGCGAAGGTGTCTGCAGATGTATGCCAGAGAGTCGCTCTGAGCCAATGGCCACGAGGAGGCTATACCCCGGGTAGAGTGAGCTCTCACTGCCAGTGGGCATGGGCGATTTTGGGACTGGTAGGCCGTAGTGATGGCGTCCACAATCCAGTGCGCCAATCTCTGTTTGGAGACAGCCCTCCACTGCTACAGAGAGCTGCTCAGAGCTCCTGAAGCTCTGTGTGCGATTCAAGTTGAGGCCCAATGCGCGTACTGGACACAACACGGATGGGGTTGGGTCTTCCTCCCTGGTGGGGAGCGCCTGCAAGTTCACCACCTAGTCACAAAAGGGAGTGGTGGGAACTTTGGGCACGTAGCCGGGGTCTCAGGATAACGTGAGAATCACCGGGCCCCGAATTCTAGAAAATCTGTGGACACGGAGAATGCTTGTAGGTCCCCTACCTTCTTAATGGAGGCGAGCGCCATCAGGAGAGCCGTCTTCATTGTGAGGTGAGAAAGAGCGGCGTGAAGGCCCGTCAGGACCACATCAAGGTCCCAAGGTGGAACGGAGCGTAGATGAGGCGGATTCAGCCTTCTCAAGCCGTACTTCCGCTTGTCCCGCGGCCGGCTGTGTGCTAGAAAATCCGTGCCGAGGGGGGCCTCGGACAGGGAGTACCATCGCGTGCAATGGGTGGTGTCCAGGGAGGCGAACAGGTCTACCTGTGATGGCCCTAACCGAGAAATTGGATGCTCTGCACGGGGTAGAGCTTGCTCTTTTCTTGGTTGACTTGTAGTCCCAAGCTATCTAGGTACCGGAGCACTAGGTGTCTGTGTGTACACAACAGATCTCGCGAGTGTGCCAAGATGAGCCAGTCATCTAGATATTTTAGTACCCGCACACCTTTCTCCATGAGGGGAGCAAGGGCGGCTTCCACAACCTTCGTAAAGACTGGTGGGAGGAGGGACAGAACAAAAGGGAGGACTCTGTACTGATATGCCCGCCATTCGAAAGCAAACCGTAGGAACGGCCGAGATGAGGGAGAATCGAGACATGAAATTAAGCGTCCTTCAGGTCGATTGCCATGAACCAATCCTGACCTCTGATAGATGTCCGGATGCACTTGTGTGAGCATCCTGAACGGCAGCTTGTGTAGGTGCCTGTTCAGGGTACGCAGATCTAGGATGGGGCGCAACCGCCCGCTTTTTTTGGGGACGATGAAGTACGGGCTGTAGAACCCGGTGAACATCTCGACAAGAGGGACGAGCTCGATCGCTTCCTTCGCCAGAAGGGTGGCGACCTCGACTCGAAGCACGGGAGAATCCTTGCCTCTGACTGAGGTTGAGCGGATGCACCGAAACTCGGGCGGGCATCTGGTGAATTGGATTCATTTCATTTCACTTGTGGACGTTGTCGTTTTGCACACACACTATACTCGTGCGGGTGCACAAGAAGGTTCTTCCTGCTTCACGGAGGTCACGTGACCCCAATAACTGTGACAGAATGCAATCGATAAACTTGCAGCTTGCAAAGCAGACCAGATAAATGACTTTACAAACAGGCAATATGGAATTTGTAAGCGAATGCCAAGCTGGAAAAGTGGGAGGCAAGCAAAATTAATTCATTCAGGTTGTCAGGTGCAAAATGAGAGATTACATAAAAGAAGCGCTGGTGAATGTGTACAGCAGAGTATAGATTCATGCGTATAAACAAAAGATCCAAAGAGGTTTTTTTTATTATCCAGCATGCATCTGTAACCATACACTTCAAATACTGACAAAGAGAGGCAGATGTGTTCTTTATACCTTTTAAAGAGTGACTGCAGAATTTAGTATGAATATAACTATTATGCGGTGTACAAAAAAAGGAAAATAAATAGGGCTGTGAATCGTTCAATCAGATTGTGGCTGAAACTGTGCCAAATGCCAATTTTGAGCTTCTTCAGACAACAGACTTGAATGTATACAATGAATGTTCACACATGCTACCAGTTAAAAGTTTGAGCACATTTCATTGTAAAATCCTTAAAACTGCTCAAAAATGTTGAGCAACTCTTTAAAGAAAATCTTTGTCTAAATTACAACTCTGATTATTATGGGCATTCTCACAACTAAATGTATCCCAGATTGCTCTTTGAAAGTGCATCCTGGGATGCTTTTTAAAATCGATTTTATAGACAAACAAAAATTTTGCTTACATATGAATTTCTTTTTATAAACTCACATTTTAATGACTTTTTGATGAGTTGGAAAGTAAATAAAAGCAGCCATGGGAACTCCAATATTGTTTAACCATAAGCCAGAAGACAAAAACGCAGACAAATTACCTAAAAACTTCCGATAGAGTAACTGACAAAAATTATACAAGAATTTAGTGCAGTTGCAATTTAACAAAATATACCTAAATATTGACATAATCTGAAAATGAAAGTACTGATATTCTTTATAAAGATCCAAATGTTGATCATGTCACTCTATGTCTACCCACTAATGGATATATATTAAGACGATGTACTTTCGCAAGAAGAAAAGTAATTACCTGTACTGGAGCTGATGGTCTCTTTGCCAATGACATGGCCCAACAGGTCATACTGGTTGAGTCTTGAACCATCAGGAGCCACAGAAACAGATTTCTCATCATCCGCCGTCCAAATGTAAACAACCTCATTGTTAGTGTAGGCATCTAAGACAGACAAACCATAGCAGATGGGGCATTGGTTTGGTCTGACTGACTGATTCTCACAAACTCTTGGTTTCCACAAAACAAATTACTGTTTTAGATGTCATGCATAAAAGCAGGGGTGTGCACAGACATTTTGAGGGGCAGTTGCTGAAACTAAAAAAGGGCACTAAGGGTTGGGGCAGGAGAAGACAATGGCGTTGCTAGTGCCATGCTCTAACCACTGAGCTACAGGAAATATTGATGCATTAACATTAACAAATGATTCAATGGTTTTCACATGCTCTCCTGCTATCTGGGCTACTATTAATATGGTCTTCCTAAAATGTTCTTTATATGATATGTTATAGATTACTGGTTTCATCTATGAATATTGAGACAATTTAGCTATTACGAAAACACGATCTTGATAATATTGTTACATCCCTGTAAAGACCTTTAAAATGTCATTACCGTAATAGCCTACAAATGGGAACACCATAGGATAATTCGACAATATTTCCATATTGTTTAAGAAAAATGATAAATGTAATTTTTTTATGTTGAAAACAGTTGAGTGAAAACAGAGTGTTTCAGCAGAAAATGCAACAAAATACCAAAAATAATGAATTCTTATGTTAAAATGATCATTTGTGCAAGGTAGAGAAAACAACAAACTTCATTGTGATCATTTTTTGTGTTACTGAATTATATGCTTTGCATTTAAAATCACTACTGCCATGTTTCAATGGTTTCTTGAGAATGACATGACTAAACACTGTGTCCATTTTTGCAGGGCATTATTCTGTGTTGAAGTTTTTACCATATGCCCACTGTGATGTCCCTGCAAAGAAACATATTTTAATTTGACTTATTCGTTAGTTCAGTTGAATGTTTTTCATTGCATTCTGTTGTGTCATCTTTACTGCCCCAAAGCTACAGAAATGCAATAGCGAATATTAGCTTATTCAGAGGGTTAAACTGCCCAAAAAAAGAGAAAAACTTTCTTTTAGGAATAAGCAGTGTTGCCACAATTGTATTTCAGTGTACGATTCACTTTCATTTGTGGCGTGATGAATGATTATAGCTATGAGAAAAGAAAATGCAAATGTGAATTGCTTTTCGACATTAGCTTTTCCCTTTGCTTTTACATCGTCACCAAAAAAACGTCCACAATGCCGAGCAATAAACACATAATGATAAAGCGTTTTAATGAAACACAATGAGAAATGATGCTTTTAATAAAAATAAAAAAGTAATATTGCTCAAAGACCAAAGCTTAGATATTTCAAATAATAAAGTTTTATTTGTTTACGAAGGCCAACAATGCCAAAGATTGTAGCCGTAAGATGTAGATGCGCTATGAACACAAATGGTTACACAGATTCTTTCAGTCCGGTTGCCTTGCGAGATCAAGCCTTCCATTAAAGATTCAGTCTCTGGGTTGGAAACTACAATTGTAAATTCACACGCTAGCACAAAACAAAGCTCATGAAGAAGAAACGGAGGGCATTAGTGTGAATAAATGTATCTCAATGAGAGCAATTTGAATGCAACTTTAATAAAAGCTGACTCCCCATGGGTCAGCTGCTCTCTTCCATTAGCCTCTGGTTCTGGTTCATCGAGTTGAACCTATATTTATGGGCGAACGTAACTTAAGACTTATTGTGTTTGAATACTCGAGAACGAACTTTAAGAAGGAAGAAAACACACTTATCCCAAGAAAAGTGCGAAGAAACAAACAATACGCATACGGAGATAGACACATGTGCGCCCACACGCTTCTCGGAGCAAGCGGGGGCAGAGCTGGCAGGCTTAGAGCTAGAGGTATAATTCACGCAGCATGCAGGGGTTTGCTAATTAAATTTTGATGGCCAGGGAGAAAAGTTATTGTTTTATTCTGTTGGAAGGCCATTCATCAAAAGCTAAACACATCAAGTTTAATGCCACTTCATCCATTATGGATCGTAACTGATAATGAAGTGCATTATACCGCGTTCGATTATGTATTTGCGTCGCGCAGCAGACGTTGGTTCTTATTTACGACCGGGCGGCCGTGTAATACTACAGGCTGTAAAAGGTCAACTGTGTCACAGGCTTTCACCGTGTAATACGGAAAGCCTCAAATTTATTCTCTGGACTAAAACTCAATTAATTCTGAGGGTGGAAAGGAATTTGAAACAAATCGAATTAGATTGGAAGAGAACATTTTTTTTGTCCATCACTTTTCTGTTCAACTCAGATCTGTAATCCAGTGAATGACCTTGTGTAAGTTCATTAATAGTCAGTTGTAGGTTTTAAAGTGTTTTCTGGTGTAAAATACTGTATGTGCCCCACAAAACACACGACATCTTGTTTAATCTAGTGTGGATATTTCCCGTCCCTAAAAATGAGGAGCGAGGAGCTTGTTTTGTTTTCGATTTCGCTCTCGTTTGGCCATTTTGCGTCAGCCTCTATTATAAATCATCCCGCTTGACAGCCGTACAAAAGCTGGGCACTCATTGTCCTAGTGTGAAATGAGCTTTTTATCTGTTATCTAGACCAACTAATGGAAAAGAAATAATAATTAGTAGAACAAGAAACAGAACAACGGAAGAAACCATGACATGATTTGTAAACTATGGGAGTGTTTACGCAGTGCTATTATGATTCATTCAAGATTAACAACCAAATAAAATTCTAACAGATATACAAAATGATATTATATGGAAATATGTTTGAGGTGTTGCCTAACCTCATGTCAATTTATAAAAATAAATTGACAAAAAATAAGACAATATACTCCAAAACGCAAATGTTATTGTTTTTACTAATTACTTTACAATGCTAAAACTATATCTTTGACAATTAGACAATATAGTTAAACTAAGCTACTATACATTGTTTTTCCACTTGTTACGTGGTTGAAATGAGAAAATACTAAAAATAACACAGTCCTTCGGGAAATACATGCTTAGTGCTCATTATAGACCACTTCAGGAAATGTAAACATTACTCATGTTTCTAGACCAGTGCAAATTGGTCTACACGATGCAGACTGACCAATCAGCATCAAGTAGTCCCGAGCGTCATGTCATAATGGTTCTGTGATACTTGGCACATGCCGTATTTTGACAATTGAGAGATTAATTACTGCTATAAAACTGACAAAAACAGACTAAAAAGAGAGGGAAACATTTAACTAACATCAATATAAACATATTTTCACATCATTACGTTCAAGCTCATAGTTATTCATCAAATATCATCTATAATTTCTGGATACTCCCTTGCTTGGTTTACCGAGAATAAACAAGCCGCTATCAATATTGATAAAATGTTTCCAGCGGCGCAAAACGAAATCAAAATCAAATCTGGCCTAAATCAGCACTTTTTACTATCTCACAGATGTATAAACTGAAGCGAGAAAAAAAGGCCTGGAAACATGACACATATAAAAAAAGAGAGAGAGAGAGACAAACTTCGGAATTGCGATGAAAGACAGACCATAAACAATAAACAAATAGTAAAGAGCAAATGACTGTCTGATTGGGGGATTGAGGCAACTCATAAACGGATGCCGTAACAAAGCCAGTAATTACACAGCCCACTTTACGATGTCTTGTTAAGAAGCCAATTGTTCGCCATCTTTCTGTCGCATGCAATGCTGATCCAGCGCAGGGCCACCGTGCAGTGCTTGTCAGAAAGTAGCATTCTGGGAAAGGAGGTACTGCTGAAAATGTATGTTTTGTTTTATTGCCCGGTGGGGTGTTTTATTCATGCAGGCGTGACTGCTGCGTCACTGTGACCTTTGCTGTCATTGGCCGGGCTATAAATCTAAGGTTCCGTATTGCACAGGAGGAGAGTTACGAAACGCGCTCGCCTTGTTTCACAACTGATGACGCAATTTAATGTTGCATTCAGAGGACGACGTTGTTTATGGTAAGATGCAAATGCAGATGGGTAATGGAGTGGGCGTGACATTTTGTATCGTTCTAAAGCTTACAAAAGGCACTGTGTCATTGGGTCCTGTGAGATGTGTCCAGAACGTAAACTACAGCATAAACTCGACTATCTTTGAGAGAAAACAAGATTCACGAGAGATTAACATGTTGAGAGTATCACCAGCCTAATCGTACAGAGCTTACATTTTTTCCAGAAAATCAGACCAGCTACTGTGAAAATCAATAAAAATGAACTGAAAAGAAAAGAACTAGATGGTGAACACTTACAGCTTCCAAACTTTAGTGGGCAGGCATGGGCGTCCATGGGAAAATCCTCCAGGTGCATAGGGCATTCAGCATGGATTGTTAATCTGTTTGGACAGAGAACAAGAGATTTGAAGTCAGCATTTGTATTTGCAATCCAGATATTTTTTTTGCAAATTTTCATTCTGATTTTATCTATCACAAATAAATCAGATGCTCTTATACTTCATACAGTATGAGCCAGACCTCAATTTTCTGTTAGTTTGCAATGCAACATTTTATTGGTAACATAATAGGCTGGAACATAGACGAAACACTACAATGGCTGACACAGAACTAAGATGTCGTCACAGTTCCGCTTCTTTGCCGAAGGAGAAAACGTATTTACAAACGCGTTCTGTAGAGCAGTTTTTATACTTGAGTACATTCAAATTTTACTCAAAAAATTTACTTGAGTAAAAAAGAGAAAACCACAAAAATATAAACAAGTATAATATTTTCTTTAAAATGTAGAGAAGTAAACTTTCTCCAAAAAAATCTTGAGTAGAGTAAAATTACTGTATTCAAGTACTTGAGTACCTCTGCATGTTGGCTGAAATGTAAACGATTAGATCGATGAAGAACTTCTAAATGAAAATAAGAATGTAAGGCATTCAAGTAGCCGTATGTAACATTGACACCTAGCGGCTGAGCTTGGCATCGCAGTCCAAATTACAAATATTGGCTGGGTTTTTCCCAGGCTCTCCTCTTGCTTAATGGAAGTTGCCAGACACTTACAGTAGTGTAAAGGAAAGCATCAACACTTACACTGTAAGTTTCTCTGATAGTTTATACTTTTGCAGTGGTTTTGTTGTTTGCAAATATAACTCAATCAGCAGCACGTATCACAGGTTGCGTCCTCAGGAGTTCGCATTTACGGGGCATGTTGATGTCTCGTTTAAATAACCGTAATAAAATGGTATATTACTTCTCGTAAATTGTAATATAATATAGTAATTCTTTCTAAAGTTTGCAACGTAATAGTACCCAAAGCAGAGTCGGCGCCAGACCACGACTAACACTGAGAGGGCACACAATCAGCATCATTAATACAAACAAGTTTTGTATCATAATACAAAAAAGCATCCATCTCGTGCAGGATGCTATTTTCCGTACAAGTGAACAAAATAACACAAATTAAACAATTTTACCACACACAGTCGCAACAAAAACAACAGGTTGACAATTATAACCTATGCTGTGATACAATGTTCCTTCGCACCAAGGCTTGCTAAAAGTAAATGAAACACACGTACCTTTTAAAGGAGCCTTGAGTTAATACCACAATTTTAACCTGAGATTTTGTTATATAAGAGGGAATTGTGTTCAAGTGAAAATCCTGTAAGTGTCAGAACTAAAAATGCCCTTGTTACTGAAATAACAACTGTTATTGACACCAGGCCCAACGAACGGCAGGTCTTGGAATGCACCTATCTATGACGTCATTGATCGGTTGAACACCGCCTCCACAGAAGAATATCAATGACTACTTCTCTAGCCCCGCCCACTGGTTCGAGCATGACAAGTCTGAAGTAACACAAGTTGAGCGGAACCAGATAGAGCAAGCAAGCAATAAACATGCCGTTAAAGATCGCGAAATATTGTGTAGTCACTGCCAGGTTGTGGAAGAACACAATTGCTGCGGATTCCGACATTAGTAAGGCGTGGTTGAAGTTTATTTTTAAAGACGTTCCAGCTCACGTGGATATAACATTGAGTGTTTGTTCGATTCATTTCACAAGGAATTCCTTTGTGAACAAGGCACAGGTCGACGCTGGATTTGTGGAGAGACTAAAATTGAAAAGCAGTGCTGTGCCGTCTGTGATCTTAATCCCGTGCGAATCGCCATCTCTGTGATCTGGCGTCTCATATATAATTTTATCCACCGTTTGCGAATAATGGAGGCTGTTTTGAAGTGTTTGGTATTATTTTGGGTGCTGGGTGATATTAATAAGTTACCGGGAGTCTCCCGTTTATTTATTTATCATGGAAAACCTCGCAACATTTAATACCCGGGATCGTGGTGATCTTCTGTCCAGTTCGCCATCACGGGTCTCAAATGCTGACAGGTACGGTCACATATCATTAAACGCAATACAACTATAGGCTATACAAACTATACGCAAAGCTTTGCCATCACATCCAGGAAATAAGCAGTGTTGCCACAGTTGCTTTGAAGAAGTAATCTGATTACTGATTACTGATTATACCTCTAAAAAGTAACTTAGTTACTGTACAGATTACTGGATTTTAAAAGTAACTAAATTAGATTACTCGTTACTTTATCAGTTACATTCAGCAGCTGCCGCCAATACCCCCGCTGCCTCAACATAAAAATGACAATCGGTTTTGCCAACACTCACTTTATTGGAAGTGTATTTTTAACAGTAATGTCAACCCTGAATTGGTACCGCTTGTCCGAACTGTCACGGGACTATCTCAGGAGTCAATGTTGCCAACCCATCGCAGGGACGGACAATTTTTTGATGCATGTCTTTTTGAGTAACTTAAAGACTATTTCATTAAAAATGTTAAAAATAATATAAAGACTGATTTTCTTGATTTCACTTAACGGTCAAATCAGTCTTACTTGACCTGACATATTTAACTGTTAATACGTTAACCACTTCGCTAAAACGCTCCCACACGGTACTTTTCTTTTCTATCTTTTTTTTCTTTTTAATTCTCCCTTTTTACATTTCTCTCGGATCTGTTTGCCTCCATTTTTGCTTTAAGAAATAGACCTTCCTCTACCGCATTTCTTTTAAATGACTGCAAATTAGCGCCTGATGAAAAATGCACACAAAACACATTCGTATTTTAGAGAAATGTTGTTAATATTGTATATGATATCATCCACCCGCACTTAATCTGATTGTATTTTTTTATTAACCGACCCACCCGACCCGCGGATCATCCGCAGCGCCCGCGGATTTAACCGCCATCCGCGCATCACTACTGCCCGACCAACTTCTTCAACTCTCCCCCACTTACTGGTTTTGCACCAAAGTCCAGCATTTGTTGTTTGGGTGGTGGGGGACCTGCTGCTCTCTGCTTCGCAACACCTGGCGGGACTTGCTCTGTAAATTGGACTGTGCAGTGCATCGACTCCAATTGTTTCTTCAGATTTGACGTAGTGTTTTTGTAGCTAGATAGCACTTTGTCGCCAGCACAGAGAGTACAGAGAACCTTAATATTGTCATAGAGGACACAAACTCGCGACTGTATTTCCAGCTAGGAACGCGCATCTCTCTCCTCCCTCCATTGTAGTTTACATTTCAGTCGCTGCGTGGTAGGGGCTAAATTACACGTGCGTGACTACACTCCCTGAGACGCAAGAAGCAAAAAATATATTTTACTAGTGAAAATGACAAAAATAGTAACGCACAGTGACTTGGATAAATAACTTTAATCTGATTGATGGTTTGGAAAAAGTAACGCGTTAGATTACTCTTTACTGAAAAATGTGGTCAAATTAGACTAACGCGTTACCGGCATCACTGGAAATAAGTCAGTAAATTTGAGTAAATCAGAGGCTTCACTTATCCCGTACGAATGCGTCACATGAAATACAGATGGGGGGAGGTAATTTATAAATCACAGGAAGTCTCCAGATAATACTAATGCCGTGCGAAAACTGTGAATGGTGTTAATGTGTAACCTAACGTCACGTCTCTAACCAAATTCACAGAAGGCTCCCACTAAGTTTACTAGCAAACTGCTATCCAATCAAAGCAGTGGCCATTTACTTCCAAGTCTTCAATATGGCATGCCAATAAAACCGAGTGTTTGTAGAACCGGCCCCAAAACCCGGGTAGAAAATAGTTGCATTACTTATTGATTTTGATGATTTTTTATGTAAAAACCATGCGAACGTCATAAGTAGACCTCATACAAAAGTATAAAACAATAAACAAGAAGGGTCTCATGAAGCCCACTTCATGAGACCTTTAAAAAAGCTGAAGGCGCCGCGTGCGAACATTAAACCTCCTTAAAACTGTGTCCTTCCATTCGGTTGTAAATCTTCCTTTTCCAAAGCTGAATTCACTGAGCCTTCCGTTTGTGAAGCATCGAGCGTCTGTAACTTTGCTAATTGCTAGCGGCTTCCCTCCACACGTATACATTAATAGGCTGCGTTATGATGCATCACAACAACCGGACTAGATTTTCTTTTTTTTTCTGACCCAAATGTTGGAATCTGCTATCTCTTTTTTGCTGCAATTCGGTTGTTTAGTCTGACGTCACGCATCACCATATATGGAAGGTCATATGCTGTTTCCGGGTCCAAACGCTCAATGAGATGCTATAGGCAAACAAAAGAAAATGCTAATATACGCTCATGGCGAGCTGTAAAACTAGCAGAAAACCACAATCCTAACCTTTATCTTCGTAAGGAAATCCCACATGGCCAGTCAGTGATTAATTTCTTCATAATTTATTCAAATATTGATGTCGGCGATTCCGTGAGCCTGGAGACTGTAGTGTATACTGTGAGTTAATAAATGCTCCACTTAAATAGGCGATGTGAGTAAACAGTGCTCATTAAGAGCTGTTTAAGCTGTAGCCCCACTTGAAATGAATAGATGCTTGGACCCGGAAACGGTATTCCTTACGTCACCACTTAACAACCGAATATGCTGTGACTGTCGAAATACATTAGTGGGCAAATCGTCAGTGGGTGGTGTCACAAGGACCAAAACAAAACAGACATTCTGGCACGGAAAGCACATTTCAGAGTGGAATAACTGGCTATAGCATTGATTTTTGGACAAATGTATGAACTTAGCATGATTCCTAAATGTCTATGAACATATTAAGGTAATGTTTGGATTTAATACAGTAAAATCATTACAGCTCCTTCAATTCACCCAATTTCTAAGAAAAAATCCAATTCATCTAACTTTAAACTATTAATATAAAACTCAGCTAAATGCACATTCATGAATAAGGCATATTGCTTAAAAGCGATTATCTTAGCTGAATTGTTTAAAAATAAGGAGACAAACAAGCTACGTAGCAAGGTCCTGTGTGAGTACACAGTATGAGCCCTCGCTGGAAATGAGATGAGTCACAAGCCGACAGCTCATATGGCGTTGGGTAAATTGACCTATAAATAGATCTTCGAAGCTTTTAATTAGCAAGTATCAAGGCCTGATCCATTGAGGTGAATCAAAGTCGTCTCTCAGACGGTTTAATAGCTGCGAGGTGCCTTTAGCTTGTTTCTCATTCACTCTGCGAATGTCAGCGCAGAACCACAGGTGGTAATTCGTTCCGTTCTCTCCTCCGCAGATTGATTTAGTCTCGTCTGAATGTGCGCCGGTTCTCCTGCAAGGCCGTGGCTGTGAAACCGAGGGCGAAACTCTGCCGTCGAGTTGGATGATCTAAAGCGATAGGACGGATGTGACATATATTTTCTCGGAAGAGGACAGAGAGGAGAATGTGCGTCGAGTGCCAGAGTGAATGAGTGTGAGAGAACAGTATAGGTCACTACATTAGACGGAGTGTCGGAAGCTCGAAACACGACAGTGTGACTGTTCACAAAGTCAAGGGTGTAAGAATATCTGCCACTGTTCTTTAAAAAGGCAAACAATGCATTTGAATTCATGTTTGGATTCTGCATATGACTAGGTGTAAAGCTTTTTTCATCACTTGATAATTACTGTAACTCAGAGGTCACCAACCTTTTAAAGTCCAAGATCTCTGACCTCTCCATTGATGAAAGGCAAGAGCTACCAATTGAACAGCCCATCTAGCGGTGATGTTGGGAATTGCAACCCACGACTCACTCCACTGCTCAACTATACGGTTCGAAGCACTTTGGTGGGTGACACAGGACTAACACGTCGTTTTCACTTCTTTGTCGAAGGAGATAAAATATTTATGAAATGCGCTCTGCCGTTGGTCCGTTTAGGGCTACTGTAGAAACAACATGGCGAATTCCATGTTAGCAGACCCACCGTGTATGTAGATAGAAATATGTCATTCTAAGCATAGCCGCGGGAACATACTTTGAGCCGGGGGTGCCGTGATTTTTTTTTTGCCAGGGCAAAATGTTGACTATGCCATGGGCGAGTCGCTTAGTTTAATGTTAATAAATAACGAAGGCAAAATTGTGTTGCTGCCGAGAATAAAGAAGGATGTCAGTGTGATTATAGGATACAGCATTAAAGGGGTCATATGACACGGCTAAAATTAATATTATTGTTTGTTTTAGATGTAATGCAATGCGTATACACCATTGTAAGGTAAAAAAACGCTGTATTTTCCACATACTGTGCATGTTTGTATCTCTTTGCTCCGACTCTCTGAAATGCGCAGATTTTTTACAAAGCTCATTGCTCTGAAAAGCAAGGTGTGCTATGATTGGCCAGTTAACCAGTGAGTAGGGAAATGTAACGTCTCTTATCATATTTGGAACATCAGGTTCCAAAGCAATTGTACTGACAGGTACGCCCACCTTATTTGCGTAAACATTTGGGCGGTCGTAGTCAAATCATACCACCAACTGATGTGGATTTGTGGGGGTGTGGTTACACGAGGTGTTTCAGGCAGGTCTGGGTGAGCATTCACTTTAAGATAAAATGCATCTTAGTGCAAATAGTATCTACCTTTATTTCTTTTTTACCCTGTTTCAGTTTTTCTTTCCCTTGACGTCAGGGCTGCATCCCCACTTCCTTGCGGCTATGATTCTAAGGTAATAAAAACAAATCGTTTCTTTATGTAAGGTCTTTATACACCTCCGAAGACATTGTAATGTATATTATATTGCTTTTTTGTCAATAGATTCTCCTTAATCCCACACATGGCAACTTCAATGCTGGTTCATATTTTGTTTCTGTACATACTCTATACTGACAGGATGCTTGCAATACAGCGTTAATGCGATGAGCACATGTGTGCAAATAGTCACGTAGCTCAGCTGGCCTGTCAACACGCATGCACGCCGCTGCGGCTGCATTACTGCCCATTTGTCAGTTTCACGGTCAGCGAGCGGCGCAGCTCTCCTGGGCAGGCGGGTCCCCCTGAGCTTTTCCTCCAGCACTGCGCTCTGTCTCAGGTTCTCTGAGCTTCTGCGACTCATCCTCAATAACGTATCGACCCAACGGTCCCCAACACATTACCTGCTCCCAAGGCAGCTTTTCCAAAGCCAACGGCAGGGATTTGCTTTCAGAAGTCTCTACCCCGGGCATAGCGACATCCAAGCAGGGTACAAAATTAACTTTTTATCTCGCCTGCTTGAATTGAGAAAAATGACCTGCCATGAATAGTGGATTTCTTACCAGCTAAGAAACATTATTTGCATTACAATAACATTGTTTGGTTGAAAATTAGAGCAAAAGAACGATTTCGCTTGTATATTTGTGGCAAACACTGGAATATGGTTTAGTTTGTTCAGTCTGTGTTGTTGGCTAGGGTGGAAAGAATTTGTCAGTACATGGAGTTAAACAATTATAGGTTCTGTATATAATAAATGTGGGTTGATCTGTCCTGTGCAAACCCCGCTGTCATGGTGGTAGAATTTTCTTGTTTCTTTTTTTTACGACAACACCTTGCTATAGGTGGTTGGATAGTCGCTTAGTGACAAACCATGTCTCGATGATATAGGGCTGCCTCAGCAAACATCACTGAAACATCCACCTATGCTACCACTGATCAATTATTGATAGATTATACCCTGCCAATCCAAAGTGCCACAAGTTACAAATATACGAACTGTGAAGTAAATGTGAAGTATGTCTCTGGTTGGGTGGAAATGGAAGGCAAGTTGCTCTTGATCGTACAGTATTTTGTTTACTTTTTAAAATTCACGTCAAAAGCAAATTCCAATGACTAGTACAAAACAACGTTAGAAACATCATATAAAAGAGAATTCTAAAGTTAAAATCCAGATTAAGTTTTATATGAGGTTTTACCATAAACGTTCTTGCTTTTTTGTGCCCTTTGTAGATATAGAAACACTACTAGAAATAAATGAACAATGTACTCAATATCTTGAATAATAAAACCACAAGAATACTAAATCACTCTGACTGCCGTATCACCGTTTACACGGTTTATAGATTCACATGAGCCTTACAATCCAGCGCAGAGTTATAGACTTTCCAACATTTCCCGTATAATGAATGAGGTTGTCTACACGAAGCAACACATTTCTTATTTACATCGTGGGCCAATTTCCCATCACTTTATGGACTTAATCTTTTTTATTTACGAAATATGTTTTAACTGTTGACTCGAGAATTGAATTCCAGCACATAAAACGGCGAACGACTTTGTTTTTGTTAAATGTCCCATATGGGTTCCGTCTTCTGAATAAATTGTACTTTAGGAAGCACTAAACGGAAGCATGCACTGGGACTTTATGTGGGGTACAGTATGTCAATGTTATTATTTTATGGGTTGTGACCTCAGAACAGTTCATTTACAGTATTGAGAAGCACCTACGGTTTTTAGCTTTATCTTCTTGTGTCTGTGCCATGTAGTGGCATGAATTTGCTTTTTTATTTAGCTAGACCGAAATTTATCCATAATTTTGTTGATATGAAAGGGCTTAGTATTTAATAATCCATCTCAGCTGGTCTTTAATTTCATGTTGAGAAACAATTATAAAGCTAATTCAGTAGGCTATAAAAATATGCTATTACTATCAGCATTCAATATGTAGCAGGATAAAAGCACAAAATCAGACATCGTAGCTGCACAAGTTTTGCATCGATGCAAAAGTTCCTTTTTTACTGGCTTTCCACCAAAACACAAATGCACCAGTCCCTTTTATTTAGTAGGCCGGCTGTATACTTTTTATGTGCACATCAAAAACACCATCAAACCAACGACAAAGCTCTTAACTTGCATATGGTGCTTGACATTCACAAGGTTTCCTCCCAAGACCAACAAAGCCGGAAAAGCCTTTTATCTCCTATTAATGTGTTGTCTTTCAGTTACACACTAAAATCAAACACATTGAATGCTTTAATCTGTTGGTCCGTGAGTCAAAGGGGAGGCTGGTTGTATAAGCAGCACAGCAGCTAGCGCACAGCTGTCTCTCCTCCAGCTACGTTCCTCCATGCTGATTTAAGGTGAGAAGCCCCTACAGCCTGTGAGGACGAGTGAAACCATCTGTCCATCCTACACCTCCAGCTAACTGTACCCTAGGGCCGGAGAAGTGAGCTGTCTGAAAAACGCAGAAACTGGTGAACTGTGTAAAGTGTAAGCTGCCTCTGTCAGAACTCATGAGACATGTTACTTATGTACTAGTATTTTGCGGTTCTTGCAGTAAACAGTTTTGAATTGTACACAAAACCTTTTGCATTACTAAATTCCCAATGGACCTTAATGAATGTAAACACATTTTTAAGGAAAATGAAGTTGTGTGGAATAGAAGAATAAGCTGTTCAGTTGCGTATTATGATGTGAACAATGGAATATAAAAAAGGGCTTATTCGTATGAATTTATATGTTGTGAATCATACAAGAATGTACGATTAGCAGGAAAAAAGATAACACTTTACAGTAAAGTGCTAATTTGTTAACAGTAGTAAATGATTTAGCTAAGACTAGCTAACAATGAACAATTTCGGTTTTCAGTATTTCTTAATCCCTGTTAATGTTAGTTTTGTGTCAATACAGTTATTCATGTTAGTTCATGGTGCATTAACTAATGTTAACAGTGACAATGTTTGATTTTAATAATATATTAGTAAATGCTGAAATTTACATAAACTAACATTTTAAATGCTGTATTAGTATTGTTCATTGATAGTTAATTTTAGAAATTGGACCTTATTGTAAAGTGTTACCAAAAAAGGCAGTACTGAACCCCCCTAACTCCGCCCCAAGCCACAATGTCACTGGCTCGAAAGCAAATCATACAAAAATGTACGAATGAGACCGTACAAATTCCTATGAATTAGCCACATCGTAAAATAGTAACGTTTTTGCCGTGAAATTTTGTTGAAAAGTCAGGATTGAGTCCTTTATTTTCATTCGTATCTATCCTCCCTGACTATATTCACGAATCACTGTGTTGCACCAAGCGGCAAGATACAGTATTATTATTCTTTAACAGGTTGTTCTCAATATGCACACCAGAGCCAAACTGAGCATGGGAGTTTTCATTCAATTTAAGAGATAATCTAGTGGGCTTGCTGATTTCTTGAGCTGATGGTGCTCAGGCGCCCCATAACTGCACGGACAGGACTATTTTACATTTTCAGGATCATATCTGCTATCCACAACCATAATGCAGTTTGACACGCTGAGGTGTGAAGCAAAAGAGAAAAAATTGAGAAGCTGACTGATATTTCAGCCAAGCTCCCAACAGATGCAGCAGACCGAGTGCTAGAGTTTGCAGCACGTACAGATTGCTTAGTCATGGCGTCTGCGCTTTTTCCTCTGTGTCTTTTTTGTTGTACTCGTCTTCGGCAAAATCTTTGAACCTTTAACAGTTTAATGAGATAAAGTCGGCGCCTCCCGGGTAATCTGGCCCACATAATGGTTATGATTTTCTGGGCCCTGCAAATTAAGTTCCTGGGCCCTGCAAAATCCAGTTGCATGGAGAGAAAATCTTCTTGAGATGAGCATCCGGTGAGGTCCCGAAACCTTCTCTTCGATGGAAAACAACAATGATAAAAATCTCCCCTGGGAAAGGACCTCAAGACTTCCTCAAAGCGTGTTTGGCTACCCACATACAGTACATCATTATTTGCAAAGGTTGAGTAAAATGTTTGTTATTGTTAATATTTTCTTCTTTCACACTTTATATGCTGTGCCATTGAACATTTCCTTCCGACGTTTGTCCTTCACATTTTTTCCGTCCAATAGTAGAGGTGTTTAAAGCGGCTCTGCAACAGTGTTTCACGCATTCGGACTTCTTCACAATGTTAAACGCGCTGTCTTCTAATGCTTAACATGGTCAACTTGTCAAAAAACGAGTTGGGCGTATTACGTTGTATTTCTGTGCTCGAGACACTCCCCCAGCGATCGTACAGGTTTCGGAAAGTTTTTTTCGAACATATAAAACTTTTTCGTAACAATTTTTTCTTAGTCCCTTATTGCACAATTCTTCCGGAAAAGCACGCGGCCGCAAGGAGAGGGAGCATTCGCAGGCGTCACTTTCACTTGTGTGCACAAGAGAGAGAGAGAGAGAGAGAGAGAGAGCATACATTCGCGAAGTTCAGGTGTTTGTTTGTTCACTGCATTTGGGTAATGAATGTTATATAAACTGTGGATATAACGCTGGATTTGGAGATCGTTTGAAACTGATATATGGAGCCGTCCCAGCGCTAAAAGATGCCGGAAATGAACCGCATGCGGTGAGTGAAACTAATTTCTGTGTTTTGTTAACAATGGTTGCGCACGTGCTTTAGTTGAGCCTCATTTTTTGGAAGTACCTCATTGCACCTTTACCTCTACACCTCTACACCAATGACATACATCACTCTGTGGGCCTCCCCGACTCCCCGTAATCTCTTTCTCTTTTATAATCCCGATCTGAAGGTCCCATCTCTCACTGTCTGCCTCTGAGGCTTCACAGGTGTCACTCGATCCATCAACACTATTGTGACCGCTAGGGGGTTCATTCCTACCCAAGTTCACTCTTCATAGAGAACACGACAATGCTGACCTCCAGCCTGGCCTTTGGGATTTTTGCACCGTTGATGAGATGTGGAAAGCGTTCTTGATGTGTGACAAATCTACCGTCGGACCGGTGAAGTGCTGTCTGTTACACTTATCATCATATCCCTGGACGCGGAGGTTGATCAATGAGGGTTTGCAGAAGCTAAAACAAGATTCCCACTGCACTGTTTCTGCTGTACTTAATGATGACAGCTTTTGGATGTAGGACTTTGATTCTGCGACTCGTCGGCCAGTCTGCAGTCACAGGAGAGACATACGGGATGAACAAAACCCAGACGAACAGCAAGGACCATTAAACTTGTTCCCGAAGAGGAAGACTAAGATATGAAGGTCAGGAAAATAACAAAATGAAACCTTTGGGTCAACAGGGACATAAGGGTTGTTTAAAGTGATTTTAGACTTCTTTACCATTGTATAGAGCAGGGGTCAGCAAGTAAATTTGGCATTGGGCCAAAAAAACAAATTAGCCGCTAGATGGCGGGCCAGAACATAGTCACAGGATAATTTAAGAAATTAATTGATGAAAAATGATTTTTTTTTTGTCTGCTGTGGGTAAGCTATTACGTCGTGTGCAGAGTGATGTTAACATTTTAAGCTAGCTAGATGATGATAGAAAATGCCACTATTAAAGAGTCTAAAGAGGAAAGTTCACAGCGAAAATAGGGCATACAAAGAGGAATGGAAAGACAACTATGCATTCATCCAACCAAGTTTTGTGAATGCAAAGCTGGTGTGTCTTATCTGCAAAAAAGTTGTGTGCTTCGCTTAGTCACTCACGGACCAAGCAAACGCTCCGCTCAGATCCCGCTCTGACATAAAATGTGTCTAGTAAACCTAATTGTTTTCAGTTAATAATAAACGTCTGGAATAAATGTCTCAGTTTAAGTAGCAGGCTGAAAAAGAGCAGTTACAGTGGGGCAAAAAAGTATTTAGTCAGCCACCAATTGTGCAAGTTCTCCCACTTAAAAAGTCCCCCTGCTTAAGCCAGTACATATCCAGGCCCGTCTGAAGTTTGCTAGAGAGCATTTGGATGATCCAGAAGAGGATTGGTAGAATGTCAGATGAAACCAAAATATAACTTTTTGGTAAAAACTCAACTTGTCATGTTTGGAGGAGAAAGAATGCTGAGTTGCATCCAAAGAACACCATACCTACTGTGAAGCATGGGGGTGGAAACATCATGCTTTAGGGCTTTTTTTCTGCAAAGGGACCAGGACGACTGATCCGTGTAAAGGAAAAGAATGAATGGGGCCATGTATCGTGAGATTTTGAGTGAAAACCTCCTTCCATCAGCAAGGGCATTGAAGATGAAACGTGGCTGGGTCTTTCAGCATGACAATGATCCCAAACACACCGCCCGGGCAACGAAGGAGTGGATTCGTAAGAAGCATTTCAAGGTCCTGGAGTGGCCTAGCCAGTCTCCAGATCTCAACCCCATAGAAAATCTTTGGTGGGAGTTGAAAGTCTGTGTTGCCCAGCGACAGCCCCAAAACATCACTGCTCTAGAGGAGATCTGCATGGAGGAATGGGCCAAAATACCAGCAACAGTGTGTGAAAACCTTGTGAAGACTTACAGAAAACGTTTGACCTCTGTCATTGCCAACAAAGGGTATATAACAAAGTATTGAGATTAAATTTTGTTATTGACCAATACTTATTTTTCACCATAATTTGCAAATAAATTCTTTAAAAATCCTACAATGTGATTTTCTGGATTTTTTTTCTTATTTTGTCTCTCATAGTTGAGGTATACCTATGATGAAAACATGACATTAATCATTTTAAGTGGGAGAACTTGCACAATTGGTGGCTGACTAAATACTTTTTTGACACACTGTATGTTTCAGTCCGACATTCTGTGACATTACAGGCAATATTTGTCATTTTTTATTTAAAGAGTGCCTAAAATAGCTGTATAATAACTGATGAAGTAAATTAGATTTTCGTTACTTTATTTCTGTGAACACATTGCTATTATAGTGCAACATTCAAAACAAATGCACAAAAGATGAAATGCACTATGAAGACCTTTAATATTACTGGGGTTAATAATAGAAACAGGCTCTAAGGGGAAATGCGGCCTTTAAGCGTCAAACCTCAATCTTTACAACATTTTAGAATGTACTTTTATAAACTTGGATAAAGTAGCTGCATCTTGAAGGCTGCATGCGTCCTCCGGAAATCACATTTGTCGGCCTCGGCCGCATATGACATCAAGGTTAATTCAGGTTTTACTTCAGAAAAGCAACAGTTACATTGGGTAAGTGACAATGTCTTCTTAAGAGAAATGCATATAAATATTATAATGTTTTTTTAACTGAATTGAGCCTGTTTTAAACCTCTTGTCGCCTGCGCACCTCCGCAAATGGATGAGGCGTTTGTAGTTGATGCGCATGCCCATCAATTTGAGTCTGATGTGCAACTGATTAGGTGGCACATTGCAAAACAAATCAGACTACACCTCAACAGTTTCAAGACTGAACTAGGTTATTGTAACGAGGAAGGCGGGACGAGAGCCGTGAGGGAACGAGGCATGACCAGTGGCGTGAGAGATAGTGGGAATCAGCTGTGCGCACACTGGTCCCGCATCTCTCACGGAGGACGAGCGACAGGACTGCCGTCGAGAGAGGACCGGGTCCGGACATGTGTTAAGTTTGTATTTATGTTCTTGTGGCCGGCAGTCGACCGTGAGACCGTGAGGTGGCTGCCGCCTTTTACTTTCGTGTTATTGTTTGTTTATTTTTTATAATTTGTTTAACCAAAATAAACAAACAATCCGCCGTGAGAGATGCGGGACCGGTGTGCGCACAGATGTTTTCCAGAAATCATTCATATTGATCACCCTTTCTGTCAATCTGTGGGTTTTGCAAATATTTAACCAATAAAAGTATTGACCAAAGCTTGCCAACACAGTGTCTAATTATTAAAATAAAAAGCAGTGTTTTTTCATTTCCAGTGAAGGGGGTAGTTTTGGAGAAACAAGCTTTCAATCCTAAAGTGATGATATGTAGAATAAAAAGCTCTTTTAATGAACATACTTTAACACATGTTTGTCAACTGATCTATTTTCAAAAGACTATTATTTTCATCAGCCTGTGATGGAAGACTGTCATTGAAGTATAATCAATCAATCAGTTCTCTTTACACAGGTCAGTTGTGACTGATTGTATTCAGAGCAGTTAGCTGAAAACAGGCATCGCCCACCTCACAGGTCCTTGGATCAAGGGCTGCCAAAATGAATCGACAAATAAAGCTGTAGTTTCAAGCACTGGGCGACGGACCACCGGAGCTGACAGATGATGTTGTATTGCTGACAAAATGAAAACAGTTTCTCAGTTGTTCATCAAGCTCTCAAGGTCAACTGTGTCTTATTTCAGCTTGATTATACACTGAGATCTCAGATTTTCTCTGTTTCCACACCTCAACAGGTACAACTTACAACACCTGACTTTATAACATTTATAAGCCTGACTGCTGTATTTAGCCAAAATACATGCCGTGACTTCTGAGTCACAGTGACTTAAGAACTTGACATCCGGGTGCTACATTAAGTTAATCAGAAGTTTAGCTTGGATTTGGCTGGATTTTGATGTCACATTCTTGAAGACCACAAAAAGAGGGCCCTCCTAAAGCCCATCAAATGGCACACACATTTAAAGAACTGCATTTAATGTAATCAGTTTTTACCTAAAAGAAAAAAAACGTTTATTTTGATTTAGAGGACGATAATTATGTCACCTTGTCACGTTACTTTTTTTATTTACTCACGCACAACAAAATATCAGTGCAATGTAATTATTCCCATTATAATCCAGAACACTGTAAGTGAATTCATATCTGACATGCATTAGGCATGCTACAGTTACATGTTATCAAAGTCCTGCACCAGATGCCCATATTTGCATCGCCTCCGGGCTACAAGACCAAGATTGACTAGAAAAGACTGATATGTTTAAAATTGCTTGAGAATCACAATAAAACTCAATATTCCTGACCAAGAATGTATCCTGAAGTTATGACCTAGTTTCTTTTTAGCAAAATTTGACCTTCAGGTTTTTCCAGCTGCTTCAAATTTTTCAAGTCACTCGAAAGTCTTTACTGGAAGGCGTGACTTCTTTTGCTATAGACGGATTCAAAGCAACAACATAAACAAACGTAACTGCGCATGCATGCGTTCGTGGACTGCCCTTACCTACCGGTACACATTCACAAATAATTGTGCCTGTAGATTTCCGATAACAATCAAAGGAAACCGAGGAGAAGCGTTACTTGGCTAAACTTACCTCTCAAGTATTTTGAATATAGACTGCCATACCAAGCTCAACCGCTAGATGTCAATGTACCAAACGGTTTCTTTAAATGCGACAAAACTACAGGTCCCATTCAACAAAATGTTTGTTTAATAAAATTTCCATACAACAAAATTCAACGAATTGTTTATTTACTAAAAAATGTACACAATAAAATAATAATGTTAATTAATATTAACAGTTATATTATTAGACACTAGCCAGACTGGCGTGTTGCACTTACCATCCTCCACAATAACAACTGCACTGTCACTGATGTGATATCAGGGGACAGCAAAGAATAACATTAAAACAATTATAACAGGACAACTGACAGTGAGAAAAAAGTATTTCTCCGCAAAACACAAAATAAAAGTTAATTAGAATTTAGTTCAAATTTTTTTTACGAAGAATCGTAGCGTAGGCATTTCAAAAGATGCCCAACACCGGTCCCTGGTGCAGTAGTCGAGGGTGGGTCTCACAAACAAGCTCGATGTAGCTGCAATACTGCGCGGTAATTAGCACAAAGCGATCTTAGTAATTACCATTATTAGAAGTGACTGGTGGGAATGCTTTAATATCAGACAGCCTCACACCAAACAATTAATTTCCCTCCATGTTCAGGACACTGTCATTATCTGGTGCAAGCGCTCAACTGGAGAGGTGGCACCGGTGAGAGCAGCGATAATCACTCATGGTTAGGGGTTCTTCCATGATCCAAGGGGGAGAGGAGGACGTGTGGAGGAACATATCAGGGCCATCAGGGTTCAGGGCCATTCTGAGCATTCTGTTAATGCGTGTCAAAAGCCTGTTGCTTGGAAACCTAGCTGAAAGAAGTGTTTTTAGTCCAAACGTTGTAAATCCCTTTTTACAATAAGGGTGTTTAGATTTAAATTTAGTGAAATAGAATGAAAATATTCGGTCTTGATTATAGGTGCTTCATGAATTGTGTGTACGGTGGGTCCTGGAAATGGGTTGGTACAAAAGGAAATGTGCAATAAAAGGCAGCAGTTACGATCCAATACAAGCCTGGCTATTTCTTGCTTCGTGGAAATATCCTGTCAAGTAAAAGCAGAAAATGTTTGAATGAGATGCTATTTAAAAGCACTCTAAAAATGCTACTGTACATGTACCCGAGCTGGGAGAAAAACAGCTGGTGCTTTCAAGCTTACGTGGAGAATTGTGAAAAACAGATGCATAGGGGTTTTATTAATATGAAAGCTCTGTCAGGGCTGTATTCGTTGTTTCTTAAGATATTAACTGGAACAGGATACAACATGACTGCAAACACAGACAAAAGTGCTCATGTTTTTAATGGTGCTTTTCAGAGCAAACATCACTATTACAGGTAAACTGTATACTTAACACTAAGGGCCAGATTTATTAACTGGCAACGCCATTTTGGCACCCAAAAAAATCTTAAACCCTGCGCAGATGAGCTCTAACGTTACCCGAATCTGCTTTTAAAAATAAATCTGAGCTGCTCAGATGGAGAGATGGAGAGATGGTGATCTGCGGCGCGTGTCAGTTTGCATTCCGTTATTAGTAGTTTAATGAGCAAAACCTCTTCGAGAAGCTTAATTTGCTTTTGAGCATCCAACTTCCACATTGTTTTTGGTTGCTTTTTGGACCGTTTATAGTTACAGACACACCTCAACACTCCCGTTTTCCATCTTTTTTCCCTGTAAACTCAGAGAACAAGCAAACAGACAGAACAAGCAAACAGACAGGGGCTTTCCCAGAAGGCGACTGCGAATGGATGCAAGGTAACCCAAATGTTGACAGGTATGGTTAAACGCAGATAAACAGCCATATTGCGCTTTATTTAACCTGAAAAGAGGATTCATTCATTCAGCGCAGGGGAGAGTGAGAGCGTGATGTCATTCCCCTCACAAGTTCACAGTTTGACGAGAGAAAATTAGGTTTTAAACACGTTAACATTTTAGATATTTTCATCATTAATAATTTATATTATCGCTCGCGACCCCCTCCACAATAAATCATGTTCATTTTTATCAATTGGTCCTCCCGACCAGTATTGTGTAAGTTAGAACTTACTAGTTACAAATTGCATATTCAGTAAAGCAATTAGATTACTGTACAAATGAATTTCTCCAAAAAGTATTTAATTACTTTAATTTAATTACTAATTACTTTCTATATCTTATATCAACCTTGATAAGTTAAGTGATTCAAGGATAGACACAAAACGACTCTTAATTCGTTCAAATAAATAATATAAAACTACATTAAGTACTCTTATTAACTGACTAAATCATTACAAATGTGAGACAGATAAATTAATGCATGCATTTTAAAGTTAGACTTTGAATTTTGATGTCAATTCCACTATGGTATAAATCACACAGTATTCAGTTCAATTATATCTAAAGTAACTGTGCTGAAATTACAGAAAAAATAAGAGTAATCCCTTACTTTACTTTTTGAAGGGAAAAGTAATTAAATTACAGTAACTAATTACACCCAACACAGCTCCTGACCCACAGATTATCAGCATCACTACCCTGCGCTAATTTGCGCAACGTTTAATAGATTGCGGTGGTCATTATGGGAATGAGATATTGCGTCTGTGTTTTTTAATGTTCGCCTGTTTAGTAAATATGGCCCTAAATGAGGGATCCAAGCCATATCTAGAGATAAGAACACCATCAGAGACAGGGGTGGGCTCTTGATTTGTTAGGGGTCGCGACTATGAAACCAAAGAGAACACCACAGTAACCACACAACAATGTGCAAAAAACAAAACAGTTAACCGCACAGCAGTGTACAGCATCAACTGTAATGGAATTACAATTTGGCAAAGTGAGTTGTGCATAAACAAAGACATAAAAAAGAGCAAAAATGAAAAACAATAAAATAGAATAGCTTTTAAAAAGTGCATCCAGTAGGAAGCAGATCAGTGCTCAGTCAGAACATTGCACATGCAAGCGCCACTTTTTTTTTTCAAATACAAAATGTCAACATCTACTTTTAGAATATAATTGCTGCTTTGATTTATGCAGAGTTGTGACTTATTCTCAACATGATGTTTTGAATTAATTGACAATGAAAAACAATCAGTTTGTATAGCACAACTTTACACATTTTATTCCAAAGCAGTTTGATGAAGTATCGTTTCTTACAAACCTCTCAATGCATGAAGCTACAGGTTAAAAACTATAAGCAGGTGTCACGTATTTAAGCCACAAAAGGGCAATTGTTGTGCCATCTTGATACTGGCAATGACCAAAATAAATAAACTCAAGTCAGTTTGTTGAGAGATCATGCACTGGTCTTACCTGCATGGAGAGGAAAAAGACAGGTGGGTTTTTTCTCTGTGCTCTCTGTCTAGTTCTTTCATAATCGTTTGAAAATCTGATAGTCTGACACCTTCATTGAGGGTTGATTAGGCATGTAAGAATCTCTTGTTGAAGTAAATGTCAGTTATTCATTGAACCTCATGAGGTGAAACAGTACAATCCCACACACTTATCTCTCACGTCATAATGACTTCCGCTGTTCTGTTCTCTCAAAGGCCTCATTAGCTCACCACATCTTCAACAAAACCCCAACAGGAACACTGATGAAAGAACAGGTCGACATAGGAGAGACTCTACTGATTAGCTTTTGTTGGAGTTACGGATAGAAAGGCAGTGTGACCACTTCTGCCGGCCTTCTGCAGGAAGCCTATTGTGTTTGAAATGAATGCCCTATAACACTCAGATTACACACTGTATGCCAGCAACTAGTTATAACAACACAGGGTCTAATGCTCGACCTGATTTTGCCAATTGGTCGATGTCCTCACGGCAACATATTTTGTTGACAACAACATTTTTGTAAATAAAACCTAAACCCACACCAAACCCGAACCATAACTTACCCCTAAAATCTGAGGGAAATGATACGTGAAAAACAATGTTCTGGAAGCACATAAATCCTGGTTGTAAGATTAAATTTAGAATAAATTGTAAACTTATTTCTGAAATCTGATTGGTTTATTTAAATGTTGTCCTTAGGTCAACAAAATATGTTGCCCTTAAAGATAGATTGAGCAAACTACTAACAATATTATGTATCGATGTAACATATAGAAAATAGATTTTGACATTATTTACCAAGTTTTATTGTTATTTTATTCATATTTAAATTAGCTTTCCTTCTTCATTTTTATGCAGAAATCACGATTAACCAATAGGTTCTACTAACATGTAAGCCTCGCTTTAGTATACAAACTAGGGTTGGGCGATGTCTACCAAATTGGCATCGTATGATGTCTAGAGTGAAACATCGCAATGGATGATGACATCGGGGGGAGAGGCGGGGGTATATCAGTTTGCCCTGATGTAAATCAATTACATCAGGGTTCCAGACTGCGACCAAATTGCCGTTTGGGACCAATTTTTAAGACATTGTGAGCATTTTTACAAGTATTCGAGCATGTACGACCTGCAAATTTGGAATTTCTTCCAGTTGTTATTGACATATGGAAAGACGAATACATTTTGAGCCCACCAGTGGGCTGTGTGTGTGTGTGATTAGTCATCTGCGCTTGTCTCGCATCACTGATGATTCCCGCTGCCATCGCGGATGAGCACAGTTCAGGTTGTCATTGACAAGTTCACACACACACAACGTGTGCGCATTACTACGATTCACTGTTTACTTTCACTTTGTCTTACAGGTGGAATGTGCTGTGCGCGTACGGGATGTGCGGACAACCGCGGACCCTCCTGATGACGAAAATTGCGTCATGCAGGAGAATCACGATGCTGACCCAACATCGTGATGGCTGTCACCAATCGACAATGTCATCGTCTATCGGCCTAATTCAACTCTAATACAAATTTATTGGTTTAGTATAAAAACAACGGGCATATATGTAAGCATAGCTTGTATGCTAAAATGTAAACAACACATGACATGACATGACATATTCCCAAATCACAAACCCCTAAATCATTAACACAAGAATGTGCCCAACAACAAACTTATGCGATATCACTTCCGGTTCACCTCACTAGGAATGAAAAGTCGAGCGCATTGCATTTTGGGATAAAGGGTCCCACGCAGGGAGCTCGGTCGTATGCGGCTTGTTTTTTCACAGTGCCATCTGGGTACTCCACATACACGAAAAATGTAGCATACTGTGCACAGTATAGATACAGAAGAACAAAAAAACTGTGGCAGACTCTGACTGCAGTCAAGATAAAGATGAGCTAAAACAGATCTGAATGGCAACATAGAGTTTAGTGAGATATCAGGCACACTGCAGAGATGTGAATGTACGCTCAGACCATCAATCTAAACAGCTGTGGCATTGTTAATTGCAATCACGGAATGTGATTTAGGTGCCCCTGCTGTTCGAGTTAGAGCATACAAACATCATTAAACTGAGCCCTGAGCCCTTTTTTTTCAATACAGAAGCAGTCTGATAGCCTTTGAAAGTAACATTATTCATTCTCTTTTTTAATCAGTGGCCCACACTGAAAGATTCGGTATGAATAATGCCATTAATGCTCATTTATGAGCTAAAGTGGTTACCATGAATTTATAACAGGCCTGATAAAAGTTTTATTAAGAACAATAACAAACTTTACATGATGCTTAAACATTTAAAGTTGCGATCTCTCTATCACCACCTCTGTTTGAAACATAAAATTGCAGGTTACTTTGCAAACTTCACATAACGTCAAACTGACAATTTCCACTGACAGCTCAACTTATAACTCACAATAAGCTTGCCTTTACAAATCTGGGAAATGTAGCTACAATCAAGAGTCATGAAACTTCGGTTCATTTATATTTATTTTTCATAATATTATCTGTAGTCATACACAAAAGTACATCAGCTACGAGTCTGTTAAGTGTCATATAATGCTGGCTCGTTTAAGAAAATGTTAAAGTGTTATGGATGGCTTTATATTTAGCCCCCAGCTCTGCACAGAATACTCTATTACTGGCTTGCCATAAAGTCTCAGTCTGTAAAACAGCAGAGTAAAGATCAATTAAGTGTCTGCACCTCTGGAGATGAATGCAGTGAGAAAGCATTTGTCAAATAGTGCTGACTTGAGCATCTCTGACTGCAGGGATTTCAAAGCTGTCTGAAAACACAACTTTGTTAAAGTCTTGATGTTTGCTCTTGCTTAAATCTATTGCTTAAAACTGTTAGAAAATGAAAATGTCTTGATAGTTGACAGGTTATTAGTTCATTTTTATTCAAGATTATACAGCGGTACAGCAAATAGGGAGAAATGGGTACATCCTAATGTCACCTGAATACTCTTCAGAAATTACCGTCACGATGATGCAGGAAAACAGATATACAACTTGTAAGACACAAAAAATGTGGTTACTAAAGCCAACAGTATAATGATTTAATTGAATGATTAAATGTACAAAGACAACGTACAGCTAAATAAACTTTAAAATTAACAATTAAATGAAATAATTAACAATAAACAAACCAGCAAATAAATAAATGAGTCATATTGATTAATTGTGAATAATCAATTTCATTTTCAAATGTAAATATTATTTATATTATGCACATATTACGCATATTTCCAAAATGTATGTCTGTTTGAGTATTTATACGGTATATAAATATACAGGGCACACACACACAACCATATAAACAGAACCATTTATTTTGGAATTGATAGACCTCAAATAGTTATACTTATATTACTACTGTAAATAGTCATTTTAATTGTAACTGAGTTCAATGATTTTCATATGGTGGTGAAATGTATGCTTTTTAATTTATAACAATGTCATTGTTATCTTGCCTTTGAATCCAAAGATAGTATTGACATCGGTAGGAGGCGATCTCCATCGAAAACTTTAAATAAAGTTTAAACAAAATATAATTTTGCTGGCAGGTTTGCTGTACTCTACAGTTTCAAATGTCATGGGCGCCATGGAAACCCTTTATAGCGTCAGGCACGTGTGACTAAATATGGGGTTCGGTTATCAACACTGAGGACCACACAGCGCAAGAGCAAGCAAACACCGTGCCCTCTCTTCAGCCCGACGCCCCCGGAAGCGCAAAAGACCCCAATTTGAGACCCCAAGGCTGCAATTAATAACTAGCTCTAAGCCTTTGTGGGACATCCATTCTCTCTTTCTCCCAATACAAACTCACAGTATTGCATCTCTTGCCCACCGCCACAGTGACTTTTCCCCTGGTGCAGGAGGTTAGAAATCAGTATTGGCTCCCTGATGGTAGTCCGCCAACTCTCTCCAAAGAGAGCACCTGTTATGGCTCCGAACACGCAATTAAATCCTAACCTGAGCGGCTTGGTATTGAGTCCTGGGTTGAAGCCAGCGTGGGGACGGAAGCTGTGAAGGAAAGGCAGGCTTCTTTCTTTGAACTCATCCGCCGGTTAATCCTAAACTAACAAACCGTTGTGGCTGGATTCCCAAGCAAGATGCGTATGTCATTGGGAGGTCAGGGAGCGTTAATTCAACCAGAGGGTGAAAAGAAGAATCGTTTCTTTTATTCCGGGTGGGCTGATACATAATTTTCAGTTTTAAATGGCTTGCTTCGTTCATGGCTGACATCAGGTGTAAAGGCAGAAACTCGTACACAGTGCATTCTCATAGATTCCACAAGGGGAGCTCTAGCAGAAAATCTTCCAGAGAAAGTTACATTTTCAGCATAGATACCCAGAAAAAAGGCAGCTATGGAACTAGAAAAAAAACATAAAATAACATTTTGTAAAGTAAAATGGCATGTTTTAATGTTATATTAATCCCAACAAATTTGCAGTTTACTTCTGTAATTAATTTTTTTTTACCGCACTTTCCTAAAATACGTAGAAATTCTCTAAAATAAAACAATACATTTACATTTACATCTACATTTAGTCATTTGGCAGACGCTTTTATCCAAAGCGACTTACAGGTGGGGTAAACAATTGAAGCAATTCGGACAACGTAAGTACAACAAAAAGCATAAGTGCAATCAATAAAACTGGCTTCTAAAGCCTACCACAGTATACAGAGCTAAGTTAAGTTAGAAGTGTTTTATTTGATTTTTTTAAGAGTAGAAAAGAGATAGAAGTCAGAAGTGATTGGTAAGGTGTTGACGGAATAGATGCATTTTCAGACGATTCTTAAAGATGGCTATAGAATCTGCAGATCTTGTTGCCGCGGGCAGATCCAGAGAAGGTTCGTGAGATCGATTTTTTACCTTTTTGGGATGGCACCACAAGACGTCGTTCGTTTGCAGAGCGCAGAGATCTGGTGGGTACATATGTCTGCATTAGCGAAAGAAGATAAGGGGGAGCCGAACCAGTGGTGGACTTGTAGGCCAGGAGAAGGGATTTGAATTTGATGCGAGCCGCAATAGGGAGCCAATGTAACTTTAAGAATTCCATAAAATTATATTTTTTACATTAATTATATTATGTTTTTATATTACATACATTATTTAATGGATAAAGAAATCTGAAGGTAAATTTCACCGATTTGAGTACTTCGAATGTAGTGCAATTTCAAATTTATAACAACCTTAAAAACTTTAGTGCATTTCGTTTAGAATGAAAATTTCTTGTTTTGCCAATTGATTCAACTTAAAAGCTTTAGTTTAAAAGCTGCCTTACATTTTTATGTAGAATTTTTTGCATAAAGTTTCAGGTTTTTTTTTAACTAAAGAGAAATGCTACCATTTTCCACTATTAAAATATAAAAACGTCCATGTTAAAATAAACAGAATAAATCAACCATATATTGAACGACTGACTATGAACAAATTTAATCTAACAGTTGGCAGATAATCTGCAGCAATTTTGCGTCTGGCTTCTGTCATTTTCTGATTTCATTCCCAACTCTTGCACTCAGTTCCTCACACAAAACTATTTTATGCTTCCAGAAGTTTGGTGGAGCTTTTTTGGCAGAATAAATTACTATCAGTTTTCACTGTATGGCCAACAAAAGCTCAGACATCTCAGTGCCTGAGATCTTCATTTGTGTTAAACAGAAGAAAGTCGTTTGGAACAACATGAGGTAAATGACAGCAGAATGGGAGATCTGTTCCTCTAAGGGGGTCCCAGTGTCAAAAACAATCAAAGAAAACATGGACTAGATGTATCTATAATCTGATACATTTCTGAATTTGCCAGCAGCAAGTTCATTAGGAATGCTTTCCGTTACTGCCGTTTGACATGGGTGGATGTAGAAGCGATCTGGCACCAGCCCCGCTGAATCCCTCCCCTCATTCATTTTCAGCATGGGCTAGTTGACATGAGCATCAGACTTTATCAAACTCTCGTGTATTTGACTCTCTCGCCCCTCCAACTGTTCAAACGAGAGCGTAAATTAACCGTCACTCATTTGATGGTAGGAACCGCATCGCTCTGCACGGTATACAACATGCGTCACCAACCGGAAGAGAAGGGGCTCGAGCAATGGATGGAGATGTGCCTGCTAACCACTGATGTCGCTTGTGTTTGAGTTGCCCCTCAAAACGTTTAATGCAATACATTGGAAAAAAATTCGTAGGATTTACTTACTTTAAAAAAGGTAAATTTTACTACAAATTTTTGTGTCAATAAAAAACTGCGTGCAAAAACTTAAGTAAATCCTACTAATTGTTTGTAACAGTGTACTTTTGTGAGCTGTTTTTAAGAAAATGGAGACTTTATTTTCTAAACGATTAAATGCTGTGTTGCCCAAGTTGACATGTACTTTTTATACCTTTAAATGGTTCGATTTTTGCAAAACCCAGTGACAAACGTAAAGAGTGACTATTAATAGTGATTTATGACAAAAAATGTATATCACAAAATATGGAGATACAAGGTTTTGGAACATTATGCATATTTACTGATTAAATTCTTAATGATTGCTTGACATTATGATCATTTTTCAGGACAAACATATTTTCTCTACAAATTTTCATTCCACAAAAACGAATACAGTTTTTGCCAATTTAGCTGAAAATAATGCTGGAGGAAAATATTAATGCTCAGAAGTTGCTCCTTTATTGCTCAGGATAATTGATAAAGTTTTCAGAGTTGTTTAATTTAAGTATTAACTTTGTTTCAGACATTAAAAATTGAACTAAAATTGCTTAGAATGAAATAGAAACATATACAAATGAGACCGTTGCAAAAATACATTTGCCAAAATAAAGTAAGATTGCATAGCAATGATAATCTGGAATTGGATCAACCTGATGAGATGAGAGATTTCAGGTGACAGAATTTTCCATATGCTTTACATTTAGTCTCATTGCTGTCTAGGTGAAACATCAGATATTACCCGTGACAATTCAGATCTCATCTGTGATTTTTCTTTCTTATGAGGTGTCACGATGGAAAAAAATTGAACGACGCAAAAATAGGCTTCATTTTTCATGCTTAGTATAGAATTATTCTTGTCCTGAGTTTGAAGGGAAATTGACCTGGGCATTTCTGGAAAGTTTCCACAACACATACCTCACCCAAGAACAAATACATTTTAACACGATTTTAAGCGTATTTTCACACCTCCTGCATTTCCCTCACAAGTGTTCTCTGTATGTTGTGATAAGCTGTGCTCTTCAAATGAGGTGAGGAGGATGTTTATTTGCCTTCTGTTTTTATTCAAGAATGCCACCCCAGGTTTCCTTAGGTAGTCTCACAGCTAATGTTCAGCCATGCACGGCCAAAAATAGCAGGCAAAATAACCTAATCACAGATCCATGGCATGTTAGAGGTCGGCACTTCATCGCAAAAGGAATGTTGGTCCGAGATTTAATGAGATTGTGCCACACAGACTGTCTCAGAAAACAAAACAACAATCACATCTTCGTTCGTTTTTGTGTCTTGGCATATTGATTTTCCTGCCACATATTTCCTGTTCCTTGTCCAAGAGGAGAGCCTACGGCTGCACATCCAGCAATTAAATGAAAACACGTACAAAGGCTTTGATAGACTATTATGTTTTTGTGACTGTACTATTATCTCCAACAATTATGGGATTTTCTTTCGTTTCATAATGCAGAAATAAATGAAATAACTTGCAAAACTTTTTCATTCAGGCGACAAATTATCATTTAAATAGGAGATATGGAGAAAAACAGCATTTTTTCTTTTGATCTACCACGTAGAGATACTCTTATGTTCACAGTCCTCCTTCCGTCGGCCCATCCAAACTGTTTAAGAAAGCCGCACAGCTTGTTGAGGAGGTCATTTACATAAAAAAGCCTTAAAGGTACAGTACCAAAGCCAGCCCATTTAAATCCAAGCGTCTCAGAGGGGGTGGAAATGA
Organism: Triplophysa siluroides; assembly: GCA_006030095.1. Taxonomy (NCBI): domain Eukaryota; kingdom Metazoa; phylum Chordata; class Actinopteri; order Cypriniformes; family Nemacheilidae; genus Triplophysa; species Triplophysa siluroides. The sequence continues at coordinate 349,154 of VCII01000075.1, read as the reverse complement.
ACACTTTGTTGAAAGAAACTTTGACATACAAATGGATCTCAGGGAGAATATCAAATAAAATGAAGAACACAGACATTTCAGAACAGCACCAGGTTGTGATGTTAAAGCGATTTCAACTGATTCAAGGCCACAAGGGCGGAAGGAAAGGTATTTGAGATTGAATTTACCAATTAAAATCCATTCCATTCCAGTCCATCCATGCACCGCAGTAGTTTAGGATCACTGAAACAGAATGCTGTGGGCCAAAACAGCTGCATAACCCCCATGTTTCAATTAACAACTCATTTATGGAATTAAAAGATTAAAGAGCACTGCTGGTGTTCGGTGTTTCTAACATTAAAGCAAACAGACGCGCAACATTCCATTATCCCTCCAGGACACTGGAACAGGCACAGCACCAATGTGTGCTTTCCAAAGGCGAAAGAAATGCTTTAAAGCGAGAGGTTGTTTTTCAGTTGTGCAATGCAGTTCTGTATTCCCCATGTAACCGCACATATATATATATATATATGTGAAGAGTTTGGTTCCAAAATGAGATAACTCTTTGTTCTAAATTGTTCAAAAATCATGTTTTTATTGTGTTAGTTAGCTGTATTCTTTGAGTTATTATGGCTTAAATCAAAACAAACCAACTTCAGTTTGATTGATATTAGTTGGAATGCACAGTAAAAAACATGATTTTTGAAAAATTATCTCATTTTCTGAACCAAACTCTTCACTTATAGTCTATCTACCAAGAACCAAACTTGCTTGAAGCACTGCTGCACAGTTTGCCCACTAGGAGATATTTTGCTTTTTTCTTCTTCAAAGTACATTTAAAATGCAAACAGAGCTTTGCTGCGCCAAAATCCATCACAATTTTGTTTTCTACCTTTCCTTTGACTCCAGAACAGATAAGGCGCTGTAGCTTTTTAGCTAAATCACCTCAATTACAACTGGGTCACCTCTTCACATGAGAAACATGTTGCAGTGCTTTTGTCAGTCGGATCAGGTAGTTGTGCAACCTAACCCAAACCCAATGAGAAATGTGGAGCAAGAAATATCCCGTTTCCATAAAAAGTCTATTTTATTTTTGGCTTGTACTTACTTAGAGGGTTAGTTCATTCAAAAATAAAATTCTGTCATCATTTGAGTTGTTCCAAAGAAGTTTCTTTATTCTGAGGATAACAAGAAAAATATTTGGAAGAATGCTTATAACCAAACAAGTTTGGACCCCATTGACTACCAAAATTATTTTATATTTTTTTGTTCTGTTGAACACAAATAAAAAGGATATTTTGAAGAATGTAGGACAGCAAACAGTTCTGGGCACTTTTGACTACCTTTGACATTTTTCCTACTTTGGTAGTCAATGGGGTCCAAGAACTGTTTGGTTACAAGCATTTGCTCAAATATCTATCTTTGAGTTCAACCAAACAAAGAAATGTATACAGATTTGGAACAACTAAAGAGTGAATAATTCATGACAGAATTTAAATTTTTGGGTGAACTGTCCCTTTAATAGCAGGTCTATCACCGAAACACTATCATACAGTAGATAATATTTGCCCTTTATGAACTATATTAATCAGATTATTGTAATAATTTGGTTGTATCAGCACAGAGAGAAAACGGCACACATATGAGTGTCAACCCGCTGCCCATCTGAATACAGATTAACATCAAATGTTTCATACGTCAACATTTATACAGCTTTACCCTTGACCCAGTACATCATAACAGATTATTATAACAGCCAAGGCAGTCCTACTATATGTCAACTTCATTTAAAAAAACTGTTGCGCTAGCACTTCTCCTGACATGCTTTAATACGCTGTAAAATTATCAGGATACCTGACGGTTACACTGTTGTCTTTTAGACAACCTTTTTCAACCCGTCCATTTAGTGGTGAATAAATGCGAGGAATTTGTTTTTCAGACGAAACACACACTGTACCTCGCCAGCAAATCTCTCTGAATCTGAATCACAGCAGCAGACATTGGTATTAGTCACATTCTCTACCGCCTGACCCTGGACAAACTCTTCTTTAATGCATGAAAATACATTGTAGACTGTTAAAAAAGGTGTTGGCGCTGACTTCACTCGGGAAGACATCAGCTAGGCCGGCACATAGCCTGAAACGGACTTGTCGTCGTAAGGAAGCGGTGATTAATAATTTAGCTCGCTTTCTCATAACTCAACACAAAAGACACAAATGAGGTTTTACAATGTGCAGTGCTAACCAGAACAAAATAAGACATCGCATTCTTTTAAAAGCTTTGGAGGAGAGCTTCTGTTTTCCATAATGGCAGCATGCGAGGCATCCATTGAGATATTGTGACAAACACACTTAGCGGACGGCAAAGGCGCTAAGTTTCTTGTCACAGCGTGGTGATACAGTGGGAAACCTCGTTCTTGTGATTACATTAGGCCTGTGAGGCCATACGGGCCGAAGCAAATCACAATAACTTCTTGATTTCCTGCGAGGAGAACGAATGAATTTGGTGACGACAAAAAGATTGGGTGTTTGCATGCTATGTTCATTAGCGAAAGATAGTCGGAGCCAATTACGGCCCCATTGCCTGGAGGCACCCGATACTTTATGGTCTTATTTGTGAATAAGCCTCTGTTAAATTCAGATACAGTGCAGGAAACATTGGCAAATAAACCCCACACTTATACGACGCAATTATGTCCTTGGCCATTATCGTCCTGAAACATCAACTTTCTCGTCCCTGGGAGCTCTAGCTAACAACTTCCCTGCAACACGCTATCCCCATGGGCGAACACAATGAGAGCGACAAGCCTTCATTAAAGCATCCAAATTCAAATGTTATTCTTAGCCCGGGGAGGGCTGAAGCCATATTAAATGAATCCATAAGAGACTCGGCCTGCAAGAGAATGGATCAGCATCGCCCTTGCAGCAAAATATCTAGTGTGCCCGAAAATGCCACCGGAGAGGGTCTATTTCATGTCACCTTCATTATCAGCTCGATCCCTGTGGAAATGTGCGACTTTTCATTTTTAAAGTTTAACTTGGATTTGCAGTTCTGAATAAGGCTCGAATGACCACGACAGATGAGAGATGGGGTGAATAAGTGATTCAATTAGTTTTCCCATAGGTTTGACACCTTACATGAGGGAAAAAGAAATAATGGAAACATTTTTGACACCGTGTCTTGAATGCAAAATGTGACGATTAAAATGCAATGAATTCACACTGGAACTACTGCACAGGATGAATGCCGCTGCGCTAATTTTATAGTCTCACTGGCTGACAAAGTCTGTCCCTTTAGGGCAAAAGTATGAATCCTGCAAAGTTATATATGTAGTTCATATGTGAAAATCAGGCTAATGAATCAGCATGTAACTGTTTACCTCTGAAAAGAGCTGTGCCAGCATTGACTTTACTACTTTAACCAATTGCTTTGAGTTCCTTAGGGCTTAGATACATATTTAGCATTGATCTGTGAAGATTTTCAAACACATAGCGGCTTCTCACGATCATTTTAGCCGCAATTCTAAAATCAACATTCCCTCATACATTCGAGAGAGAAAGCACTTTCTTTTTAGGTTATGGCAAACCTCAAGGTTATGGCAGTCTGATAAATTAGTAGTAATATGATGATATAGTACCATTTTCCTGTAGTGTGATGGCCATTTATAACATTCAGGATGAGGTTAAAGTTTTGGAGATATAAATCCTATCCGGGCAGAGATATAGAGGACCAATCTCTCACAGCGGCTATGCACTGGCAGCCAGGTGCTATGTCAAAATGGTTGGTGGAATTGTCTATTTTCTCTCTGGCAGTTGGACACATTGCTCTGGAAAGCTCCTGGCCAAGCCAGTCACAATTCAATCCCTCAAATCATTCACCGAGCATGGGTTTTTTAGGGTAGTGCAAAATCTAGGCCATCTCCCCGCCACCCCTTAGTACTACTTAACCTCCATCGATAAGAAGACACTACTTAATGACTTCATGTACCTTTGCCAGCTTTTCTGAAGAAGTGGGGAGGGACTGACAATCGACTGTCCACCCGAATTTGGAATGACCCCAAAAGTATTGAATGAAAGTAAACTATACAAATATTTCTCTAAAACAACATATTAAGCAGTCTTAAAATTAGTATTATTATTTAGTTACATATAAAAAATTATTTGTTAAATTATTTAAATGTTTATTTAGATGCTTAAATGCTCAAGATACTTTTTTCTTCATCAGTTAGTTTCTTAAAAGTAATTGAAACATTATAACTTAATATAATTAAAACAAGAAATGCAATGAAGATGTTATCAAATATAAAACACACGATTATCGTTCACTGCGATAAAATGCCAGCAAACAGTGTGATATAAAAAACATGGCCTAGAAGACCGTAACCCTTCAGTGTTTCATTGTATGTACCACCTTATCCACATCGGACACAAGTGACACCTAACAACATGAAAAAACGAGATCACAGCAGTTATAGTATGTAAAAACGTTTGCCACTCGTTGCCACTCGGTTCCAATGTAGACTGAATGTGGAAACTTGACATCACCAATTAAGTTAATTTTCAACATCCATTCAAACTCTATTAAGAATTTAGTTGGTCTGAGCATTTCGTACCTCATTGTGTAGAGAAGCGTTCCATTGTCCACCAGTCGCAGAAGTTTATTGGGTGTGGTCATATTGTGAGCGACTGACTTCTTCCCATTGTGGAAGAAAGTGTCAGGAGTCCAAATCTTGCTGGCGAGAAGGTTGTTAAGTGGAAGGACCTGCATAGGCCCATCGAACTTCAGCCTCTCGTCCCTCCAGCTCTGGCGGAAGAACACATCAATCGTGTACTCCTGTTGGAAAGAGACAGATTGAGTCAAGATTCTTTGACAGGCCTTTTAAAACTTCACTTCAACCCCCAAGTTTACCCACTCATATGATCTACCGCCCTCTCAGCGAGAAAGCCCGCGGTGATGTGTAAAGTTCTTCTCCAATCTCACCAAATGACTCGAGAGCGGGAAAAGACTTTTGCTCAGTTCTTGTAGTTAACAGATTTTTCTGTTTGGCTGTTCTTGATTGGTCGAGATGTTTTTTCTCAGTTGTACACTTCAATAATTCATTGCACTTTAAAGAGAGAAGCAGCCTGGCTGGTGCGGGATCCTTAAGGCTCCTTCAAAAGTTCAAACTCGAATGATTGGGTTTTCACAGCTGTCGCTGGAGGGATAAAACAAGCCTTCTCTGAGAGTTATCTCTCTGACCATATTGCCATCATGGAACAAGGGACACTGTCCTCAGTAAACCTCCGCTAAAAACCACACTATCTTCTACAGGCTTGTGTATCGCTCGTGATTTGAGATCTACCGTATGACAGCGGCATCACAATTCTCCACAGGTTCTCCACGGGACATCAAACGCAATCTTATCCGCTAAAGTTTGCATTTCATTTTCAAGTCATTTCATTTCAGATTGGCTGCTTAAGTCGTGAATAAAAATAGAGGCTTGACGCTAAATTCTGCATGAGTTCAAACCCAATCTGTATAAACATTTTGAGCGTCGCATTAATCACCGAGAAAGGTCTGTAGCTTGTAACAGAGTACGTGACAGCAAACAATTACAGGATGTGCAATATGGTGGTTTTATTTTCTGCATTACCAACTGAGTGCTATGAGGTTTTTGTCACGCTCCAAAAGGTTCAATTTGCTGGAAAGATACTTGCGAAGCACCAGACAGAAATCTATGTTGGCCAGTCAATCAGAAATGTCAAGACGCTCTCAAAACGAAGGCAGAAAACAAGTCAGATAAAAGCATTCATTACAAATGCCTTCTAGTCTTTAGTACACTTTTGCCGCGACGACAAGAAAATGACAGGGAAAATATTTTAGGCTGTATAACGAATGGCAGTTTCCATTTTGAGTTTGCAGCAATAAATGTGTATGCTGCTCATGTGGGTCTCTGTACATCATTTATTTAGTAAGCTTCAGACTTCTATCTAAAGTTGCTTTCGGATTAAAATTCTGTGGGCGGGTCTATCGCCAGTACTTCGTGGGAAGCGAGGAACAAAGTGAAAGTTGACATCAGAAGGCATACAAATAAGCAGACTAGCAAGAAAACATTACTTGCGTTATTATGCGTACAGTGATTGTATAAATACAAAAGCAATGCACTAACAATCTTAAATACGCACGTCTGATGAAGACAGCATGCTTTTTTAACAAACAAGCTGTAAGGGCATGCACATTAAAATAGCACATAAACAACTGCAGAACCCCATGGCGATGAAGCTTCATGTCTGGCTCTTAATGGATGTTTTTTTTTTTCTTTCTTAGCAAGTGTCCTACAAATGCACAGATTACATATGTTTCGTTTGTGTCATGTGTAGCAAAAACTCCAGAGAATACTACAGGGAGCTATGAGCATGGTGGTAAATGGTTGGGAGTTATTCCAGATATTAAAAAAGTGTTGTTCTTGTTTCTATTTATTTCTCTTTTGTATGTAATTATGTTGCCAAAGACAGTTTACGGCAAGTGTCTACAAGACTGATGTCCCCTACATGTATACATCACAAGAGCTGACAGTAAAAATCAGCACATCAACATTTATTTAATTGACAGCCCGTGCCATTGCTTTACTGGAAATGTTGGCTTCCTAATGCGATCAGAAAAGCACAGATGCTTCCATAAAAGAACCCAAATGAGGAGGTCATTTGCTTAAAGCTTTTATTCATAAGCCTGTGTGAAATGGCCTAAAACTGTAGCTTTGGTCAGATAAATGAGTGTCATGGGATATCATCTCCCAACCCAAAATTTAAAAGAAACGGCACTCGATGGATAGCAACAGATGCTGTGCCTTTTTATAGCCACTGATAAATATGCAAACTGATGAAATTTAAAAATACAAAGAACGAACATAAAAAATGGACTAAACAAAACAGGGGCGCCATAAACCGCATAGTTAAATCAATAGTCTCACAGACTGAAATGCAAATGGAAACAAAAGATGTGCGAAACAATGCTGCAGGTGACATTCTGTTCACATATCAACAAGATATTGTCAACATGCTGTCAGGGTGACCAAATAAAGTATCTGTGCACGGGGTCACCATTGCTCTGTTCACAGTATTGGCAAATGTTTATCCTAGAATATATTCCATTAAAATAAATAACAGGCATACTAGCATACATTAGATAAAAAATGTTCGTCAAAATAATCCATCAGAGATGATAAAACATGAAAGACAAAGCCCTTAAGATCTCAGATGTCACTCATAATCGCACAGCAATCCTTCTTCTAAACATACATGCCTTAATGCCAGTGGCGTAACTTTGTTTTGAAAAGTGTTGTGGACAAAGATGACAAAAACAATAGTTTCATAAATTGCTTCTGTAATACCTTGTTCGGAATACTTATCATAGGCTATATAGTGGGCGGTCCGTCCGCTTTTCGACTCCAAACTGTAATTTAGGGAAGGTCACTTGGCTGTGCAAGCTCAGATGATGCACGCATTTTTATACTGGTCGCGTTTCTGAAGTCCCGGCTCTCTGTCTTCCGCAAATATGACCAAATATTACGAGTGCGAGCTACGGGAGATGGTGAGAAAGCACCGCAAGCATTTCCTAGTTTCTTCCAAAAAGGGGTGGGGACATGTCCCAGCTGTCACACCCGCAAATTACGCCTATGTTTACTTCTGTGAACCATAGCTGAAATTTCTACTTCGGACAAATACTGTTTTAACTATTTTGACAATGAGAATAAATTGTCGTGGTCAATAAGACCATGAGCCCATTAGGGTGGAGCATGTGGGACAGTCAGAAAGTCAACACAGTAGCTGGGATTCAGTCCTGATATCAGGAATAACGTTACAGAATGCAAACTGCCGATCTCACCGTGTGGCACCATGCAAAGAGTTTTAATAAGACCTGAACTGCCAGCAAGACCATGACAGCTCTCAGCTTAATGACATGATTTTAATGCACTGCTATTTCACATATCTGAAAACCGCACATCTGCAAGACTGTGTGAGCAATAGAGTAATTGTGATGTTGAAAATAATGTCATTTTACGCCTAGTATGCAAGAGCAGATCCTGCTGTTCCTGAGCTTTAGTAGCTCTCAACGGGTGTCCAATATGGACCACATTCTCTTCTAACAGAGCAACAGAGAACAGCAGATAGTTACCCAGGTGTGAACGGGTTTCCTGTTGATGTTAATGTAAACCTCTTTCATCCGAATCTCAGTTCATGGTTCAAAAGTCCATGCGTTATGTTGTAATTGTATTTGTTCTGCAGAGGATTTTCCTCCCGGGTTCTGATCTTAACTTGCTCACAGGAAGCCAATCCTGTCCTGCCCCAGTGAGCAGTATCTGTATGCAACTGGGCAAATAACCTACAGCCGCAGAAGAAAATAAGAGACCAATCCAATTCTAGATGTATTGTGGCCATTCCAGTCAAGTGTCTGTTGAATTTCAACAAAATCAAACATCAGGAGTGACAAAGTCATCCAACAGCAATGTGAAAGGCATGACAAGACACCTGGAAGCTATGATAAAAGTTCAGGTTATCACATAAAAAAACAAACATGTTTTTACTGTTCAAACTGTTGCTTAATTGCTTAAAAGTGAATATGAACTTGTTTTCTTTGCAGTTGTTGTGAAACAATACAGAGCATATTTTCTGTTATTTTGACCTGTTTCTCCAGTTTACATCTTTTGCAAATAAATACAAATAGAAAGAATATTTTTATTTGGAATTCAGTAGTTCAAAGAACGAAGCAAAAATTATAATAATTCCTAAACACATACCTATAAATAATCAATAAAAAACTGCAAACAAATTTGAAATGGGCTCTTAATTTTTCTGCAGTTGTATAGCCAGATGCTTACAGATCAAATGATTTTTAAAAACAAAAAATACATTTCAGTCATCACATTGTCATCTAGATTATAGTGCAAGTAGTTCAGGAGAAAACGCAATTTAACAAAATATTGGCGCTGTCAACTTTCTTTGTAAGTGCATTACTGTTAAGAACATTTTTTTATCATTTTGACAAAACAAAGTGGCAGATTAAAATAAATGATGTGGATAACTCACTACATGTCACATACAGTAGATGTTTCAGGCCTCTTTCTTCGTCTTATAAAGAATAAAACACAAACCATGTACAACTGCAAAAACATGACTTGCAGGAAATGTTTCAGTCAGTTAATTGTGAAAATAATTCAGCGAGCTTTCTTTAGCGGTTTAATTACAGTCTTTCCCACAGCCCTTTCCACACTCCTAAGAACTTGCTTTATCCCTTTTAAGTCATCTGTATTAATTATCACACATGGAATGTGTTCATTATGGCAGAAGAAACCCGATGGAGACAAAAAAAAACCTGTAGAGAACAAAAAATGAGTGAGAAAATAATGTTGGACGTTTAATCGAGAATTGATAAACACATTAGGTTCCTTGTGTGAGTTTATAGTAATTTTTGATGAACAAACACATAACGCTATTTTATGAAAAAATATGTTTTGTTTGCTCTTTGTCTAATATGCTTTTACTGGTTAATACATCACACAGGGTGTAATCTGATAGGCTAATGATCAACCGTATATGATTCATAACAGTAGGAACAAGTTAAAGAATACCCAAGGTTTAAGCTTAACAGTATATTCCCATGATCACTTTTCCCACGGTATCTTCAAAGGACCATTTTCATAAAACACAATCTGAGGGCCCAGCAAACTCTTTCTTCTCTTTGAACATACAAGCACACAAGTCTTTCTTCAAAGAAAGTCAGTGGGGGAAGCGTATTGCCAAAACAAGATTAATTTAAAGATCAAAACAATTTTGCACGGCCTGGTTGATCCATGTGGAGCCACAGATGATACAGTACAGTGTTTGGGGTTTTCCTCACACTTGCCCTGCTGGGGCACTGGGTTTCGGCCTACTTTTGAAAGAGTGATGGAGGAGAGGAATATAAAGAAGACCCCAGGAGAAGCGTGTTCTGCACGAGTCCATGACTTCTGAAGCAACAGCTACTGATGCACACAGCAGCGATGAGCACTGGGTTGTGCCATAACATGTTGAGCTAATGAGCTGTAAGACAGAAGGCAGGGATTTGTCAACCCCAAATGAAAGGTGTTGAAAATGCTAAGCCACTTCAAACGAAGAAAAAAAACTAAAGCATAAGAGAGATTTTAGTTTGTAGCCTCTCAGCAATATTCTTGGTAAAGAGGACAATGTGACCACTTCTGGGTAATGATGTGAGAAACACTATTCGTAAACACTTCCTTTAAAGGGATGGTCAGGGTTATTCCTGCATAGAGAAATTGGAGGCGACCTCGGTCAAATTTCGTGCCGCCTCCGACTCTCGGCAAAATTATGTCGAGTGTCTTCACAAAAAACACTGCGGGCATTAAACAGACTGTCATGTGTAACTGCAGATGCGGCACTATGCCACAATGTAGGCGCTGTTTCTTGATCAGGCGCTGAAGAGTTCAGTAGAAGAGCTATAATGAGCTGTATTAGCTGTGTTTCACGGCTTTTCAGGTGTTTTTAAATTAAAGTTCTTAAATTAAAGGGCTGTACATCATTGTTATATTTTTATGGAGTTGGCTCGTTGAATCAGCGTTATACTGTGCACAGCGAGTATGAACTCGCACATTGTGATCAGAACGACTCGCAAACAATTGACTCCTTTGAACAGATTCGTTTAAACAGAATGTAAGAGATCAGCGAATCATTCAAAGCTCAGTGAACCACAAGAGAATGTGGGATGTGAATGAACTTTGCTCATTTTGTAAGACTGGTTAATTATGGGCTGAAGTAAGTTGAACAGGTTAAATTAAAAACTAAAATGTTCAACTTTTCTGTTCAGGTGAATAAATGTAATGTTTCATATAACTTATTAGTTGTCTTTTTCATCTAATTTTTAAAACTTTAACGTAATTGTTATCTTAAGCCACTTAAAGGGACGGTGGGGCTACGTGCGCGATGCACCACATCCGCCTCATTTCGAGCCAGGAAAAACCCTGATTGTTCACCCAAAAATGAAAATTCCGTCATTATTTACTCACCCTCTTGTCATTTTGAACCTGTAAGACTTTCTTCCTCCCGCAGAACACAAAAGAAGATATTTTGAAGGTTGTTGACAACCGAACAGCTGTGGCACCCATTGACTTCTATCGTGTGGACAAAAAATTATTGAATGGCTGCCATCGCTGTTCGGTCAACAACATCTTCTTTTTCGCTCTGCTGAAGAAAGGAAAGGAAACAGGTTTGAAATGACAAGAGGGTGAATAAATAATGACAGAATTTTCATTTTTGGGTGTACTATCACCAGAAGAGAAAACTAAATAACCACTCTATGTTTGGCTCTATGTTAACATTATTGAATAGTCTGGGCAGCCTATAGGTGAGGTATCAGAGCAAAAAGTCTTAAGCGTTTATCCCATAGTTGCTTAGGAGAAATAAAAACAGAAAAAATTATATTACATAATATTGACTTCTAATTACGGACTAGACTTGTGACATTGTTGGGGATCTCTACTAAATCTATAAGGGGTACATGAGATTTCAGGGTTTTTCTTCTTAATGTATTAAGAAAGTATATGGCAAATTTCACTACATGTTGACTTTAGAGCTTTCTGTAAAGTATATGACATTGATCTGATTCATTTTATAGTTGTACATTTTACAATAAGACGAGCTGTGTTCATCTTTATCTATGTCACATGAGAATAAAAGCATAGCAGTAAATGAACCACTGATTTCCCATGACGCTCCATTGATGAGTCATTACGACGTTCTGGTCTACTGCAAATGAACACAATTAATTATTAAAACCATTTATTTTAAACAACCAGAACGTCCTTTTAATACTCTGTGAGTGCTATTTTCGGTGAGTAGAAATACTCGAATGAACGAAAAGCTTTCCAGTTGTATTTTCTGTAGATATAGGCTGTATCTGAGAGCACAGGTTTGTGGTCAGGCCACCTTAGTTTAGTTCCTAATTGAAGCCACTTTGAATATGTTTGTCTGAGCAGCTGAAGAGGATGAACCAGGCCGCTGAGCCGCTCGCTTGTTTCTGTGGGCTGTGAAGTCATCCACGTCCCGGCGCTTATCTGTAGGGCGCAGGCTCTACAAGAATGTCTGACACGAGCAAGCGCGCTGCCAAATAACAGGACGCAAGCTACTGCGCGAACTGTGCCGGAAAGATTTTGCCCACCTAAATCGCGCTTAGATGCTCAGAAGGCGAGCGCCAGACATGCGGTTGCTCAGAGACCGCCCATAGACAACAGGCAGGCGGCTGAGAGTTTTGTACTGTTTTCTGAGTGTAACGGCGTCCAACGGAGCGATCGATCTAATGATCTGTTTAATTCACTTCAATTCGGCGAGCCTCTTTAATCCACTAAAGCGATCAAATGGAGATTTTTTTCAGGAGAAGTGAAGAGAACTCGATGGGTGTGAAATCAGGAATTTGTTTGTGCTTGCTTGGACTCTAAGAGGAAAGTCTTAATTTCTTGAAAACAACACATTTCTATGAAGCTGGTATCTCTATGCATTAACTTCTAGTAATGGTGCCTTGTAGCGTGCGTCTTATTTTTAGTTGACAATTTTTCTAAACCATTTTGTGTTTCTAAAACACGCCTTTAAAAGCGAACGGGATTAAAAGAAATACGAACACCAGCAGTTTCGTTTTCATTAGTATTCAAAAGGCTGCTTTAGTGTACTGGGTCTTCTGAAGTGTCGATTACTCATGGCCATGTCACAGTGAAGTGGCCTGCGACACAATCTGTGGCTTCTAATTCCCTGCTGCTACATAAGATTGGACCGGCTCGTACTCCAGCAGCTCTCGTGGAAAGCACTTCATCAAAGCGGAAGCAAGACGGCCCGTTTCTGTGATTCCTGAGCAGGCATAATGCCTATCAGATTATAACCCACCACCAGTAAAAAGCCCTACGATGAGACTGTGACGTCCCTCCTTAATTCATCCGTTTTAAGCCGTATGCTAAATGATCAAGGGCGGCGTTATGAAAGCTTAAGTCCCTGTCACGTGACTCGACAAACGTCTGATCGCAGCTTTGACCTCCACATGAAATTGTTGCCATTGTAGACACTGACTTCCACTGGTCAGATGCTTTTATCCAACGAAACTTACAGTGCATTCAAGCTACATGCTTGATCAGTACTGTATCAGTTGTGTTCCCTGGGAATCAAACCCACAACCGTGGCACACTCTCCTCCATTCGGTTTTTTCCCTATTTTATGCTTTTTACTACATGGATGCAGCTCTCACAAGGCCTCAAAGGTCAAAACAGTTGCTGTTTTATACAGCAGTGTTACAACAGGATTTGTAAAAACACAGCGCATAGGTGGGCAACAGTCCTTCGCAAACCCCGCACGATCTCACATTAACATATGAATGTGTCTTATTCACACTCAAGCACAGCTCTCGCTTATCAAAGAGGTATGATCATATCATATATTCAAACAGGTCGTCTTTTCAGCCTGATTGCTGATTATTTCAGAATTACCTGCTTGTATTACTTGCAGACATTGAGTGCGCTGGTTACAATCACCTGCCGTACTGAGGAGAATTACTGCAACTAAAAATACGAGCGATCTGGAATGTCTCTATTCAGAGCAGACAGAGATAAATGGGCCAGTGAGTTATAGGAACAAATGAGGCTGTTTGTTATTTCTCTTTGTCTCACACCGCCTCGACTCCCTTTCTCGTTGCTCGAAGTTTCTGCTTGTTCACTCCTACCTGAGTGACCGCCTCTCCTCCGCTCTGTTTTTTCCATATAAGCTCTAATGCATCTTTTGAAAGCGTTCTATACTCTGACCTGTCAGCATGTGATTGGCTGTCACTCATCCATTACCGCCACTTCTATGGAAGGTCTTTGCATTTGACTGCTGGGCAAAACACAGTCCTGAGAAAGCATTTGTGCAAAGACGCGGGTAGAGCAGCAGGGGTTTAAAATGGTAGTGGGCACCGATATAGTGGTGTCAGTTCATCCGTTTTTCTAAGAACCGAAGACTAATGTAATTGAGTTATTGCGCTGAAAAGTCTATTATTGTTATCTTCGGTCTTTGCAAATCCAAACCGGAAGCAAATGATTAACGGATTGACAATTGAATCAATAGTCTATATATAGTATTTTTGACAGAATGCCTTCCAAAGCACTTGCACTTGGTAACGGCAAATTCAGTCATCGTTCCTATTGGGTCTTATTGTGAATGTGTTTGTGAAGACTCTTAAGACATGTCTGGTAGAGGAACACATACATACTGTTTAGCTTATAGCTAATACATCTGTTACCATCCAATGTGGTGCTGAGTAAATAAGAACAATTCTGTTAAAAGGACAGTTCACCAAAAATGAAATTTCTGGCATCATTTACTCACCCGACGGCGGTACCCATTCACTTGCATTGATTTTGTGTTCCAGTACAATAAAAGTCAATGGGTAGCGCCATTGTTCCGTAACAAACATTCTTCATTATATCTTCTTTTGTGTTCTGCAGATGAAAGAAAGTCAGTTAAAATGACAAGAGGGTGATTCAATCAGAAATTTACTTTTTGAACTGTTAAATATTTTTTAATTAATTATGTTTTTGTTTTTTTATTCTATAGTCTTTTCATTTAAACGAGTCAGTTGAAAACAAGATCAGTGAATATAACTACATTATCTCAGCAACGGTTTGGCTATTAATAGATCTCTAACGTAAACTTTAAATAGATTTCACCATACTGATAGCAATATTTGCCCATAAAAGAAAATAAAGTGGTTATATTTAAATAATTGTATCACTTTATATTTATTTACTCTCAGTACATTTAGTAAACAAACATAAATTATTTCCAGATTGTACTTTTTTGTAAACCATCCCAAAAGATCAGGTGTCATTTGCATTCTGTGATTTCAACAGGTGCTGCTTACCTCTGCCCCTAACTAGCTTTCTTAGCGAACTGTCACATTCTCCTCACTTATAATTATTATTGATTATGTGACATGTCGGATTAAATCCTTTGAGCCCAGAGTAATGCCTCTACGGCACTGCAGAATATTTCACGCGAAGGTCAAAAAGTTCGTCCAAAGGTTAATGAAAAAGTTGCTCACCCAAGAGTCAGGCCCTGTTATTAAATCATAAAGCGCTCATTATTCAAACTCCTGATTGCAATCAAACAAAATGATTTATCACAGCCATCCGAATGAAAGCTCATTAGAGATCCAAGATTGAGTAATAGCTACAAACAAAATGTAAGAGAGAATAAGTATCTAAATACTTGACAAACCAGGTTCTTCTTCCGCCTGCAATTACGCAGCATGGATTTGTGCAAACTGTCGTAACTACTTGTAGCTATGGAAACACAATACCAGCCCTCATGGGTGCCTCCCGTTAAGGATGCAAATTGTCCTCTTCAAGACACTGCGCAGGAAACATTTAACACTGCAGCAAATTAGAAGAAAGAGCATAAACGTGCAAGGAGAAAGATGAGTTATTGTTATAAAATCAAATTATAGACCTTGTGTTTGGTTGGTGCACATTCCTTAAGATGCTTTTTTCCTGAAAGAATCATGCCAACAATGGCTGTAATCCTCACTTAACTTTCATCTGATCCTTCTTGGAAACTAAATTTGATTATTGCATTCCCTTAAGCGAGGACACACAGTGACTGATACGGACAGCCCACACACGCAGTACTGTAACTCAGCAACCCAAACCACTCAGAAGACTTAGGCGTGTGTCTCATCCCGCAGGAAAATAAATTGAAATAAAAAAGTGAGAAGAATAACCCGCTTGCAATTGAAAGTATTAAAGCGTTAAAAACACTGACTTGAAAGTATAACCACATGCACACACAATTGCTTACTAATGTTATTAAAGCTAACATTCCAATTCCAATAACCCAAAATGCACCAGGAGAGGATTTTTACATAAACGTTATTTTTAGAATGCAAGAGAAATGTAGGTGTTTTAACAAAAATACACGCTTCAGATTTCTTCTAAGCGCATGGCACTGTGTGCTTCCGCTCGTGTTGAGGTGTGAAGTGAGCAGAACAAGCAGTGAGCATTTGAAAATGCTCAACTTTATGAGAGATGAAAAATCTTAAGCCGGCGATCTTGGCAGAGAGAAGCTAAATATAACTGCATTACATAATTACTAGTGCTGTCCATCGATGAACCAAAAATGAATCGGATGAATCACACATTTCTTCTGTGATTAATCACGATTAATCACACATAACATGAATGTTTTAAAATACACTTTTACAATCGAATCATTTTGCATTTAACCTTCAAATTAATGTAGAAACAACAGATTTCTTTAACAGCATCATTTTATGAATGAAAGCCAACATTCTGATATTAGTACTGTTACTGATGTCTCTATTAAATTGATTCTTTTTAATGTATTTTAACATTAATAATAGCCATTCAAAAGTATAATTGAGAGCTATCATGTCTTACAGGTAGGAAATATACAGAAATTGAATAGAAGTTCTAAAACACAAATATAGTCTTTAATGCTAAATTGTAAATTAAATGCAGAAGAATTTTCATTAAATCTACAAAACACATTGAATTCCCCTTTTCCTTTGTTCTTTGATTAACATTTATGTCATGTGTCACAGCAGCAGGTTTAAGAATGCGGCCCCTTTAAAACCTGTTTCACAACCTTTTGCCTTCATTTAAGTTTGTGCGTGTTTGAATCCAGGTTATGACAAGAGATCTCAAGCTCTGGGTTAGTAGAGTGGCAGATAATGGTCTCCTGGGCTTCACAATTGACACGAGGACTTTTTATGTAACGGGACGAGCCCCCCGACTAACAATGTCATCCTCGGTTTGCGCAAGGCTCGACACATCACCTGGGGCAGATTAGCCTGGCCTAAATTTCATCGCACACGACTTGTCAGATGAAGCCCAGGAATGGAATGGCAATGACAGTGCGGACGAGCGAACAAATGGGACAGAACAGTGCAATCTTTTACAAGACAGGTGGAAAAAGAGGCATTAGGCAGAAAAAAAAATAGAGACGGGGATATGAAACAAAACGACACTGAAAGAATGTAAGATAGATTCGTATGAGCAACGAGAACGAGAATGTTGCAGGAGGAGATGGAGGACAGAGGTGAAAGTTGAACTGGTTCAAACGAAATGAGTTGGGACGATTGCTCCCTGAACGCGTGCTTTGTGATGGGGTTGGATGATGACTCCCATCGGTGTCTGGCTCCTGAGTTTAGGGACAGACCCGTTTGGGAGTTTATCAACCTCATCCAGTGGATAATGGAATCTCGCCCCAGTGTGGGCGAGACCATCCTGGATGAGGTTGATCATCCAAGACCATCCAAACACGCGTTGAGCAGCCCAACTCACCTCACTCCGGGTCCTCCACCGGAGATAGAGCCTCAGGTAATCCTGCCCCCCTCCAGCCGTTCCCGTCCGGCCTTCCCGTGCCTCTCCAGCCGTTCCCGTACGGCCTTCCCGAGCCTCTCCAGCCGTTCCCGTCCGGCCTTCCAGAGCCCGCTGCCCAGCCACCAGAGCCCGCTGCCCAGCCGCCAGAGCCCGCTGCCCAGCCGGTCCAGGCCAACCCCCATATGAGCTCCCGGACTAAGCCCAAATATTTTTTGGGGGGGAGCCATATGGGAGGGATAGCCTCCCAGGCTAGACCGGTCGTCGACCTCCCCGAGCGGCCGGCGCCCTCCAGAGTCCCCGAGCTGGACGTATCCTTCCCACCCCGTCATGTTCAGTGGAGCCTCCAGGACCCACCCCCCCCTTCCCCCAATGGTACTGTTTTGGCGCGAGGACTCGCCTTTTGGAGGGGGGGGTAATGTCACAGTTGTGTTATGTTTTGTTAGGTTTTTTCCTCCCATTGTTAATTTCATTATTAGTTAATTAGTTTTCACTTGTCCCTCATCATTGTTAATTAATCCCACACCTGTTTCTGTTTTCCCTGAGTGTCTTCCTTTTGTATTTAAGCCCTGTGTTTTCCTTAGTTCTTTGTCTAGTATTGTTTTATGTTCACGTGACTTTTGCTCCTGGTTTATTAAAGTATCCTTTGTTTGTATTCCCGTGGTTTTTAGTTCATTTGGAATCTGCTACACGTGACAGTCGCCGCATAAGTGCTTTGCTTTTTATTCGTCTTTTTCTTGACCTTGTTTCACTTAATAGCTCCATAAAAACTATTTCCATCTCGATGGGGCATCGACGGGCCTATAAAAAAGTATATTTGCTCGCGCAAAATGTGAATCGCCCCTTTCGCATACTATCCATCCTAAATGTTTATAAATATTTGAATCAGAATCTGTGTGTTGCAAATCATACTATATGTATTTATTTGCAAGAAATCAATTTCATTATTTAGTATTCCATGTATTCATCAATTAACTTGTTTTTGATCGGCACAAATCCTTAGTTTCCTTTCTAACTTTTTGACAATAAATAGGTTTTGTAACACAACCCTTCAAATGCAAAACATGGGTCTAAAACGAATGTTGTCTGAAATGTTATTTCAATCATGGTTGAGTGTATATTTGCTGACTCTTTATTGTTCTAGGTGTTCCTTAAATATCTTGATTTTGACTTCCAGATGTAATTTTAGCCACCTTAGAATGATAAGGTTCTATCTGCATTATGAGCAGTTTTGAGACATTGAGATTTTATATTTAATTCGACTTTGTAGAGAGAACCTACTTGTTGTCTTCTAAA
This sequence comes from Triplophysa siluroides, assembly GCA_006030095.1. NCBI lineage: Eukaryota > Metazoa > Chordata > Actinopteri > Cypriniformes > Nemacheilidae > Triplophysa > Triplophysa siluroides. The sequence continues at coordinate 330,496 of VCII01000075.1, read as the reverse complement.
AAAAAAAATGTACAAGATAAAGAAAAGACATAACATCATGTAAAAGAATTGTCACTAAATAAGAATTTATTTGACAAAAATGTAAAATAGAAACTTCCAAGGTGATAATTCCAAGGTGAAATTTTTCCTTTCTAATTTCATGAACAAAACATTTTTTGTATTTCTACATCAATTTTACACACATGGGTCAAACAATTACAGGTATAGGCATACCTGTAATTTGCATATTTTCGCCTCACCTGCCACACATTTCAAAACTTTTGTATAATTGATGCATATTTTTTAACCACGGTTATGTGCATATGCGTCGATATGCGTCCAATGTTCTTGTGACCTTAGGTTAGTATGGCTTCCCAGTTATTCTAGATTGAATGCTGAAATGGTTTTAGAGATGCTGCGTGATGAACGGGATGAGGAAGATGATGTCATTCTTAGTCCTGATCCAGGAGCACAAACGTGTAGTTGTCATTTGTGTGAGGCATGTAAGCACTGAGTTGTCAATGTGAGATGGCAATGGAAATGTGTGATGTTGTTTTGTCAGTTTATTTTCTCTTATTTGGTCACCACAATTAACTGAAGTTGTGCTACAGATACACTAGAGTTCAAATTAGTGTTAAGTATAAAGAAAAGCTGAATTAAATAAGAAGTTGTATTTTGATGTGTCTGATTGTTATTGATCCCATTGTTGAGTGAAATATAAATTTTTTGTCTCTTCAGTTATCTGACATTCATGCAATTTCACAGAAATGTCATCTATCGCATGATAATAATCTAAATCGACCCAAACTGACCACCGAGTAGGTGAATTGTTTCTATGTTTATTTTTGTCAGGTCCATAAGTACGTTTTCCAATCTGAACTGGACATTTGTGTGGACTTGGCAGGGGTTTATTATACATACATACATACATACAGATAGAGCATGATATTTTGGTAATTAGCGTTCTCTCTGAGAAGTAATGTTTCTTGTTCTGACTGCAAATGTCACATCCGTACTGCTGGAATTGGCCATTTCTTTTTACATGGCCTAATTTCTTCCATAATAGTGTAATATGACTGACAGCTCAGGCACCCGGTCGAGGCTGTGGTCTCATTCTCGGTGATAAAATGGGACTAATGTCAGACCCAGAGGACGCAGAGATGCTGTTTTTGCCCCAGGAATTTTTAAGAAGTCACACAGCTGTTTAACAGAACAGTATTTTTAGAAGGATTTTTGACACTTTGCTGTCCCTTAAGACAAGGATTTAGAATATGCATTTATACTTTTCATATAGATACACAACACTAAAACGGGTTTCAATAGCTTGTGCATCAATGCAAAAGGAATTAAGTATAAAGAAAAGCTGAATTAAATAAGAAGTTGTATTTTGATGTGTCTGATTGTTACTGATCCCATTGTTGAGTGAAATATACATTTACTGATAATGTATTGTACGTTTATTTGCCTCTTCAGTTATTGTACTCTTCAGTGTTTACAGTGTACAGTATTTTTATTTTTTTCATGGTTTTATGATTATTTGTATTTCGATATTTTTGTTTTTTTCCCTATAGGTTGTTATTTCCTCATTTCACTAAAATGTTATGTCATTTTCAAATTTCAAAGCAACGTTTTGTCAAAAAAGGGACCAACCCAACCATTGAAATGTAAAACAACCTATGTTGCATTGTTTCAACCCAAAATGCTGGGTTATTTAAACCCATTGTCGGTTCAAATATAAATATGATCTATGTTCATTTAACCAGTGTTAATTACTTCTATATCCTGAATCAACCTTGATCAGTTAGGTGATTCAAGGATAGACATGAAACAGCTCTTTTAATTTATTCAAATAAAAATAAAACTTTATAATGTATTCTTATTAACTGACCAATGTATTACAAATGTGAGGATACATTAAAGCATGCATTTTACAGTTATACTTTGAATTTGTACTTTGATGTCAATTCCACTATAGTATATATTACACAGTATTTAGATCAATTACATCAGAAGTAGCTGTAAGTAAATTACTAAACTAATTAAAAAAACTAATTTCTTAGTAACTAGTTACACACAACACTGAATTTAACCCAACATTTGGTTTGTTACTTTTTGACCAAGTGTGTACCTATATCGTCTCTTTGTTTTACAACATGTTTTCTACTAATACATATACCGTTTTATATTAGGACTATGCAGATGAATAAGCCAATAGGTCAGTGCAGAGTGTTGGTGAGAATCAGCATGTAGGCATATATGAAAGCTGTTTATCATCAGATCAAAGCAGTGGTCAAGTGGCTTTGAGACCAGCATACTAATCTTTACTGAACATCTTGCACCTGTAGCACTGGAGTTGTGCAGAAAGCTCTTATAAAAGAAGGTTCAGGTGTGTCTCCTATGCTTATTGCCAGCATGTGCTTTAAGGATTTACATTAGAACAAAATGTATATACAATTTTTTTTAATGAGAAACTTTCCTGCACATTAAGAACGAAAGAACTCTTGTACAAAATAACTAACGGCGGACTGTCGCGGACAGACTTTCAAAGTACTGCGACAAAACCCCAGGATCGCGACCAAATCGGTGCTCGTATCGGTCGCCGAAGCTCCTTAAGTATAAGCAGGTCAGCAACGTGATCCGGACCTGCCTCGAGCTTTCCCAGATGCTATATTTTCAAACCAGCTTGATTTTATCGGCAAGTGATCTCGTTGTGAGTGACTCTGTGGAACTAATCCACCCAATCACAGCGCAGAAGGTTTACGTCAAATGATTGCGTGGAGAAATTAAACACTGCTGGCATATATTCATTCACATAACAGAGCATGTTATATGGCAGGTATAACAGACATAAAGCTATTTTCAACATCCTGAAGCAACAAGTCTGTATAATAGAATATGGAAAACCTTTAATAACACTTCAACGTTTCACTCTCCATTCCAGTGAATGGCGTAAACGCACCAACAACTCGTTTGCCATCCACCATCATACTAGAAGTTTTCGCTGTTGGTCGCATCTGCTCCTCGACCGAGGTCTTGTTGTTAGTGCACTTTGTCTGCATTGTGTTGTGTAGTGTGCCTGCGTGCTGCTACAACAAGAAGAATAAGGATGACGAGAAACCTTGTTGTGTAGTGTAAGCGCCATAACAATTCAAGTAGTCTCACAGTCCCGTAATGTCAGCTGGGCTTAAATGAGACCTAATAAACACACATCTAAGAGAAGCAGATGGATATCTGTGTAACGCCAGAGCAACGTGTTAAAGATGTCGAGCCGTGGATGTCAGAACAGGAGTTTTGTCTCAACCCTGCGACTTCTGTGATGTACCCTGCTGCTAATCCACACAGTTATGTGAACAATGAGCCTGTGACAAATCTGGATAAGCGTGAGCGGAATCACGGGAGAGACTCGCTACAAAGCCTGACAACAGATAATGTTATCAGACGCAAACCTGACATTTGCACAAACTGTTGAAACAGCTCTCAGCGTGCAAATCGGGGGAATGGTTTGAAACTGAAATACGAAACTTGATAAAAACAACCGGAACGGGTTGAAAAAAAACCCTGTTGCTTAATTGGTAGTTGTTCCAGATAAGAGCGTCTGCCAGATGCACGAATGTCAACGCAATTTAAGTTGTAGTGGATAAGTTACGCAGACTCCAGCAAAATAGTTAATAAAGTTGTGAATACACAGGAGCATAAAACTTGTACAGTGAAAACAGCCGCCAGCTTAGATCAGCTAATGTATGACTTCAGAGATACAAGTCTATTCATCTGTAGGACTTGACATCTATGGCCATCCGATATATGGATTCTCTCCATTATGCATTATGAAGAGTTTTCCCATGCAGACAGTCACAATAAGATGAATCGTAGGCGAAACTTCAAGAGGTGCTGAAGCGTTGAAGAATGCAGGCTCAGAATATAAACGTCAAAATGTGATTTCGGTAATACAGCAAATATCCAGCGAACTACATTAAGGGGTGCTGACGTTGCTGAGGCTGTGCATACTTGAAATACCACGAGGGAAAGGTTTCCCTGGAGATACTGTAATGAATGCAAAAAGTTGTGTGACGGCCAGAATGAATGCAAACTTCTGCAGAAATACCAGTGAACATTTTGGGGACAGCAAGTGTTGGAATATGAAAAGATGTCAAGCAGAATAGTGACTATTTAAATGTGCTTTGACCTCAGGTGCAAACTGGCATGGGCTCGTCCCAACAGCTTACCCCTGTGGTCTGTGATGAAAGTACACCTGCAGAGTAGTGTCTCAGGTCAACTGTCCAGTGACTGACCATTAAGTTCATATGCTCACAGAGGTTTGAGGAGGCGGACCTGTTAATCCTCTTGGCTGGAACTAAGAGATCCCTTGGTCCTCAGCCAGCGGAGAGATGGTTATAATGCATCATCATTTGACACAGATAACTCAAAAAGACCCCATGCCTTTCTCCTGTCTGGACCTTCCCAGCCTGAATCTGGGTGCTTGGGTGGTGCCCAAACATCTTGAAAGAGAGACTGGGATGCATCTGAGAGCATTTCATGTGGTTCATACACCACAGATTACATTCCGCGCTAAACTTCCCCAAGACATTGTCCTTTGTGCAACAGACATTATGTATTGTTTTTAATTAGACTTTCACAACAGCTGTTCTACTTTTTGAAGAGGAGCCCCGTTTGGAAATGTTCTAATTTTGCAACTTTACAGGTCGATTACGTTAACGTTAACCTTGATAATTATTGCTGCGTAATTTGAGTATCATCTCACGCTCCGTATAATTTGACAGATCGTGATGTTGTCTTCTCGCTATTAGAAATGACATGCGAAATACAAAGTGCTGCAGCACGGCAGCAGCGATTCATCTTGCGTACCAGAGCCAATTGTGTGTATGATTGAGATGCATGCATTTCTCTGTGCCGTCTCCCAACCAATTAGCTTGTGTCTTAAATGAGTCCATAAAGGTAAACAGAGCTCACACAATCACAGGGACAGAGGGAAATTATGGACGGTACTGTGTCATATCCTATGACATACAAATCTTTCTAAATTCAATCCAATGGTAATGGAATCATCTCATTTTCTCACATGCAGTTATCTGCCACCACCTACAATAAACCATGCCGCATTTTGATGAGGAATAAATCTGAGAAAAATATTGACACTAGCACAGATGAAGATTGAACTAAGTATACTAAATTTAGCCAATGAGGCAAATACACACATGCGAACTGTATATGAAGACTTATTATGACTTACATCAAAACAAACCTACTGTAGTTTGATCAATATCTATTGGAATGCACAATAAAAAAACATGATCCCATTTTGGAACCAAAACGTTCATGTATAAATGCAATGAAAGAGTTCACGTACCATATCGGTGTCAGATACTGGTCCGAAGCTTGTCACATAGATGTTTGTTCTAACTTCAGTCACACTCTCTGAAACGTAAGGAAGAGCAAAATTAAGATCTGAAATAACTACTAGATTGAGCATACTGTGAGGCTGTTGTTTCTTATAGAAATCTTTCAGAAAGTCCATAGTCTTAAAATCCTTGATCACTGGGGTTCTGTAAAAGCAGTACAACAATCCACTACTAACAGCCGGTAGTTTAAACGTCAAATAAAACCCACTGTTTTTATGTTGTTTTGGAGAAGCTGAAGAATTTTCATGTCTAATGTTGCAGGTTCATTACCACAAAATGTGACTCTCAGTGGAGCAGTGTCGGGAAAACTAAGGAGATGTGCGTACAGGACATGCGCTATAGCCCCTTAGATGAGAGATGCATGGAGCAGGGACCTACTCAATGTGTAAACAGAGCTATTTACATAGAAGCAACCCTTATTGTCACCAGTGTTGGGTAAGTTACTCCGAAAAAGTAATTAGTTACTAATTACATATTCAATAGTGTAATTAGATTACTGTACAAATGACTCTCTCCAATAAGTATTTAACTACTTATTACTAATTACTTTCTATCTCCTACATCAACCTTGATTGGAATTGATTCAAGGATAGACATGAAACGGCTTATTAAAATCATTCAAATAAATAATAAATAACTACATAGATTATTCTTATTAACTGACCACAGTAAACAAATGTGAAAAGCATACATTAAAGCAAAGTAAGACTTATAATATTGATGTGATTTCCACTATTGAATAAATTACACAGTATTTAGTTAAATTACATCAGAAGTAACTCATTAAATTACAGAAAAAATAAGAGTAATCCCTTACTTTACTTTTCAAGGGAAAAGTAATTAAATAACAGCTACTAATTACTTAGTATCTAGTTACACCCAACACTGAGTGTCACAGCAATATTATTTAAGACATTACATTAGCACTATTATGCATGTTATTGTTGCACATACATAGTTTTCTGTGTATTATTTTATTATTAATATAGATTGTTAGATTATTTTAAGGGATTTGCAGCATTATACATTTTAATTTTACTGTGAGATGGACAATTTACTTGTCCTGAACCTTAGTTTTTATTAAGGCTTCAATGAGATGACTGACCCTGGATAATGGCACAAAGACTAGTCTAGTGGAGGTAGAGGTCGTCTCTGGATGCGAAAGAAATCAGTGCAGATTTTATGCATTCTGTTGTAAAAGCAGGCCGTTTTATTAAGTGTCATTCTTTTTTTATTTTTTCTTCCGCTTCTCTGTGTGTTGCAGAACACACCGCTATTTTATAATTCTGAGCTCCTTTGTCTTTCACAAGTTTTTTCTGCAGAGCATCATATCAGACTAAGGAGAGCAACAGGCAACAAGTCCACGTTATTTTTGGGGCAACATGTTTGAGATGCACCATCCGTACACGGTGCGCGTTTCATTGATTTTAAACACCTACGATAGTTTTGTCAGAGTTTACAATGCAGAAGCGGTGTGGTGTCATTTGCCTGTCAAATTAGCGCTTAGCTTTGACAAATTTGAACAAAAGTTCAGAAATATATGAGAATGCACTTTATTTGCACAAAACTCCTTTCACAACAACAACCCTATTAGTAAGACACAGTTACCCCATTATCGACACAAAAGTCAATCAGAAAAGTGGACTTTTCATTGTGCTGGAAAAAGTTTATCATTAGCGTTTTCAATATTATAGCCATTATTACTGATAGTAATAGGGAATCTATTATTTTATAACTTCATTTTATAGAAGAAAGGTTTCTATCTTTGGCTCTCTTGTTGTCTATACATTTGTATTTTCTACATTTCACAAATCAAGTGTATACCCCTTGGTACCCTAACCTGGTTAAGTGCACCCTGTGCTATGCGTTAGTGAACTAAGTCATTATGTCTCAGTGTTCCAGTTAACAGATGTGAAAAGTTGTAAAAGTGATTTAAAGTTGTGTACTGGACAGTACTGTACAGCATGTAAAACAGGGCTGAAACGGAAGGATTTGATGGAGCTTGAGAGAATTGACTGGACGGCGGCCAGAATTGCTCAGACAACAGGAAGAGAGAAGTCCGTCTGAACAGTCGATGGAAGCCATCCAGCTCTGCAGTGGCAATGGGCCACAGCTCACAGTGCGCCAATGTTTCTTCACCCATTCATCAAAAATGTACATCACGGTTTTTGACTGGCCACCGCTGAGCTCACAGTTGAGGCCCTGTACTTTTAGAGGTCACTAGAGATTCACTCTGTCAGACCTCCGTGGTGAATAATAAACATACACAGAGGGAGATGCTCTAATGGATTTCTGCTGGCCGTTTCTGAAAATGTCATAAGGAGACTGAATATGACACATTCATGTCTGGAAATACTTTCGAGAGGATTACCAGTCACTTAAACCGCCATATACTGCAAAAGTGAAATAAACTTAAAAGCGTTGCGAGAATAGGCACCGTATCTCTGATCCTCAGATAGCAGATGAATCAAAATGAGGCCCTTAACCTAAATGATCAACTTCTTCATGATGATTAATGGATCATTCGGTGGTCGTAATATCACAGTAGTGGGCAAGACTTCTTTATTTTCATCACAGTTCTGTAACACAAGCGTCTCCTGGGGCTCCTTAAACTTAAGATTTGTAAGTGATCTCAGGAGAGCGCTGTTCTGCGACAGAGTTTCATATTGATAAACATTACAGTGCAGAGAGAAGATGAGTAATTTCACTGCTTCAAAACGCAATCTGTTATGGATCGGAAAGGTGCGAGACTTCAAGAGCGCCGCCTGACAAAATATGTCAATAATGAGAGCGAGGCTGAGGACGGCTGAGGAAGGTCACACTCGTCCCGCAAGGCAATCAACCAATTCATCACTGTTGAGCAATAAGGCAAGGATATTTACACTGGGGACAGTGTGGAAGAAAATGTTTACAATCGTTTAGCCTACCTCCAAGTCCAGGGCGCAATCTGTTGTCGTAACCGTCCAGTAGGCGGTCCAAGATTCGGGTGAAGATGGTGATGTTGTCTTTGCTGTCATCTGGAATGGGTTCTTTATGTCCTGCTACGGCCCTGTGGAAAAGAAAGAAAATACGGTCAGGTTTGGAGACTGAGGAATTTGGGAATTCCATGCATACAAACTAAAGCAAAATAACAAGATGAGTGTGAGTGTGAGGGTCAGGGATGGCTTGAGAGAGATCTTGGTCAGCATCTTTGATTCTTTGAAGATTTATTACATTGATGCCTCCTCAGGTGGATGATGCCATCACTGTGTATCACTTTGACCAGTCTTAGGAAAGAAATAACATCTTACGATACAAACAACCAAGGCCTGAACTTAAATTGGGTCTTAGATCTTTTTATTATATACTTGATTTCTTGATTCTTACACCTTCCTCTGAAACAACCCTCTAATGCCGCAATGATCCAGAAGTTACAGTAGCTGATGACCAAATCCTTCTATAAAGTAATGTGTCTGTACAGCTAATGCTGTCACAATTATACAATTTGGCTAACGATTAACGGTCCAAAACCTAATTACGATTAAGCCAATTAATTGTATATTTTAGAGCTTTGACAACCTTTAACAAATGTGAAAATTATGTAAATAACCCAAACAATCACGTTACAGTGACCATACAGTATCAGGAAAGACTGTCAAGTCCAAAGAACCCAAACTAAAATGACATGGGAAATTGAAACACTTTTATCAAATCTACACATAAAAATGCTGAGCTGATACAATTTGTTCCGGTGGTAAGCGGGGGAGAAAGAAACTCCAGAGGGCGGCTCGAGTCCCGGTGGTCCCGAGTCCGGTGGTCCCGAGTCCGGTGGTCCCGAGTCCTGTGGGGTCAAACCCCATATATTTTTTGGGGGGGCGCCGTGGGGAGGTGACGGTCCGAGCGGCCAGCCCGGCCGCCGATTCCTTCCAGAGCACCCGGTCCAGCAACCGCACCAAGCCCGGTCCAGCAACCGGCACAAGCCCGTCAACCGGCACCAAGCCCGGTCGGCACCAAGCCCGGTGGCACCAAGCCCGGTCCAGCAACCGGCACCAAGCCCGTCAGAGAGCGTGCCAGCCGCCGTCAAGAGAGCTGCCCAGCCGCCGTCAGAGAGCGCTGCCCCGCCGTAAGTGTCCGGCTGCCAGCCGCCGTCAAGTTCCGGGTCCGGCTGCCAGCCGCCGTCAAGTCCGGCTGCCCCCGCCGTCCGGCTTTGTCCCGTCTTCCAGCCGGTGTCCCGTCCGGCCTTCAGCCGTGTCCCGTCCGGCCTTCCAGCCGGAGTCCAGCCCAACAATCCTGCAGGGGACTAGGACAGTTCCCCCAAGGGCTGGAACTTCCCCACCCAGCCCTACCCCTTCTGGACTGCCCCTATGTACTCTTGTTTGCCCCCACCCCCCTCCCTTGTTTATTATTTTATTGTCCCACCCTAACCCAGTAGTTATCATGTATGCCCCTTGTCATGTTTGCCTTGTCTGTCTGGTTTTTGTCTGTTTCCCAGTCGGTCTTGTCTTGTTAGTTACCCCTTGTTGACCTGGAGGTGTTCATTTAAGGGGGGGCTTATGTCATGGTTCCACTACCATGTCATGTTTTATTCCTGTCTCTAGTGGAGCCATGGCATTGCCTGATGGTTTTGTGTGGGAAAGACTGATTCTTTCTCGTGTCTCGTCATTGTTCCCTACATCTCGTTCCTCGTCAGCCTCTCCTTAGTGCTAATCCCCAGCACCTGTTGCTCGTTATGATCCTGTGTTTGTTCCCTATAAAGAGTCCTCATGTTTCATTGTCCTGTGCTCGTGCATTGTACTTGTTCCTGTTCATGCTTGTGCGTTGTGGTGCTTGTAGCTGTTGTGCTCTTGGAAGTTCTTTGTTACCTTGTTAATGTTCCTGTTCCCCCGTCTAAGTAAGTGTTAGTTTAGTGTTGTTATCAAGTGTTTTGTTTCCTTTCCTTAGCTTAGTTAGTCAGTGTTCTTGTTTTGTTAATATTTATTCCTGTCCTGTTTTCCCCCTCGTGGGTTTTGTTTTGCCTCTTTGTCTTGTTTTGTAATAATAAATTCCCGTTAACCCCTTCATCCCTGCCTCTGCCTGCAATTGGGTTCTCCTGCCATGTCTCTGTGTGCAGTTCATGACAAATAAATGCTGAAAACTATATAGCTCATCGTTAGTTAATGTTAGCTTGTGTATTTACTAGTAATGCACAATATTACATTTTTGCCGATATGCCGATATTTTCAAGTCATTTTAGACAATACTGTTATACTGTAACCCTATAGACAGCTGGTCTCCTTACCAGGGCTATGAGAGTGCACGCTCATACTGTATGTTTGAACGTCTACACAAACAACACATCTTGTTATCGGCAAATCATATCGGCGGTTGCCGACATTTAATTTATAAGCCAATATCGGCCGATAATATTGTGCATCCCTAGTATTTAAAATATTATCCAATACAACCTTATTGTAAAGTGTTACTTTTAAAACCATAACAATAATAACATTTTAACACATTCAACAAATTGCACAGATGTGTTGGTATGTGAACTGTAGTAGACTAACAAATTAGAGAAAATTTCTATAGTTGCAAAAGTACAAACATATTTTCACAGACATAACTCAGAAAACAGTCGAATATACAATCTAGCAATTTGATATGTTGTTTACTTGCTAAAAAGTATTTAACTAAAGTATGTTCATAGGCTCTCACTGCCTCACCCTACTACCTTGTAAACATGACATTGAGGCTAGGTGGGCTGACTCGCTGAAGTTGTGTGCAATCAGCCAATCAGATAGACTGCTGGTTTTCTGCTTATGCCTGCCAGTTTTGTACATGTATCATACAGCCAGTGGACGGACTGTGGGTGGTCCATGGACCTTGCTTCTACCAGGCTGCACACCAAGGAAACACTACATCGGTAAGAACATGAGTGAGAAAAAGGATATACATAAAACAGAAAGAGTGACAGATTTGAGAAGAGTTTAAGTGGATCAATGAAACCTTTCACAGTTGAATATGGCTTTGCAAAAATCCCTGCTCTGGGATTTGGCCGCATAATATCCCCTGAGTTACAAATGGGTCTTGAATATGCAGTCAACCCCTGGTTCTTTAATTACCTGAAATATGCAGAATAATTATGTCTTGCTGGGCTTGTGATTCCCCCGTGAACAATGCAGTGCCACGATGGAGGGCATGAAATACAGAAAGCTGACAAGATAATGAGTGCTGTCCTCAATCAAATCAAGATGCGATGGAAGCGACCTTGGACCAATTACATGCTGACCTTTTGAAGGCCGAAAATAGAACCCAAAACAGGAAGTCTATCAAAAGTTCACCCGCGAACATACCGATCCAATGACTGTATTCCTTATGCCTTTCTGATCCTCTTGTGACAGGAAAATAAAGCACTGCAAGACAGTTTTACCCTACGAATGAATCTTTAAAGAGGCGGGGATGGATAATTTGTCTCTTTGCACTTCTGAAAAACATTCACAAGAGCCCATTAAAGAGATCATCACAATGAAACATGACCAAAATGCATCTTTGTGTTGCTGCAAATAACAGAAGCCCCCCAAAAACAAGCCTTTCTGCAGCACTAGCGTGTGTTTAAAGAGAGTGCTTGCGCACCGTATTTTGCCATTAAAGTACTCCGGCATATTTTTCTCTCAAGTGGCTGTCAACTGTATTCTGGTGCAGAAAAAGCAGCAGCGCAGACGGCAAACATGGCAGCACGACTACCTCCGGCTCACAGCAACAGCGGTTTGGGCTCCGTCCAGCGTTAATTTGTTTTCTCTATGGGTTCACACATCTTCTCACCCTGCATCCCGCTTCATCCGAGTGTGGCGGGGGCTTAGCAGAAAGCATCGCTTTGATTGACTGATAAGGGGCCTTTTGCATCTCACCCCTTGCTCGAGTATGCGTAAATCACAAGTGGAGATCTGTGCGTGTCAGCTGGCCGGTGGGGGGGATCAACCGGACCCTCAGTGATGTGACATTTTGAAAGCTGATGGCCTTCCCAGTGTGTCGTCATTAAAGGGGGTCCTGATAACGTATTCATATCAGGGAACCGTTTTTAAAAACAGAGACAAGCCACCCTGATTGATAGCACACTCCAAGCAAGGCGATATTTTTATGACACTCAAGAGCGCTACTTGCATATGAAAACCGTGTTTGCGACCGTTCCGCCTCATGCATAACTAAATGTCACTCACTCCAATATCTTTGCATATCAGCGCCTTGCTATTAATAGACGGTGGACGATGCAGTCCATTCCCCTTGACAGGAACACGGCCGCTGTATTTAACAACTCACAATATAGACAGGGTCCATTGTTCCTGCCTCTATGACCATTCCTGACATTGCCTGTGTGTTGAGAAGATAACATGTACGGGAAACCAAAAGAAACCAAACAGGTTGAACAATAGCAGCTAACGTCCAATTGATCGACTGGGGCAATGGGTTTGCGCTTCATTCCTTTCCACGGCTCGCAATTTCTCCAGATTGCATTTTTCAATATCGACTTGAAGCTAATGAAAGCCTGGGTCTCGCTAGAAAACCTCACTCTGTGAGGAAGGCCGTTCATTGAACTCAAACCAGAGGTTTATTAGCAGGATTCATGAGGCTACGCTCCAAGTCTTCCTTCACGTTAGTTCCCCAGCTTCTCAGTGGGTTTATGTAACCCTCTGAAGCTGAATCTTTAAAGGTAATTTACAGCCCATTAAAGAAAGAAGAGGCGGATGAGAGCGAGCAAAAGAGGGAGGGAGTACGTGAACTATGAAGTGATTGTCAGGGTAAAACAGACGGGTGAAGAAAGACGATGCCAGCAACCAGATTTTGTTGCTGCCCACGCAACTCCTCAGTAGAATCCTTATGGCAAACCTTTGAGAAGTTTAACAAAGGTTCATTCGAATGTGTTCCTCTCTACATGCCTCATGCAATATGGGGCTCCAGCATCGATTGTACACCACAGGAAAATGTACAGCTGCACAGGTTTTCACTGGAGCCGTGGCATAGTGGTCAGTTCCCTGATTTGGAGCTTAGAAAGGTGATGTAAGATAAAGTCTGGCTAAAAATATCCCATCATTTTATGTGTTCTCTCTCTCTCTGCTATCCCTCCACATGTGGCAAAAACATCCAAGTATGATAATAATCTTGATGAATAAAAAGATCCCATCATTTTCTGTGCTCTCTCTCTCACTCTGCTATCCCTCCACATGTGGCAAAAACATCCAACTACATTGATGCAGTTGCCCAAGGTGTTCAAAGTGTTTTTAAACATGTTGCGATGGAATTGCTAGCTGGTTGATAGCATGTTTTGGGGGATTAAAGCAGTGGTGTAGTCGAGGGTACTTTATCAGACGCCAATGCGTATACCTAGTTGTGTAGTCCAGGGTATGCGTGGGTACATGGCATATCCCCTCGCAAATTTTTCCATGGTGTGTAAGAAAAGTCGTGAATAACAGGGCAAACTGAATGAAGTGCTGCCAATATTGTAGAAAACGCCTATGACTGATCTCAGATCTGATCTACCCCAGCGTTATAATAGCGCACGCAATCTAATTGAGGTGGCCGATCGAATGAAGGAAGGCGGAAGTTGCTTTTGACAGAAGCTCAGCTCAAGGTCAGCAATTGTGCGCGATGTAAGTAACTAAATGTTTAATGTTTGACAACTGTTGTATCATAGAAATGTTAGGGGCCGTTCACACGTCGCTTCTAAAAATGCATGCAAAACGCTGGCTGCGTCGCTTTGTACATCTTTTCCCTGCTCTCGGGAGTTTGTGCGCCCGTGCGTCAACATGGTAAACGACCGAATGTAATAACAGTCCAAAATTAGCTAATCAATATTTCAAATTCACATTTCACGTCCAGTTTTTTCTCATGTGGCAAGTAGCCGTGTATTAAGCAGGATAATGTACAAGCACCTGGCTGTTATCGCGAAATAAGCCCCTTCAGTGTGATACCTGGGCTTATTTCCCTGATAACAACCAGCTGCTTGTACATTATCCCTTACATGTAATTGCCGTAAGCATATCATTTACACGTTTCATGTAATGTTAGAAATGCATTACTTTTAAATGAATCGCTGTATTTTAGTCCTGTTTCAAGATTATTTTAATTTGACCTATTTTAAATAAAAAACACAAGTATCTGCAACTTTTGTAATTTGATGTCTATGGCTGTACTCAAAAAGTTTTAAGAAATTCTGTTATCACTCATTTACCTTCATGTCATTTCAACTCAAATCTCTTTAATGAAACAAAAATTATATCAATCTGGTAATATTTGCATAAAAATATTGTGTTTACTTTTTACTGATGCTGACAAAGATGAACAGACATATGTCATTGTAGCTCAAGGAAGTTAACATTTTTGTTGTTTTTGGACCTCTGTACTTCTCACATCCTGCGTATACCTTCATGTAGTATGTAGGTCAGGTTCGATTGCAGAATCTGCACCTCTTTTATGGCCATCACTCCTTTCACAGGATGGTGGAAACCCGGCTACATTATAACACCAGGGAATTAATCCTTTGCTGGGCTGCTTCAAAATTGGGGGCATAAATAAAGAGTATACCCACTTCTTCAGACACCACTACACCAATGGTTGACAGTGTGTGACAAAGGGGCTGCTAGTTAACTGGTCCAAGTCAAAAATCATTGTTAAGAAAAGAAACAGCACACAGCAAGCCAATGATTTGAGATACTACACTCTAAAAGTATTGGACAGAACACACTGCTGGGTTAAAAATGACCCAATGTTGGGTTATTTTAACCCAATTCCTGGGTTGTCTTTACCCTACCATGAGTGGAAACAACCTAGCAGTTGGGTTGAATTAACCCAGCATTGCGTAATTCTAACCCAGCAGTGTGTTCTATCCAACATTTACCCAACATGGGTCAAAAACAACCCAGCACTTTTTAGAGTGTACTCGTGTACAAAGCATGCCGAGTTATAGGTTAAAGGGTGATGAACTATAAAAGGTTATTGTGCTATAAATACATCTAGTGAGTTTCAGAACTCAAAAGTTTTTTGTTACTCCAACATTATGATATCGTAGTGTGACAAAAGACCACATCCACTTCTACACCATTCCCTTGTTATCCCCAGCCACTGATTCATGCATACAGTAGATAAGTCAATACGAGACGCAAACACAGGATTACTCGAGCAACAAAGCGATAGTGATGTCTCCAAGGATTACAGGATATTGTGCAGTGTCTTTGCAATGCCTTCCTTGTAATACTAATATTAGCATGATCGAGGACGAAGCTTCAGATCACAACAGTAAGACGCTTTTCACTTGTTTGCTTCATTTTACTGCAGATTCATTTTTTTAAGGACACAGCTGGACACAGACTTTTCAGAAAAAACATTATAGTAGACCATAGAGAAATGCAGTTCATGGCACATTTCATATGTAGGGTAAGGGGTTTGTTAAAACAAGCATCATGCTACTGCTATGGGTGTATAAAAAAGGTTGGTTCCCAAGTACTCTCAAAAAATCCCACAATAAGTAGATATAGCAAACGCTTCTTGATTTCACATGACACAGTCAGTCGGATAGCAGATATGACAGGAAGCATGTAAAGGCTGTGTGCAGCTAGACGTAAGACATATGTGTACCCATCTGGTGTTGTGAGGTTAGACTCTCTATCTCTCTTTTCTCTCTCTCTTTTCTCTCTCTCTTTCTCTCTCTCTAATGCGGGGCTGGAGTGCTGGAGGATAACGGGCCTTGGCGGCAGCTGCTTCATCCCTCTTCATTACCACCACATCATCCCTGCAAATAAAAATTTTACTTTTCCCCGTAACTCCCTTCCTTTACCCCCCAATCCCATCCCAAACCTCCCCTACCATGCTCTACATACAGTAGTTATCCCCTCTTTCCCTTTCTCGTCTATTTTTTGTAAAATCTTCTCTCCCATCACAACACATCCCTCCCTTTTCATCTATCTGCCAGTAAGTGGCAAAGAAAAATATTCAGAAGACCTGAGCAGTAGCAAATGTGATTCATTTCACTGAGACGCACCATTGTGTGTGTGTACATACACGTAATGTTTCAACAGAGTGAAGTGGTGTCGAAATGAACTCCTGAATATTGTATAACGTGTTTGAATTACGCTGTAGATTACAGGCTTGAGAATGTTGCAGGGGCGCTTTATAATTCAGGGAATGACTTTTATATGAATGTTGATATACACCTCCTCTGGGGAAGCAAAACAGATAATAAAAAACTGTTTCATTACGATATTCCATTACAAAATATAAAAAGGCAAGGTAGGATTTGCCACAAAAATATGAGTGGTCTGAATATTAAAGACCTTGTTTTTGACAACTATTGTTTTAAACTGTATTGTCATTTCTTTACAACACACATGACAACACACAAGAATCAATGTTAATATGGATCTCAGTTTAATATTATATTATCTCAGATCTTATTGAGTATTGAGTATATACAAGAATTGTTACTAATCTCTTGAGCTTTGATGAAACATCATCCTCTAATTAAACATTTCTGAGACTGCAAGCTATTTGGTCATCTGGAACTAGTTCTTGCTATTGTATTGTAGTGCACGGGTAGTAAATACAATATTTAATGCAATTTAAACAACAACTCAAAATTCTTGCAGCTAAAAATTAAGATTCTGGAGGGCAAGGCGTCTTTATATAATTTGTCTTCACTGTCTCCACTACCTTTGTTTGGCTGCTCCTTTGCATAATATTTCTCTCCCAGATTTTGTCGGGGTTGCCGGACACGCCCAAATCAAATTGGAAACGTTTACTCACGCTGCCTCTAATCAGCAACTCTTCGTGAAAACGTCTGTCAGGGTGAACGCCCCTTAAAGGTTGCACAATGGCACAACGTCTTATTATAATATATTAAATGCTAAGCTGTGCTGATGTATTGTTTCTCACTTGCAAGTCTGCATCTACATTTCTTCATTTTGTCAGCATAAAACACTTAATGAAACAATCACAAGCATCTTCGGTAGTCTAATGTATTCAAGACCCTATTCAGTCCCCACTATATTTAGACAAGTCTGGGAGTACAAATCTCTGAAGTAGTTTAAAAAGAAGCTGAACTGACGCTTAGCGTGCAACTTTTTCTTTTAAGGCTATTTTTTATCCTCGTTCATTAAAAACTTTCGTATCCTTGTGTCAAGATATTGTCTGCTAAATTAGGATCATCTGCGTATATGAAAATGATTAGCAAATCTACCAAATATCTAAACTGGTACAGTAGAGTTAAGTCTATATAGGACAAATGCTATAAAGGCTGGAAGGATGGAACAAAAAAAATCTTTACTACAATAAAAAATTATGCCCAGGTTTCTGTTAATGCATTTAAAAAATGTACAGATTAGTATTCAGCCTATATTATTAAATGATTCATGGCATTTTCAACAAATTGGACTTTTAGTGTTTAAGGATTTTTTTTACTGATGATAAACAATCGTTTTCGGTCGCCACTTGATGACAGATGTCCAATCTGAGCCTGAAGCAAAATCCATTGAGAACCAACGATCTGAATGATTATTCTGTACAATTCCTTCAATTTGAATGTCTTTCATCCTCCTTTTACTTCAGTTTTTATTCTTTATTTCACAGACAGTTTGTTGCTTTCATTAGATAGCCCAAGGTTGTCAGAGCGAACATTGATTTTTCACCCAGCCTCAGACAGGTCACGACTGCCCTGTAATATTTTATTAGCGTCTCAAATTTAACTCCATTTCTTTCCTGGTCATGTATGAGAATTCTATATGCATGGGGTAATTTTACGACTGTTTACTGTTTGTGCATCAGATATAAGGGATAAGACTGTAAGACTGTATAGATAAGAGGCTACTAGGGCTACTAGAGGCAATGCAGACATAAAACAAAATGCCAATTGTTGATGCTGTAATTTAATGCAGGATAGCGTTAAAGTAATTTAATCTTAAGAAAGGCAAAGAAAACAGTTTAGACAGGAAGCATTACCATTGGGAAGTCAAGATTCTCTCCAGGGTGAACTTGACTGCAAGCGTCCACGTCTGGGTCACTGTCTCAGTTCACAGAATAAAGAGGCTTTGAAATTTTGACCTGAAGTCTAGCCAAAATCAATCTTGTACAGAGTAAACATTTGCTGTAGTTTTGTTGCAGCTTTGCCAGTAACATACTGTAGATTTAATTTACAATTTTGTTTTAAACATAAACTTACAGATTGCGTGCATATTTCATATTTTTTTAATGGGATGTAATAAGGTCACTTTTCTTGTTATGTAATTGTTTTGTAATTTAAAAAGTTTCTAATACTTTTACTAAACACAAGACCAAAATGTCATTTTTTTGCAGTGTTGCTGTGCTAATTCTTGCCATTTTGAATCTCAAAAGTCAAAGTGTTTTGATTTTGGTTAAAGTAAAGTTAAACACAAATTGAAAACAGTGCTTATAGGAAAGTATATAAATCTACAGTAAGTTACTGGCAAACCTGCTGCAAAACTACAGCAAAGTTTTACAGTTTGTCTTTTTTCAAGATCCGATGAATTGCTGATCGGTTGTTCCTGCTCTGACCCACATTATCAACTTGTCTCTTATCACTGGTATATTTCCCACAGTCTTCAAAGAGGCCCGTATTACCCCGCTCCTGAAGAAACCCACTCTTAATCCTGCACTGTCAGATAACTACATACCGGTATCTCTCCTCCCTTCATTGCCAAAACTCTTAAGGTTGTTGTATTTAACCAGTTCTTCTCCTTCCTCAGGCAGAACAACCTCCTGGACAGCAACCGGTCTGGTTTCAAGAGCGATCTGGATCTATCTGCTGCCTTTTAACACCGCTAACCACCACATCCTCCTGTCGACCCTCAAGGCTATGGGCGTCTCTAGAATGGTGCTACAATGGTTCAAGTCTTACCTCTCAGGTAGGTCATTTAGAGAATCCTGGAGAGGTGAGGTCTCTGAGTCCCAACATCTCAATACAGGGGTGTACAGGACATGACATCCCTAGGTTCTGTCATTTACAAACATGGCTTTTCCTATCACTGCTATGCGGATGATACACAACTCCATCAGTCATTTCAGCCTGACAATCCGACTGTTTCTGCACGCAATTCCCGATGGCTGAGTGACATTTCTCTCTGGATGAAGGACCATCACCTGCAGTTGAACCTTGCAAAACAGAACTGCTTGTAATCCCGGCCTACCCGAAGATTCATCACAACCTCTCCATTCAACTAGGCTCATCAACCATCACACCTCCCAGAAAAGCCAGAAACCTGGGAGTGGTAATCGATGATCAGTTAAACTTCATGGATCATGTTGCCAGCACCACCCGGTCCTGTAGATTCATCCTCTACAACATTAGGAAAATTAGACCTTTCCTGTCCGAGAATGTTACGCAAATCCAAATCCAGGCTCTTGTCTTGTCCAGACTGGGCTATTGCAATGCGATACTGGCATGACTTCCAGCTTGCACGACCAAACCCTTACAGATGATCCAGAATGCAGCTGCAAGACTGCTCTTAGATGAACCGAAGAGCACACCTCACTCCTCTCTTCATTAAGTTACATTGGCTCCCAGTAGTTGCTCGCATCAAATTCAAAGCTCTGCTCTTGCCACACAAGACCACCACTGGTTCGGCGCCCCCATATCTTCACTCGCTAATTCAGACTTGAACCCACCAGATCCCAATGCTCTGCAAACGAATGACGTCTTGTAGTGCCATCCCGAAAAGGGGAAAAATCACTCTCACGTACCTTCTCTGGATCTGTTCCACATTTGTGGAATGATCTGCCCGCTGCTATAAGATCAGCAGATTCTGTAGCCATCTTTAAGACTTAACCGACCAATGAGTTCTGACTTCTATCGCTTTTCTACACTATCTATGCTTAAAGAAAAACACCTGTGGTAGGCTATATGAGACCACTGCGCTTATGCTTTTTGTTGTCCTTATGTTGTTCCAATTGCTTTCGTTATTGACCTCATTTGTAAGTTGCTTTGGATAAAAACATCTGCTTAATGACTAAATGTAAAAGCTGATAAATAAAATCAAGTCCCTCCCTAAATTTTCATCCGTAAAGATGTCACATTGACTTAAAGAGTAAATATTTTGTGATTTTTAAGGTCCTACTTTGATTTATGGTTTGTCCAACAACAAGTTTACGTACATAAACGGTGTAAAAACACTTTCGTTTTCCAATAATAGGCAGTTAATATTACCTTACTTCGTGACTGACTCTCAATTGATTCGTTAAGTTATTCATCTGATTAATCCCCCCCTTCTGTCAGTTTACCCTGATCTGATTGGTCAGATGGTCTTGTCTTGCAGTGTCGCAAATGGAACGTAGGCGGGCATTACATGGAGTGACGCAAATCTGACCCGGAACTGAAATAAGAATGACAGACGACTTGTTCGCCTTATTCAGAGTCGAGTCCTTTTTCCCCATGCCAATAAATTTGTTATTCGTTCACTTTCGGCTTTACAACATTACATACTGCACGGAATGTAATTTTAAGGACATTGCAATATTTACTCTTTAAGCCTTCATATAAGCGCACCTACTTTTTTTGACAAGAATTTTTTTGATTGCAAAAACAAGTTCAGAACATAAATGTCAAGTGTTTTAACTGTAAATTGTGGCTACTAAAAATACCTCAGACAAACAAGGGGTTCCAATTTTATTTCAAAGAGCTCACTGGAGATAGCACTTTCTGAGCATACATCCAAGTCTGTACCCTGTTGTACAGAAACAAGCAATTAGGGAAGCCGAATATTTCACTGCTCACATATGCTGCTCTTAAAATTAGGCCGAGGTGACTTTTATTCAGCTGATCATCAGGGCTGCCTGTACCAAAGCTTTCTGATAGACCAGTGTTTCTCAACCAGGGGGCCGTGACCCACCAGTGGGCTCAACAAACTTCCAAGAGGACCTTGAAATTATTTACAGTAAGACTTCCTTCTAGTTATGCCAAGCTCTAGAAGGTTGAAATTGAGTAAAGGGACCTCCGAATGTTGTTGTGACCTTAAATTCAAAACTGTTGAGATCCACCTGTAGCAGCCAAGCAAAAGTAATCAATGAGGTTTCTCGAATCTGAACTGTAGGAGGAGAGTCCTTTGAGAGGAGGAGCGAAAAAAACAAGAAAAATCTGGAAGTTCAAGGGTGAAAGGGTGACATTTTATTATTAAGGTACAATAGTGTATCTCTGCAAAAATCATTTAAAGGCTAAATAATATGGCTACTATAAATCTGGCAGTTTGACCGAATAATATTGGATTTTGAATTAACATATTTTTGACTTTTTTATATTCTTTGCTTCCGAGGCAGGTGACAACTTAGTCACAATTTAAAATCATGCTTGACTCCATTTGTTGTTTTTAAATGTCATTTTAATATTTAATGCCACATTATGGTGACTTACAGTAAAGGGGTCTAATCACGGAAATAGGATTTAACTTGCCGTTTTGAAATAGGCTGTGCTATGCAGACATACTTTAACATTTACAACCCAAAGCTCTCCATCTACTGCACTTGGTCACATTACAAGATTTTCAGTCTTTTGTTTTACATTCAAATATTAATTTATTAATAATGCTAGTAATAATAATTACATTTTGTAGACACTGATGCCAAATTATAAAAAAAATGTCATGTGTAGAATTAACACTATTACATGATAATCACTGTAATTAATATCAGTATTAATATTATATTATATTATGGTCATGTGTCATAATTTACCACCAAAAGCCTTAGACCAACATAAACTCTGTGTATCCATACTGCATAGCTTACCATACAGCAAGTACTCTGATTCCCCCCAAAAACTTGAAACATTACTGTCAAATATGACAAGGAAGACAGGCGCTTGAAAAATGGAAAAGTGCTCAGAACGGCGCAGCTGTATTAAACCTGTGATTTTCCCTCAGCGCAATTAAGAAGCAAATCAGAGGGGAGGATTAAAACATCCACATCTGACGTTCCCATCTTGACAGGCGCTCCAGAGCTTCAATGCACATTTAAAGTCCTGCAGAGCACCCTGGAGGAAACGGACTATGAATTAAACATATTTTAATAATGTACTTAAAAAACAAAGAGTGGCTCTTCAATGTCATGTGCACCTCAAATCTTGACAGAATCAGACCTGCTTTCCCCTTCTTCTCTTGCGTGACAAACGTGATGCATGCCATCCTCCCAACATGAAGATCCTTGCTGTGGCTAAAATGAGGTGATGTTTGTCCCATGCAGCGGGATGGTGACATTGATTTCCTCCTTGGCCTGCAGCCCTTCAGATATACCCACTGCTGGGCCAACAGTGAGCGTAATAAGATTCTAGCATAGCCAGCTGAGACCATCAGCCACTTAACGTTTGTGATGTTGACAACGCTATTACTCAGTTTATCAACAAGTGCAGTAATGATACAATGAGTCGTGGAGGAAAATATTGGCTAATTAACATGCGAATTGCAGCATTGGGAGCGCACTGTATAACATTAGCATGCCGTTGGTTATTATCTCTTTGCTGAATGCCTGCTACCTACTGACAATGGAGAAGCAGCAACATAATGGGTTTTTTTTCAACTGGAAGTGTGCGTAGCTACTGTTGCTCCGGTGTGGTCGGACGTATAAAAGGCAGATTTAAAATATGTAGCAAAAGTTAGCTAGAATTAAAGCAAAATGAATGGTTTGTTTTTCATCTTACTGGAGCTCATCCAAATGCCCATTGGTTTTTTTATAGAACTGGAGCTGTGACAAATTTTGTGTGAAAATATGCAGCGTTAATTAATTCATAAAATACTGTTTCAAAGAACAATACAGCAAATTAATATGCCACATACAGAAGCTCACAGAGGCCATGCAATAAAACGTTTGTCTTGTTTTTGTGATTCTGACAAAATTGTGATAAAATCTTGGCGGTGGAAAAGATTTTATAACACATTTGATATAATGTGTATTTAAAATATCGCTGCTGTGCCTCTGAAACCTCGTATCTCCTTATTCTATGATTTCAATTTTTTTGCCACTTGGATTCGCGAATATCTTACTAATAAAAACTATAAAAAATGCTCGACAACACCGTATGTAATTAATTAAATTTTCTCAAAACAGTGAATTTGGACAATTTGGTTGTCAGAAGGACAGGAATGGTATAATGTAATATATATTTATCTATATTTATATAATTTGTTTAAACGGTTAGTTCCAGTCCT
Source organism: Triplophysa siluroides (assembly GCA_006030095.1). Lineage (NCBI taxonomy): Eukaryota > Metazoa > Chordata > Actinopteri > Cypriniformes > Nemacheilidae > Triplophysa > Triplophysa siluroides. The sequence goes on along the minus strand of VCII01000075.1, from coordinate 306,948 downwards.
TGATTCCGATTGGCTGCAAAGGCCTGCAATCATAGCTAACACTGTGTCCTAACTAGACACAGTGAGTCATTTGTTTTGTAAACAAAACAAATTACAGCGTATGAAAAAGGTTTTGCTCAGCACAAACAACTATTACCAAGAACATTGCTGTATAACTGGTGTATGTAATGCTCTCTGTGGTGATTCAACTGTATTTTGATAAATGGACCAATTGGCGAAGGACGAAGGATCTGTCCAACATTTGATTGCTAAGAGACCCGCTGTCCCTCACCTACCCTTTCCCCACACCCTGTAACAAGTTAACCTTGACAACATCGCTCCAGCCATTGACAGTATGTTATGTGTTGGCTGGGTCACATCTCACAAAGCTACGCAATCCTCCAGAAGCCTGTGAATAATGCATGTGTGAAGAGCCGGAGAGAGGGAGAGGAGAAGTTCAGAGGCGATCCATACGGCACTCTCCCTCACTCTTCCATTGATTTTGTGTCACTTTGGACGGGTGCGTTGAAACTGATTCCAAACAAAACAGACAACAAAAGAGGCTCAACCCATTCGCAATCGTTAGCCCGAGATTACGCTGCGAATGGGCTGTTTGTGTGTACGCGTAAGGGATTGGGGTCTGTGCGACAATTTGTTGGGAAGGGAAAACACATGCGGCTCATTCATATGTAAACGTTGGATTGTTGAGAATGACGGTTGAATCAAACCCCGGAGCACACATGCGCAATGAGGGTAACATAGCTAATATGAGATATTTGTTTGTGACAACCATTAGCAAAGCCTCTGACCCTCGGTGGAGCAAAGCCGATTTGGAGTCGTGTGATGGTATCGTTGGGCATCACCGAGCCGGAGGACTCGCAGAGCGACAGTGCTTTGGGGAGATACTCATGAGGCACAAGCACTCTGCTGCTCTGAAGTCTAAAAGGATTATTCCTAAACTTGGTTATGGCTCCTCCAAGCCAACTACATTTTCGAGAAGCCACGCAAATATTTTCCGATACATGTTGTCCGTGAAGATTGCATCCCTCTGCAGTGCAAGGATAAAAAAGTGCAGAGAAGAAGACTGAAGCCAATGTCAAAAAGCCTTGCGCTTGCCTTTCCTGTGATTGAGATCGCCGCCTTGTTAGTATGCGCAAGGAGTTTGCGACTGTTTGATCTTCCGTCCAGAATAGATTAATATCAAAACCTGGCAGTCAATGTAGAATTGTCAGTAGTCATTTAGTCTTGTTTAACAACATATTTGTAGCTTGCCGGAGCATCGCAGGCAAATATCTTTGAAGCTGATCTGTGAAGGACACTCACATAAGATAAAGAGCCCTTTTGTTATTATGTCGTCTTCCATCAGTGACTCTGATATGCCCAGTGTTGGGTAAGTTACTCTGAAAAAGTAATTAATTACTAGTTACTTATTACATATCCAATAGTGTAATTAGATTACTGTACAAACTACTCTCTCCAAAAAGTATTTAGTTAGTTATTACTAGTTACTTTCTATATCCTACATCAACCTTGATTAGTTAAGTGATTCAAGGATAGACATGAAACGGCTTATTAAAATCATTCAAATAAATAAAATTAAACTACACAAGTAGTATTATTAACTTACCAAAGTATTACAAATATAAAGTAATCTGTTACTTTACTTTTTCATGGGGGAAAGTAATTAAATTACAGTAACTAGTTACTTAGTAACTAGTTACACCAAACACTGGATATGCCGGTGTTATATTGAGATGGAGGATGTAAGTGGAGGACTGACACTTACCGTTCTCGATGCTTAAAACTGTACGATCCGATTTTCAAAAAGTCTCCTAAATTACTGTACATTCTTATCTAAAAGACAAGATTGAACATGTTTTCTTAAAAGTAAAAGACTATCTTTAATGCTGTAGCTCCATTTTCTCAAACTACCACATTTTTCGAATGCTGTTCTGCACTAAAGAAAAAAATGTTTTTTAATTGTATAGCCCTGGGAAGGCTGAAATAAAATTTACTTGGGATGAGGCTAAACAACAAAGGGCCTACGGATCACAACGAAAGCTTATAAAATCCAAAGAAACCTCTCTGACTGTACGGGAAATGGGTCAGCGGAATAAACGGCGCCATTGAAGACCCTTACTTTATTCGCAAACGTATTCAGAAGAGGAATGTAAATAGCACCATGAAGCAGACAGTAACAGGGGCCCGGTTTGTCTATTTAACAGCCTTGTTTGTTCTGGTTACTTTTGTATTTTTAATCTATATCAATTATTTACAACTAAATAATGAGCCCTTGTTTCTGGGACAGGCCTACAAGCAGACACAAAGTCCTTGATGAAAGATCTTGAAGCCTGAGATAACAAAAACAAACTTTGTGTTTGATGAAAGGTTTGATGGAAACATTTCACCCACAAAATGCACTGTACACCAAGTATTGTAGATGTAATTCATATGAGTCGTGTGCTCTTCTAAAGCCATCCCATTGCTTTGTGTGAGGAACAGACCGTAATCCAATCGATTATTTGCTGAAACGCTCCCTCAGCTCCAGTACTCAAATCTATTTGTGCATGTGCATATGCAAATTTCAGTGACACTCAACAGCATCACTTCTCACTAAGTCCCATAACAAGATTTTTTAACATCTGAAATCATCGGCTGCCAAAAAGGTGGTGTTGTTTTTGAGGTGGTGTGATGTACTTGAGCGGTGGATGAGGGGAGAGATGCTCTGTCACACTGAATTAAATTCAGTACAGCGCTTCTCTGCTGACACAGTGGAAAATGAATTGCCTCTCACAAAGCAAGGCGACCACTTTCAGTGACCCCCGGTGAATATTATGTGTGCGGGACATTAAACGAACGGTTGGCACCTTTCTGCTTTCTCCCTAAATGCATCTTTCTCTTTCCCTCACGTACATGTGTTTCTCATTTGCTTGCGTTGCTGGCAGATGGAATTGGTAGATTCCAATCAATGTTCTTCTTTGACTAATTACTCTGACAACGCTGGTGAGGATCCAGATGAATAGATGCCTGCTGAGCATGCCTGGCACCACACGCACTCGCTCTATCAACACGCAGATATATCTTCATAAGCCGAGAAAAATTGCTGGAAATCTGGAGTATAATGATTCCCTTTTAAACACCTACGAGGAGATGATCTGGTATGATTGAAGATCTGGATTTAGGCCATTGTTATGAACGTACACCAACACTGAATGTTACAGTATATTGCAACAGTACTTCAACTTCAATTATTTATATACCACATTTAAATGCAACGTTGTTGCCCAAAGTGCTTCACAAATTTTTAATCCAATAAAATACACATATAACCAACATACACCTACGACAACATTTGTAAAAGATTCCCATCAAACTTTCCCTACTTCAAATGCCAGACTGAAGAAATGTGTCTTCAGCTGGGACTTATTAAAAACTGACTTAAAAAAAAAAAGAATGTTCCATAACTGTGGCCGTACTACTGAAAAGGCACGGTCATCTTTTGACTTTTTTTTTGACTGAAGGACAGTCAGCAACTACAGTTTTCCTGATCTAAGTGACCTAGCTGGTGCGTAAGACTTGAAGAGATCACTAATATAGATAGGGGAGAGGTTGTGTAATGCCTTAAAAACCCATAATAAAATCAATCCTATACTTGACTGAAAGCCAGTGGAGAGATGACACCGGGTTAATGTGTTTCCCTTTTTTGCGGCATTCTGTGCGGGCTGCAGTCGAGAGAGTTGCAGTTGACAAATCCCTACATACAGTGAGTTACACTAGTCCAGTCGCGTGATAATAAAAGCTCAGGTAACAATCTCCAGATCTCTAAAACTCAAAAAAGGTTTTAGTTTAGAGACAATTCTAATCTGGTAAAAACTGATTCTTACAACTGAAGTTATCTGTCTGTCAAACTGAGAGATGAATCTATGATGCCAAGATTTCTCACAGTGTCTTTAAATCACAGTTTGATTTAATGTCGGGTTGTCCTAAATCAATAGAGTGCAATAACGCTCATGACACCGCTAGTCCAGACGTTTGACATTGATCGCGAGCTCAGAATCGCCTTTTTCCTTAAATCCCCGTCTGGATGTACCTTCACAATTATGACTTGTATGAGTGAGCTAATGAGCAGTAAAAGCCGTCTGGCATCGCTGGCGTGCAATCTAGGCTAAACCCGCCTCGACGTCCCTCGGGTTTCTCCGGCATCAGTTTCTTTCCAGGTTTATTGAGTCACACTTGTAAGCGAGCCGAAATCCAATTCGTGGCGGTTGGTGCCAACGATTTACACCCAACTATGGTAAGTTCCAATGGCGTTTTGCAGATCGTAAAGACCCTGATACAGTAATAGAACCTTATTAATGAGCGTATTAACTGCAAGGCATCCCTGGAGCCTACAATAGGGGGGAAAAGGAAGACAGAGAGCATAGCAAGATGGGGAGGGTTGATGATTCATCCTACCCAGTTTGCGAGCTGGGGTCGAAAAGCATGAGGACGATCCACACGCAAGGGATGTGTGCTGCGAGCTTGCGGAGAGCGCCAGCCATATCACTCTGAGCCCAGAAAGCCTGCGGAGAGAAAAGAGGAAGGAGTGTGAGAACAAGCAAATTAGAGGCCAAAGTGGCAGACGCCATTTCGTGATTAATTGGCAACTGTTTTGTTGACAACACGAGTGAGACATTAGCATTCCCTGAACACATGCTTGCAAGGAGCTTGTCCTCCCACTTGGAGAACTTGGCATGCACGCTCATGCACTTGCCGATGCATTTCTGAAGGGTTAAATGAAAAAAGAAGTCCTGTAACTTTGATGCCCACCCTTGATGATCCACGGGTGATCAACTATTTTCAAGGACTTAGTATGAGTACTTATGTATTTAGTAAAGCTGTGATTTTGGTACAGCACAGTGGAACACACCATACGTAAAGAGACCTTCAGGCGGACAGCAGAAGGTCTGGACTGCATAGCACCTTTTACTGTCCAAAGACTGCCCCACCTCACTGATATGTCAAGCTACCAATCACAGTTTGGCAACACAGAAATTGCCTGTAAAATTAAAATATTTGGAAAATAACTTTGGAACTCCTGAAACTACAGTAGGACTAAATATTTGAGACTGAGGCGTTTCATTTGTTAAAAGCTAAAATCTCACCCGTATCCGCTGCTTCAAATAAATTATCCATCGGCCACCCGCCCAACGTATAATTTTCTCTGATATAGATACTGCACCCGATCGTCACTTTAATTCCTCTAATTCTTTGTTTTAAGCATGATGTTATCCCGATTCAATGACGTAAGAACTAAGCTGCCAGTCTCTGATAGTAAAATAATACGCTGATCGTAAGATGCTTTTAAATGAACATTTATTTATAAAACTAAAGTTTGCCTTTGGTCAGATTAGCCTGCATTTTCTTAATAAAATAAACACAGGCTTTACTCCCTTCAGACTTTGAATATCGCTACACACAAACACACACGAATGACTGGATAACGGTACATTTTCTAGCACTGTCTGTGTCTGCAAATGCTTAAATCTAATCTTTCGATTTAGCACACACATGATGTACCATATTCGAGGTACCAGTCTTGTGGCTTTCATATACAGTGCCTCGGAGTCATTGCATATTACATACCCAGCACTTGATTCATCCTTGTTAACCACTTCGCTAAAATGCTCCCACACGCTACTTTTCTTTTCTTCCATTTGTTTTGTTTTTAATGCTCCCATTTTAAATTGATCTCGGATCTGTTTCGCCTTCATTTCTGCTTGAAGAAATGGACCCCCCTCTACCGCCGCCACGAGCGTATTTCTTTTAAATGAGTGCAAATTATCATCTGCTTGATGAAAAATGCATTTAAAACACATTCACATTTTTAGAAAAATTTTGTTAACATTTGTTTATGATCTCATCCACCGGCGACCGACCCGCAATTAATCAGAATGTATTTTTTTATTACCCGACCCACCCGACCCCCGGCTCATCCGCAGCGCCCATGCACGGATTTAACCGCCATCCCGCGCATCACTAATTTGTTCACAATTTCCACTAAATACAAGGCATCATAATTCTTCGATTAAGAAGTCCAAGTGCTTGCTGAATGAGCAAGCAGCACCGACACAGCAGAAAGAATAAGAGCTCTCTTCTGCTCGCCTCTTCTCCAGTAGCGTTCGGAAGTCCGCGAGTCACGATTTCCTGTCAGCTGAGACAGCTGACAAACCAATTCACTACAATTAAACAAACTTCCCAGTGCTGCTTGAGAGAAAGAGACTTCATTCATCGCCTAATACACTCTCGTCTGTGTCTCTTCGCGAGTTCAAAGCACTCCACGCGTCGCTCACACAACAGCAGCCGAGAATATTGGCAATGAATTTAAGTCACATACATCATGAAATATCGATACACAGCTTCTGAAATATCTCCAATCCACTGACGGCCCCATCCGCAGCCGCTTGTTCTTTATGTGACAATGTTTACGCAACAAACAAGTTTTAAGGAGCGCGGAAACACGAGCGCAGTATCGGATGCATCCCCCGACGTGCCAGTGTTTGAGAATGCAACCTGTTTGTGACAAGTGTTCGCTGGAACCTACTGTGCGGAGCAGCACTGCAGAGAATTTGATAAAACTGTCTGGAGATTTTTGCTCTGATAGCTTGCCAAACGGAAGCCTGCAGTCAAATTTTATTCTGTTAACTTTTGCAGAACTTTTTGCAGATCTGTATCTGTATCTAGAGCTGCTGGGGGCAAACATGTTGCTGATAGGAGGCTTGAAAGAGGTTTTCCCCTTGTAATACACTGGGGGAGCATTTATATGCCGCCCGCATTGGAACTTCGCTAAGTGCGTAGATGAATTACAAGTGGACTTAAATCTAATTGCAAAGAGCCCAAAACAGTCATACAATCATTTTGCGAAGCAGCACTTGAACACTGCAAACACAAAGTAATTTCTTTAACAAACGTAATATGCAGTAAACAAATGCATTAAGAGGCTGTGTTTTTGCTATTATTCGTGCGGATGTTATTGCACGCACAAACCAAATAGATTTCAAAGATGAATATAATTCACATAGGCCTACGCACCCTCAAATTGATTCAAGATAAAAAGAAAGAGCCGAGCTGAAGGCACCTTTGACTGATCCACGATCAACAGGGAAGAAACAGAGATATTGCCCACACCGGCATCCCACAGTTGGCCGCTTCCGTGGCTTATCTTAAATTAAAAGGAGAGAATACATGAGGTTCTATGGTGCTTGTGGGCTTGCAGGAGTGTTTTCTTGATTTTATGCTGCCAGACGTATACAGCAGAAGAGGTGAACAGTGAAAGCATGAGGGTTAGTAAATAAGTCCTTCATCTACCCTATTGATCTGGCTTTTTCCTTTAGGCTACGGCAACTCATGTTTCAAGAGCCTGCTTGCATTTAGGGTAACTGCAGAACACTTTGCAGATGTCAGTAGGTGAACAGAACAGCACAGCAGAACCATGCCAACCCCCCGGTCTGTTTTGCCAGTTGATTATACATTAAACTTGAACATTTTTTCAAATTACTTAAAACAACATTAACATGTACTTTCCCAAACCAGCCAAGTTAAATCAATGATTAAAAAATGGTGTGTATTCATGATATCGACGTATACCGGCAACGTGATTTACAAAGTTCCTATTCTTGTTCAGCTGTTGAAAATAATGTTGTGTCGAGTAAAAGCCATGGGTGCCTTTCGAACATGCAGGTTAGAAAACATGCAGCCAAATGCTTAGACACAACACTCCCTTTGCTTGACCAATCAGAATTCGATTCAACATTACCTTGCAGCAACAGCAAGTCACAAAGTTTTCATTTTCTAATTAGCTAGCGATCTGGTAATAGGCTGCAATGTTTCACAAGCCTCTGTATCCCAGCCAAGCGTCGGGTAAAACAGCCAAACCCCAAATGGGAACCACAAAATCAAACACAGCAGGTTATAACAGCTAAAGCGGAAAAATACATTTCAGGATGAATTTCAAAGAGTATATACGACCTACATGCTACGTTAAGATAGCTAAAATGAGATTGGGTTTTTTTAATCAGTCAAAATAACAGACAATGCCTGCAGTTCTTTATAGCAACGTTACCTAAGACAGAGCAAGCAATCAAGTTTATATGTCAAACTGTGACCGTGCATCGAGGACAGTTTTGTGTAGCTGCTGAAAACTGTCAAAGCATCAGCAAAAGGTCAAAGACCCGGTCCAGCTTTAAGTACATGGCAAGCTGTGTCAGTATTTCAGTACGGGTTGCTTGCCTGTCGATCACTGTCTTTTAAACGCTTGGGTGCATGCACACACACACACACACGCACACACACACGCGCGCACACACACTGGAGGTAGTTTGATGAGTGCTTGGCTAATTGAAGCCCATTAAATACACATGGCCCCAGGAGCATTAGTGACATGGTTGATATTAAATAATTTAAAAGCAGTTCATCTAAATGGCAGATTCGGAAGGTAGCTGCTCTGATAATCAACAATGCTGTGTTTGTGTTAACACCCTTGTTAGCTCGACTCAAAGAGAGCTACGACTGTATAAACAACAGCGTAATTATAAAAAAGAGAATGGTGGGTACACCAAAAATGTTGGGTTGTTTCAACTGAGCGGTATCTTTCGGTCTCTCACATTAAGGAAGTGACTTAGGCCGTTTTTAAAATGGGCACGTTTGCTGCGGTCTGAACCCCAGTACGATTGTTAGCGGCTCCCCCCGCAGCTTTCTGCTGCTTGCAAACAGACTATTTTGAGGAAACAGTGTATAACCATTGACCTGCCTCTATGATAAATAAATAGAACATTTAAAGGATTGTTTATACAGCGCACAGAGTTTCTGTGACTGTGCACAGCTTGTGAAATGAGGTGAGCGCTGTTCGGTTTTTGATAAGGTGTCTGTTGCTAAGAGTCTGGTCATAACATTCTACCCCTGCTTTGTTTTTCACATTGCACTTGTTGGCACCGTAATGCGGGGTTAACCCTGCAAAAGCGGTGCTAACCCTGCTTCGGAGCAGGGTTTCATAACCCCCGGTAAAATGCGGGGATAACCCAGCTTCAAAATTACAAGTGTGAAACGTGTGTTTACCCGGGGTTAAAAGCAGGGTTTAGAATGAAGATAACCCGGGGTTAAGCACAATGTGAAAAGGCCCAAAGTAGGTCTAAATAGCTAATTTTGCCCTTCATGACAACATTGGGCGGGGTACATTTTTTATAACTCATTAGTTTAAATTATATTAAGCCTAAAACTTCTGCATAATTAAGGGTGTGGCCACTTGAATGACAGGTGGAATGAGGCTGCTGTATCTACAGTAACCGTATCTTATGCTACCCATATCTTCCATAACCACCAACCAATGACACCTATGCTACCAGTAGCATATAGCATTAACTCCTTACCCTGAGCTAACTTGATCACGTTGAGCTAGGCATGCGTGGTTTCAGCAATCAAGCACCTAAGCTCCACCCACATCCCTGCCTCTACCTATTTTCAATTACCTGGGAGAAACGTGCGGTGACGCATTGCCAAGATGGCAACAACCGTCTCGGACCACTTTAGGCTTCAAAAATTCTCTTCACAAAAATGCTGAGTTGTTTTAACCCATGGTTGCGTAAAAATGTACATTTGCTATGTTTAATTTAACCAACAGTTGAGGTTTATCCATATTTTACCCAACAACAACCCAGTTGTTTAAAACAACCCAGCATTGTAAAGTGTCTAAATCGTTTTAAGAAACAGTGGTTTAATGAAATGCTCTAAAATACCTCATTCCGCTTTATAAAAACGGGATCCAAGAGTCAGATCGTTCAGCTTAGAATCAAATAGCTAACATTACAACCGATTCTGTATCATTAGTAGAGGTTATGTGTGTAATAAAGCTGTAGGATTCCTACCTTTATCAAGAGCCAGAAATAACATTTCCAATTTCCATGGTCCATTATGGCAGACTAGATTCCCATTGTTAATGTCATGTCTTCCTCCACATTTCAAGTCCTGCTCGTATGGAGGTCATCACATTAAAATCTTTCATTGTTAACAGCCTTAAATGTCAGTAATGTGAGATGGAGAGTCACATGGATGGAATCCTCACGGATGTAATAAATGTGGGTCTACTAAACAACACAGAGAAAACTGACAAACTAATGACTGTGGGTTGCAGGGACCATTTACTGGATCAGTAGGTGTCGACAGACTGTTTTTGGTGGCACTTTATGATTTGTTTGGCTCTGAAAATCGTTTATACATTTCAATATGAGCCTAGGGAAATTGTAAGGCATTTAAAAATAGCTTTCAATGTATCTGTTGAGGGATGATGTGGTTACCATGGAGATGAAAACATTTGAAAGCAGCATTGGCCAATGGGACCCATCAATAAAGGTCACTGTAGTGCTGCTACATCCATGCAAACACTTATTACACATCACGCATACGTTAAACACAAGTATGTGACATAAGCATCATGGGCCCTTTTTCACTTCACAAGTGTTTTGCAAGATTGCTACGTAGCATGAAAGTAAGAAGTGTAGACAGTGTACAGTACACATTTTAACCTCCATCCACCTCCATCCAGAGCGGGGTGCAAATGCAGCAGAAAACACCTGTTACCATAATTTGAACAGGCATTGCTGCCAACTCACCATTTTAGCTCAGGCACCTCTGTTAAGAGTGGCAGCAACGGTGGCATTGTCCTCTCTAAAGCCCCTGCTCCCTTTCGCACAGACAGGTCCCGGGATCAGGAGGCACAGACAGTGCTGTCATCTCTGGCATTTCTACTGGAGGGGACCGGCACAGGAATATACAGATACTGGATGATGTTGAAACGGGAGCCACACACACTCTGGCCAAGCAGGTGCAGGCAGCTGACAACAAATAATGACTCAGTAGGCGACCTTGGTTTCCTTAATAACTGATTTGCATGCTGCTAGCTGAAGTGGATTCTAGGCTGGACTGCCTCTATTCTTTAAGACTGTGGGAAGCACTTCAAAGCATCAGCCACCCATTCTTTGAAATAAACAGGCGGCCAGAATGGGGTTTGAGGATCGATAATATATTGTCGGCCAATGTGGATTGAACTTTGTTGAAATGACTCACAGATGAACATCAGTAACTGTCCATCAATACATTTGGAGCGTGTTTGACAAGAGTCTAAAAGTATATACTGTGTTTGAATGTTTTTGGGGGGGGGTTTATACAAGCAGGCATATTTTTTAGAAGAAAAAAAAGTATATCCGTACTAGTAAACAATTTGTGTTACAGGCGCCTTTTCCTTTCACTGAAATATGAGATCCATGAATCCCTATTTTTGAAAAGCCTGACACAACCAAGCAGCGCTGCAGATAACGTTCAGTGCCGAAATGTAAAATCTAGATACAGTCTAGCCAAGATATCAAATCCTTCGCATGCTTTCCTTAACCTGTGGCTAGCGTTTACAGAGAAAGACAACAATGCTTTGTCAAAATCTTTGTTTTAGTACAGGGAGGCTCTAAACCTGCAAACCACTGCAGCAATTTACTGACAAGACCACAAGAACATATCTTTGGATAAACTACAGCAGTCAGAATCTGACAGACAACAGCCACCCTCCTGAGATGTGCACTGGTGCAAATCATTACATTTTGTATTTGGATACTACACCAACCAAAAATACGCAATGCAGAATATTTTCTCACATACTGTGTTTGGACTGTGAGATAAGACAAATAGCATTTACTAAACAAAACTAATCACCACAACACACAATGTTTTTCTTGTTGTTGCAAAGGCATTGCGGTTGCTAAGGAGCAGCTAGAGTGTGCTTAGTTGGTTGCCAGGGTATCTCAAGGTTGTTTTGAATGTTTTATTGGGTATCTCAATCTGGTGGTCACCAGAAAGCCCAATGTCAAGTCTCTGTCCTCTTGTTCCTACATATGACTTGTTTCACTCTCTCAATGTAAGTCTACTTTTCACCCATCTTGTCTTCAAGATGTAAACTATACATTCGATCATCACACCTCTCCCAAACAAGCTGCATGGTTTGCAACATTCATTCATACCCAAGTGTAAGACTCATGGGTTTAGTTGCTCATATAAATCAAACTATAAGTAATATTCATATTGATGCTTGCTTTAGCTAATTATGCAAAACTGTGTGCCGATTAGGATCATGAAAGACCTGTAGACTGCTGCTACGAATGGTCACATGTAGATGATAACTGCGCTAAATGAAATGCAAACATTCATCATTACAATGGGGACCAGCTGCAAGTGCAGTGGCAGAGTGCCTGGTGGGTGAAATCTGTCCTAATGCATTACTGCTCAGCTCTGAAGATAGAACGCTACACTACGCCACTGCCACCTGTGCTCGTCGCTAAGCACTCTTATCTGGTGATATGCCCTATCACATTTGTCACCCTGTGCACACGACTCGCATAACCGAGTGTTATTGCATAGGCTGTGGTCCACCGTACAGCTAATTTCAGCTGCACATGAAAGCTCCTCTGAAGGTTGTAATTATGAGATTTATCAATAGGCTGCCTGCCTGCATATCTAGTAGTGGTTGTCTAGGTAGCAAATCCTCATTGGATGGTATGTAATTACTCTCTGTCAATAAAGGATGCTGGTTTGAATGGAGATAACTGGATACAGATAACCAATTACGGTGGTCTCGGCAGAAATATAAAAGGAATAGTTATCCTAAAACTGAAAGTGCCATCATCATTTTCTCACCCTCAAGTCATCGAGGTTGTATGATTCGGTTGCTGATTCATACTGTTAAGCTTCCAAAAGTACAAAAAGGGTTATAAGCAAGCATTTTGACTTGGTCTAGGAATGGGCAAAATTTTGTGTGGCATAAGACAAGCGTGGAAGTGTGGTACTTTTATGTCCTTTGACAGCTTGACAGTGTCGCCATCCATTGCTGTAGAATGGCAAACTGCAGCACATATTTTTGACAATTTCATTTTGTGCTCCATCATATAAATAGCTATTTTACACTGGAGTTTCTGGCCAAGTCAAGAACAGCAAGTTTTGGCGATATAATGTGGGTGTGTAAACGCTTAACTTTCTGCAAATGAGGGTTGACCCGAAGCTGTGACTGTCACTAAGAATTAAGGCAGTGGAGCGTTCATGATGTGTTTCCTATGAAATACTGCGGTCCATTCTCAACACAGTTGCACAAAATTATAAATGCTTTCCTTTACAGCAAGCAAATTTTAAGCAGCAGAAAACGTTTTGATCGTCAAAATAGGATGAGATTTCTTTTAAGCAATGAGCAGTTGTGTAACAGAATACAGATATACATCAAACACATATCATTTTGCTGTCACTGTTACTGACACATAAGGTCCCTTTTGGATTATTTTTGTTGCATTACATTATTTAGTTTGTATGCGCTTCTACTGTATGTAAATTGTGAACAGAAAAACTTCTACATGTTTTTCACATTGTAGATGCTTGTATTCAATAGCTTGAGGCTCCTTGTAGTACAGGTGAAAAGCAATAAAAAAGAAACAATGGACTTCGACAGCTCAAGTTCACTTTGCAATCTTCTGTGCTTTGAATGGAACAAACCTTCATTGTGTTTTCTGCGGGAAGTGACTTAAATCCCCTGACTGAAAAACACAAAAGTGTCTATTGGAGCAAAACAGTAACAAGGCATCTCTTCTCCTTTTCTCTCGCTACAGACGAGAAGGAATCTCATTACGAGTTGTGTCTTTTGTGCGTTAGATCAGAATGGATCACACATCATCACATTGCTGTACGCAAGAATCGCTTCCGGCTGATGCTAATGCTGTTTACTCCGAGCACTGTCTTCATCAGGGTCAGGATGAATAACATCGGGAAATCTGTGCATTTTTCTTCGGCTTAGGAATAATGACTGTCATTCAAGAAGTCCATTAAGTGAGTCTGAAGGAACAGTATGGAAAGCAAGCGTTCTTATTGTCTGTGCTCTGATGCCACAGCGACTACCAGGTCTACTCGTGCATCAAACAAGAAACCACTAACATAAAACCATTCACATAAATCTTGTTTTGTGATCTGTAGAAGATGAAACAGTGATCATCAGTCTAACCTGATGATCAACATAAACATTTGTCTACAATGATAATCCTCGCTTCTGGTGTATCATTAGGTTCAAACTTAATCAAACCTTTGCTTCATACATCATGTTGAGGTCTTGAACGCTGCTTCCTGATGCCCTGGCAGAGTCATTACAAAGCCTGGTTTTGAAATTTCACATGCACATTAGCTCATTAAAACTGATTATATTAAGGCACATCAATTAAGGTATTGCAGGATAAAAATGATCAGGGAAAATCATGATTTCAGTCAAGACTACCTGATGTGACTATAGAGTGAGCTGAAGTAACAAAAACTAATGTAAGAGATAGTAAATAAAGATACAGAATATAACAAATATTTCCTAGTGATCTTAGGTTTAAGTATCTGTCCATTACCAGACGACATTCAATTTTTATTAGTTGTTCAGGTTGTTCTAGTTGAAGGTGCCGTGTGTATTTTTATCTAGTGTATCTCATCTAGCGATGAGTTGCAACCAACCGCTCACTCCACCCCTCCCTTTCGAAGCACTACGGAGGCCGAGAGAGGATTAAGATGTCCTCAGGTTTTTGCTTCTTTCCCGAAAGAGATAAGGTTTTTACGAAAAGCATTCTGTAGAGCAGTTCCTGTGTTTAGGGCTCCAGTAGAAACAACATGTACATAGAAATACCTCATTCTAACACTTCATTATGTAAGGTCTTTATACACCTCTGAATATTTATGTATATTATATTACATCTCTGTCAATAGATCCTGCAAAAAATTACACACAGTGCCTTTAAACAAAATGTTTTAATCTGGCGCGCCCCAGCTGCCGGAATATTAGCATTTTTACAGGTATTGTTGCTTGTATATTCAACAAGCAGACTGTCCAAAATTGTGGAACAAATGATTTTCACTAAGCTATATTACAAAATGTCTCTTTAATAATCAAACTAAAATTGAGTTTTTAGAATGAAATCTCTTCTCCCACATTATAACACAAGTAATTTACCAGAACAATATTCTGTACTGTAACATCTAATGCATCCCCACTTTGCATGCCACTTCTACGACTGAGGAGTATCAGTCACAAAACGTCAACATCCTACGCACTTACTCACCCATTCACACAAGCACTGACACACAACACAATCTTCTGGAGTGCACAGACAGTATAATAAACAATCATGTCAAGAAGAGAAAAAGCAATTCAATTATAAACAGGAAACAACCGCATTGCCCAAGTTCTCCAGGGGACGGCGTGTTAATTTTGAAACGGAACCAAACTTGTACAGTGTCAAGATGAATTTCCACCCGCCTGAACATTTCTGCATTAAATGACCTATCGACATTGCAGCGTCAGCGCTGCTTCATGCACGTCGCATGTGAGAGATGACAGGCGGACGGATTGAGGGCGCATGAGGTTTAAATGCTTTGCGCCTCAAATGTCAAAAAGCACATTTATGATATGCTCGCCCCAGCGAGGCCCTCTCCGAGGAACGCGAGCAAGCAATATCAATGTTCAAGCAAGGCCTGCAGTGCACAAAAGAGCTTCAAATAAGATGGATTGTGCAAAGCCTCTCCATCCATGTGACAACTAGGAATGATGACTTGAAGGTAATATTGCAAAAACGTCGAAGGAGGTAATAAGGTAAAGAAGATTCATGAGCTGTCTACAGAATTTCAGGGGAGGTTTACCTGCATGTCTTATGATGAATGAAGATGTGCTTAACGTATGTGCGGTGGGAACAGTCAACAACAGAAAACAGTATGGGCGAGATAAATACGGTTGACATGCGACCAATATACTGCAGAAAAATGGTACTCTGTGTCTCCTGTGCAAACTGTTGACCCTCCTTTTTTGGCAACCCTAAATACTCATTCACTGAGTCTCAAGGTTTAAAGCGAGTGTAACACACAGGGTTTCTGCCAATCTCATATTAATCTTGAGTATCTATAGAGTAGTATTGCATACTTCGTATCTTCAAAGAGTATTTAGTTTGATCACATTTATAAAAGATAGACACAGCTCTACAATTGTTTCCGAAAACATACGGCACGTGGGGGGAGGGGTAGGCTGAACCAAAGCACGTGCACACCCATTGTCAACAAAACACAGACATCAGTTTCCCTCACCGCATGCGGTTCATGTCCGGCATCTTTTAACGCTGGGACAGCTCCATATATCAGTTTCCAAATCGTTTTATCCACAGTTTATATAACATTCACCCAAATGTAGTGAACAAACAAACACCTGAACTTCGCAAACGTATGCTCTCTCTCTCTCCTGCACACAAGTGAAAGTGACGTCTGCGCATGCTCCGTCTCCCGCTCTCCTTGCGGCCGCATGTTTTTCCGGGAGAATTGTCCTATAAGGGACTAAGAAAAAAATGTTACGAAACAGTTTTATATGTTAGAAATAATCTTTCCGAAACCTGTACGATCGCTGGGGGAGTGTATCGAGCACAGAAATACTACGTAATACGCCCAACTCGATTTTTGACAACTTGACCATGTTAAGCATGAGAAGACAGCACGTTTAACATTGTGAAGAAGTCAGAATGAATGAAACGGGGACGTGGGATGTTACAGAAAGGTATGGTAGTGAGATATGCAGACAATAATTTAAGATGATGATTGACAGGGTTAGATAAACATGCTCTTTTAAAACCTTCATTTAGAACTTATTTAGGGAAGTGTTTTGCTCTTTCCAATAAATGCATGCAATGCTGATGAACTATTGGAAAGGTGGATTTTGATTTGTTAAACCAGGGGTTCCCAAAGTGGGGGTCGCAAGGCAAGTGAGGGTAGGGTCACAAGATGATAGCGTATGTAATCAATAAGTGTAACAAAAAATAAAACCAGGCAAATAAAAGCCATCAGCCTTAGGAATTTCCTCCTCCTCAATCATGACCCCTGAGGTGATTACGTCACATTAACGAGTAACAACATTAGCAACCGCATTAGGTAAGGCGCAACAAGTCCATTTACAGCACCACGTTAAACAGTCCATTTTTCACGCCGTTTTTTTAAGTTTAGGATATTCTTATTTGTCGAAATGAAACGTTGATTAATTTCGACCAAAGACAACGCAGGGAGGTCAGCTTAGGAGGGCGTAGAAGCGCCGGTCAGAGAGGCCATCCATCATAACTCAAATTGGTTTGATGAAATTCCACCATCTGTAGTAATAGTTCATAGTTTATGTATAACAACAAGTAAAGTATTGAGTAAATAACTATAAAATAATACTATGTTAGACTGTGCTCTTTTGTGTCGTCATTATGCGCGATTGGGTGGAATAGGTCCATGTGTGCATTTGCGTGCAACGTTGTATACTTTAACCCCCTCCGAGGATAGTCGGGGTCTCGAGTCACTGGCACTGTTATTTTGGGGGTCACGGGCAGAAAAGTTTGGGAACCCCTGTGTTAGACTACTACTACATTAGACTTTTTTTAAAGTGCTACGAAGGAATTTAAAGATCTGTAACTTTCTGGGATAAAAATAAAAAGAAGCAAGTACACAATAAATTAAAACTAACTTTCTCCTCATCGTATCCCAATTCACAACAGTAAGCGTATAATAATGGTTAAGTTAAGCTGTCAGGTACAATTGCAGAAAATGTCAGTTTGAAGTCATTCAACCTTAATGAACGTTAAGGTGCAATTTTGTTCATGTTTTTAAACAGAAATAACAATATAGAGGTGGAAGTTACAGACTATAAGAATATAAGTATTTTACGAAAGTGTTTCAGAGCGCTCCACATTAGCATGCTAACAGTCTATTTGTAACTGTTAGACTGTCAGATAAGTGAAACTGTCTCTAAAAAGTGTAAAAGCACACCCTCTGCACTATTTAAAGATGCTTTGTTGTTTTGCATCTGTTGTCTCACAGTATCTTGTCTTAAAACTTATGGTAAAATAAGCTGTTGGGCATTACCATAAGCCTAAGGTTCTCAACTCCTGAGGTCACACTGTTGTACACACTGTGTACTGTATGTCTGCCTTATTTAACACATCTGATTCAAATCTTCAGCCTGTTAGGAGAGATCTCTATAAACAACCTGAGTGTGTCCGATAAGAAAGATATACAAAATGTCCAGAGCAGTGCGCCCCAGGACTGGAGTTAGGAACCACTGCTCTTAACCTACACAGATTGTTTAGTTTTCCATAGCAATTTTGGAGTTTGCCTGCATTCTCCGATCTCTCTAAGACTTGAGAGCTCCTTGTTAATCCTCCTGGAGAAGGAACATTTGTGCAGTCTGTCAAGTGAAACCGTCACTAAGCGAGTCCGCTCTGTTCTAACACCGTGCTTCACAGATGATTGTCACCTAAAGGGTAAACAAAACAAAAGATGCTTGCACTCTGCTGGGACTTTTGACTTATCAATACCATCAGTCAAGTGCCTTGCGTGTCACTGTGCATTATTTCTTCTGTCGAGGCACTCTTGCCCGTCAGACGTGACAGGTTTCAAGCTCACCGCCCTTATCTCTCCACACTGATGTGCTGCATAAACAACTGATCTGTTAGCCAACCGTCTTGTGATATCATGTCAATTCTAGATGCCCCAATTTGATAACCTACCGACCTTCCATTGACCGACCATGTTTGATCCCTCAGGATTGATCAATAGCTAACGCAATCCGCAACTCCATTCCAGGGCTGTAGTCAAGTCCACCATTGTCGAGTCCAAGACCAGGACTAGTCTAGACCGAGTCAAGACAGAAGTCTAAAGAGGTTCGAGTCCAAGTCAAGACCAAGTCCAAATTAGATGGTCCAGACACAGACAGAAAAAAGAATCCTCTTCAAATATCAAGACCATATACTTTATTTGTAATATTCAAAAAGCGGAGCAAATTAGGTCATTTTATTTACTTTAGGTATAGCAATTTCACCAAAGTCACATAAAGCCGAAGTGCAACTTCAGATTTTCAGTCTTTTTATTGTAGTGAAACAATCACATTCTGGGCAGCTAATGGAAAATGTTCCCATTCTCAGCTTGTTGACTTGTCAGTGTTAACTGCAATGAATCAACATCACTTTTGCCACTGCAATTAATGTTGAAAGAATGTAGAAGTTTCAACAAACATCATTATTGTGATAAGTATTTTCTTTCGTTGGGTTCTTGATGGTTTTCGTTGTCTATTATAACAGTGTGCTAAAATACAATTGTTAAGGCACCGTATCAGAGTAACAGTTTAATTTGGCAAAGTATCTTAGCTTGACACCCATCACAAAAAGTCACCTACTCCAAGAGGAAAGATAATTAACTTAATGAACGTCAAGAGTCCACCTACATCAAACATATATGCTTCAGCAATAGATTTTTTTGAAAGGAGAAAATATCATCGGACAAGTCCGAGTGCAGATACCAATAATTCCAATACAAGTCCGAGACTACAGAAAAAGGTCCGGACTCAAGTACTATAGCACTGCTCTATTCCTCATTCAAATTAATGCTAGTTGAAAGCATAATGCCACTATCGCTCACAATCTGGCTCGCCTCCAATCCCAAGTGACTCTAATTTAAATGATGAGTGGGGGAAGATTAAAAGGATAGAAAAGCAGAGTAAAAAGTTGACTGGTGGGGAGGTAAAAATTAGCGTGGTGTAGTCATCACATAGTTATGGTTAGTGCGGATGTTAGACCAGATGAGTGAAAGGTCGAGAAATGACAGAGGTCTGCATCCCACTCAGTGCCCAAAGCTCGCTATAGGTAGTGGGCTGAATTGTTATGGATGAGTCCGGGTCATTAAATGCCTGTGAGCCAGCAGCCTCCAAAAAGTCTGCAAAGAAGATAAGTTAAGTTATTGGGAAAATGTGAGGCTGTGACCTCGATTTGCTTGACCTAAAATTAATTCCGTCCTTATCTTTGACTTTGCGAGTCTACTGTTTTCCCTTTCGTCTCTTCAACTTCAAGCTCAGCTGCCAATAAAAGTAACTGAACAAAGACAAAAACCGCCTTCTTTGATGAGGGCATGTCCCCTTCAAGCTAAAGGTTATCAACATTTATTTGAGGTGGATTTGGCTGACAATGAGACAAAACCTTGAAGCAACTAAAACAATTAACATTATCTGTGTATCTGACAACTACTTTCGTAAAATGAATTCAATATATTGCCAGGTAACAAATTACCTTATCTTATTTGTTCCAAAAGAAATGCTCTAGCACGACAGCTGCAAGAGGTGTATCATTATGAGCCAGTCTGGTTTGGAGAGCTGTAGGCAAGACCTCACCTCTACTTCTTCACTTCACATATCGCTGACCACTCACAGCTTGTAGTGAGTGACAAGCTCTTGAATCACCCTGTAGAGGCTTCATACCATTAAAACGGCTCACCTAGTTTACCTCCTGTCAAAATCTATTAACCCCCAGTTCTATAGTATTTTCTGGTTGTGCGGCTGAAAGACTTGTACTTGTGATGAAATCTCAACACAATCTACTTTATGGTTTCATTTTTAATGCCATTCCAGCATCTAAGGCTATAATCATGCTGAGGACTATTCAATCTATACACAAGACTGTCTTATACACAAGTTGGGGACAATTTAGAATCTTCAATTAACCTAACCTGCATGTCTTTGGGAGGAAACCGGACCAAACCCACGCTGACACAGGGAGAACATGCAAACTCCACAAAGAAAGGCCTGTCCAAGCCAGGGCTCAACCAGGGACCTTCTTGCTGTGAGGTAACGTTACTAACCATCGAGCCACTGTGCCGCCCTTCTACTTTATGGTGTAACAGTCTCAGTTATATTAATTTTGTATTCAGAAGAATAGGTAAGAAGTCTTTAACCCTTTGTATAGGTGTTCGGGTCTGTTGGACTTGTTTTTAGATTATTTCTGATAACAAGCAAAAGAAACCGAGAACCGTTACTTGGCAAAAGTTGTCTCTCCAATACTTTGAATTTAGACTGTGAAACCAAGCTCAACCGCTAGATGTCAATGTAAAATACTGTTTCTTTAAATACACCAAACTACAAAACTCCCGTGCTGGTTCCTATTGATTGATTCCCTGTTACCTAGTCCGTCTTATTCCTGCCCGGTCCTTGTAAAGAAGTAAGCCTTGTTAGTTCCAGTTTTGTTCTTGTTTTGCCCCCTTGCGGGACGTGTTTATTTTATTGTTATTATTCTACCCTTGGTTCCTTGATTAGTTTCCTGTTTGCCCCCTCTTAGGTTTTTGTTTTATAATTAAAGTATTTTTTGTTAACATTTAAATGTCTGCGTCTGAGTTCTGTACACAACCATGACAATTATTAAAACACTGACAAACAGACCGGAAGTTAACTGCAGTCCAGGCACACATCCAATGAAATGATCTATGAATATGAAATGAAATAAAAAATTCAGGTACGATCATCAAAGGCTATTTTGTTGTATGTATATTTTGTTAAACATAAGAATTAAATGAGCAAACAACTTGAGCCATGTCGTCATGGTCTAGTAAACAAAGTAGGATAGACGCTATAATTTATTAACATGAAAAGAACCATAAGAGTAAACCTTGTGCCCTTGAGCTATTTGGTTTTGAAGAGACTGTTACTCAAATGTCTTACAAAATGTTTAATTTGTCCTCCATAAGGACACTGAGGCTATTCTGTCCAATGCTTGCTTTTTATTGCCAGACATGACCTGGCCAAGTCTCGCTCGAGAAAACCGCATACATAAATTTGACTGTCTAGCTGGCACAAACTCCTTTGTGCATTCATCCCTCCTGCATGCTGACCACATGCAAATTTCAGTTGGGATTGTCAAATAATCCTACTTCAGAGGAGTCAAAAACTGCTGAATAATCAAGGAAAGCCAAATGCTAAGGCTTCTGTGAGTGCAGACACCTTTCTCCCTGCTAGAAAAAAGCACAGCTTTTCTTCAGTCATCCAAGTTTGACGTGTAAATCTGGATTTTTCACTTCTTTCCAGACCAGCCGTAAACTGTAAAAGAGGCTCTGAGCTCCCAGCACACGAGAGGCTGAAGTAAAGGGGTAAAGTCTCTTTGGAGACAGTCACAGTTAAGAATTCATCTTGTCATATGCCTCGCTCTGTCAAAGTGATACTGAAAACAAGAGGTACAGGGGGCAAGGTTAATAACAGCAAGCAACCGAAAGTCCATGGTTGATGAGTCGCAATGACTAACAGGGGGTCAAATGTCATTTAAATTCCAAAATTCTTCCTTGACCTTTATTCCATTCCATTTTTCCATTCCATTTTCAACCGCTTGTCCGAACTACCTCGGGTCACGGGGAGCCTGCGCCTATCTCAGGAGTCATCGGGCATCAAGGCAGGATACACCCTGGATGGAGTGCCAACCCATCGCAGGGCACACACACTCACTCATTCACTCACGCACTCACGCCCTACGGACAATTTTTTCCAGAGATGCCAATCAACCTACCATGCATGTCTTTGGACCAGGGGAGGAAACCGGAGTACCCGGAGGAAACCCCCGAGGCACAGGGAGAACATGCAAACTCCACACACACACACAAGTCGGAAGCGGGAATCGAACCCCCAACCCTGGAGGTGTGAGGCGAACGTGCTAACCACTAAGCCACCGTGCCCCCCTCCTTGACCTTTATAAATAATGAAATAAAAAATGTTGAAATAAATCCATTTTGGTTTGCCCATTTTAGTTAAAAAAGACATCCTGTTTTGATATCTTGGAAACAGACACTTTCTTTAAAAGTCAGGAATGATGGATGGTTGTGAGGAACAACAGCACAAACTAATAATTCCTCCCAGAAACTTTAATCACTTAAGCACCGTTTCTTTAAAGTTACACACTAACGCAAAAAATATATATTTTCTTCAAATGAGTAGACGTAAAGCTAAAGAAAAAGAAGACATGATTGACTAAACACCACTTCACCTCTTCGCAAATTGTTGCCAGCACCTCTTGGTTTTGCGGAAGTGTTGAAAGTGGGCAAATTTCTTGCTCTGAGCTTTGCATTTGGAGCTATAATGTAAGTCTGGCTTGGTGAAGCTCACAGGCTAGCTGAAAATGGCTCCCTTGAGGGGGGAGTCTTCAGGAGCTCAAGGACCTCTTGCTTCCAGTACTTAACCTGCCATGTTTCTTATCATCTATACTGCTCTCATTACTATGGCCTTGCCAAGAGATCTGGGCAACAGGCAACTGTTTTCAAATCTTTTATGTGGTTTTCAATCTGTTCCAGTGCGTTTCGCTGCTGCTTTTCTACACGCCTTGTCTCTAAGGGGTAGGCTACACATAGACTACCATATGAGTTCATTTTTTCGTACTGTTGACTTGTAATTCATATCTTTTAAATATGAATCAAACGATCATAATCATAATTTATGTAAAAAGTTAAAGCCAAATTTCCACAACCTCAAAGGCCTGGAAAATGTAAATCAATCAAATCCATTTACACATCAAAGCATGTGGCCTGTTGGGTAAAGCACATGATATAAAATGTTGTGCAGTGGCACCTATTGGTGATTTGAGTCTGGTTTGAGTCATTTACAGATCCTTGTCACTTCGCTATCTCTTCTATACCATTGTTCACATTCAGATTTCCCGGTAACTTCAATGCTGTGTCAAATTAAAGGCAAAAATTAAATTAAAAAAATCGTATTTGTGTTCATTTAAACATGGCACCTCAAACGTGTTTTCCACAAATGAGAGGTTCACATATTCCTACCACAAACCTATGATATGACTTCAAAAATATAAAATAGCCTACCACATAAATCTAACTCTGTTATGTTAAAGGCCTGTATAAACAGCATATATTCATTAGTTACCGAGCACAGTATATCACAGTTCTTGAACAACATGAAGGTGAGCAAATGATTCCATTTTTCATTACATTAGAATTACACGTTGGTGTGATTTATTTATTTTCAACATCTGGATGTAAAGCTGCAGCAAGAGGTTTAATAAACTGTTGATCTGCTTTAAAGGGGTTTAAAGAGCAACATGTAACTGCAGGACATTCGTGACGGCTGAAATTCATGCCCAAGACGCTTCATGTTTGCGCACCGAAGTCTCTCTCTTTTGCTCTCTCTCTCTACCTTAATAAACACGCACACATCTCCCACCCATTCCTTCTTTAAAAGGAAAAGTAAGCTTACGTATCGGAATGGGAGAGGTTTACTGTATCCATTACTTCGTGCAGATGATGAAAGCAAATCGAAAAATATGTATTTACTAAATCTAAATCGCTTTGTCATGATAGGAAATTCAACAGCAGAACAAACGTGAGAACCAAGTATTATCAATATGTGACATCATATTTCCGACACAAAGCTAGTTTGTTTTATATTGCAATGATATTATATTATGGGCTAACATGAATACAACACATATTAATACGTATGCAAACATCAAGATCACTTCAGGATTTCGTTTGGAAATAAGATGTCGCAAGTTTTGATTCATGTCAAGGTTATTCGTTGTTACGAAATAATGTGATTTCTTTCACGGTTCCCGTCAGTAAAATAAGCGATTATAAAGGAACAACTTAGAAAGTAAAAACTCGTTCACTTTCAAGAGATTTACGTCGCATTATTAGCCTACAAGAGCGTTACTGAGCTATACCGTTCGATAAAGTCAATGAAATTCGGCGGATTAAAAAAATGAGAAGGAAAAACGCTATTAAAACAATTGAAATAGTGACATATTTTGACTGATACATCCTCTCTGAGTAACAGTCGCCAGCCTTGCCTGTGATAAGCTTTCGCTGCCTGGTCAGGTTAACCTCAGCGCATCTGTCTGTTGTGGCGAAAGGAGACCTGTTAAACCTTCAAACAAATAACGTGTTCCTCACAAAACACAGTTAGCAGTGAATCAAACACTGCGGCTTTTCACAAGTACGTGTCTTTTACGACGTTTCCCTCTCTCCAAATCTACATGACAAGCATTTTACGCACCATTCAATCATTACTGTATGAAACGCACCTCACCAGAGAGAAATCCTTTTCTTTTCCCGATGGACTTCAGACACTTTCGGAGCTCTGGCTGTTGCTCTTCCCCTTTGTGTTGCCACTTATTGTCCAGGTTATTCTTTTACGTCCACTGAGTGAAATTTAAAGTATTTGCCTCAGATGCTGAAATGAAGGGAAGTGGGGGAGCGCTGGTAAACGCTGGAAAGCCTGCCCTCTTCAAACTAACCTTCCCGCCCCCTCCTCCCCTCACGCGCAGATTGGTGCTGGATGGCGACAAATTTCCCGCTTGGAGGAGGGTTTAAAAACCGTCGCGAGTGGATCGTGTCAAAGCAACAAAGTAGATCAAGACAGGTCCCCTATCGGTAAGTTTAGCCCAGTTTAAGAAATAGGCTAGTTGAAATAAAAACTAAGGTCTGTCCTAATTTACATTATATTGATTTGAAGAAATAATATCTAAAATAAGAAACATGCTTCATATGAAAGTTTTGATAATTCATATGTGTCAAACATAAAAGAATCCATATACATTTAAAACCTTGGGAAGATGCTGTAAGCAATTCTCATGGCATTAGAGAATAGAGTTGTCAAACCTGCTGCTATTATTCATTTGGCTGATTTCTGATTTAAAGAAGGTAGGCAATAGAAACATTACAGCTGTACACGTTGACTTACAGTTCAGTCTGTTCTTTACACAAAGCTATTGTATGACTTTTATTGTCATTTTTTGGACCATAACAAAGACATGAATATGAAATTCGTTGGAAAATTGCTGAAAAGTGAACTGTCACCAGGGTAAATAAATAATGATAAAGGTTTCTGTGCTTGGACCCTTTTTAAACAGTCATTTATTCACTGTAAACCCCGATCAGTTAACTCAAAACATTTGTGTTAACCGATTACCTCAAAACACTAAAGGACACATAAGTGTAGTGAACTCAAATTAATACATTTTGAATAAACTCTTTAAATACAGAATACAACAGAATACTAAACATCTATAAGCCTCCTCCCATTTTAATTTAGATATAAATACATAAAATAAAACTTTATTGCGAGTTTTACTTCCATTATCCAGTCCATTAAAAGCATGCTTGGAATCGCTCTGACGTCATTGGAAGATATACTTAAATTTTTTGAGTTAAGTGACTTCTTGTTTTTGTGTCCCTGGAACTCAAAATATCAAAATAGTTCAACACACTTAAAACTTGTAAGATAAATTAACTTTTTCACAGTTTTGAGTACAGTTTGCTTATTTTTAATGAGTAGATTATACTGTTCGGGAATACAGTGTTTATGTTACAGACATGAACTTTGCTTTTTGCTGTTTAGTTGGTATTATGAGAGAGACATTATCATGCTACAGAGCATTTCACGAGTTCGCCTCCCCATTCAGCCATAATAGATAATGGTGAACAAACTTGGCTTGCCGTCCTCGAAGGGGGCTCAGACCCGAGGCTCGGCTTGAGCTCCAAGCTTAACCCCCCTTGTAATACAACTGCACAGAGGCAGGGATTATTGACCGGGCCAATGGGGCCAGGGGCCCTTGGCTACCATGAGCCCGAGGGGGCCCTGGGCTTCAAGGTTGCGCCATCCAGTTTGAGTACAGAGAACCAAACAACAATGAAAGCAAATGTTTCATAGCCTATACAAGGCCTCTGTGGATACCATGTAGAAAATGAAACGATCAACAAACCATGGCAACATATGTTTTTATGTTACTTTAACTTATTAAATTAAATCGAACCTATAAAAACGATTGACTTATTAATTAAATGCCAGCACATTTAAGCATAATTAATCTTTTGCTTGATGATTTGATGTTTACAGACATGTCACAGGGGCATTTTATGGTGAGAAATATTTTTTTATTTATGTGATGCAATAAATATGTGCATATTTGACAGTTTTTTAAAGACGCATCCATTTGGTCCATTGTTGATTTTTCGCTGTGAGCTAATATTAGACTTCTATAAACCCTGTACAGATTATTTTTTTGTGTAGCGCATGCATTTGAGGCAGAGCGAAAACGGTTTTAATATTAATTTTCATCCTAACTTTCACTTTCTATAATTGTGAATGCGCAGCTAATGGAAAGAACAGAAACATTGTGGTAGGGGGGGCCCTTGGAGGAACTGGCCCTGGGGCCCTTTGAAGTCATTATCCATCCCTGCACAGAGGAAGAATAAAAGCAAAGTAGGAGGAGATGGGGAGGGATGCCATAAGAACTGAAACTGGGGTGGCACGGAGAATGCAACTTATTTATGCTCTTAATGATGGTTGACAGGACTTTCATTTGTATACAACTCTGAGTGCAATATTAGTATTATTGGCCATTTTTTCTTAAAAAGGTTTTTCATTTTATATATGCATGCCATTATCGCATATGTTTGTTTAGGAGTACACTAGCATATCGATAACTTCAAAGCTAATAGAATTTGACTTCATTGACAAAAGGACACAAATCAATCAACGCTTTTTGATTTATTATTCAATAATAATACTGCATGATGCTATTTAGACCAAAAACAAACATGCTTTGAAAAACAGCATCTGTCACAAAAACACACTAAACAAATTAAAGGATCAAAGAAATGGTGTTGTACACATCTTTTATAACAGCCTAACACAGTAACATTAGCCTAACCAATGGTAGAGGGGTGTTTGGGCAATGAGTCATAATTTTTCGTCGTAATTACGTTTGATGCCACTAGGGACATAGAAATTACAAACTGCTACGGTAAATTACCTTAAAATTAATGGCAAGAACACACCATTTAGGGTCATATATGCAGCACACAAGCCTGTCTTGGTACATTACCGTTTGAATGGACATACGTGTTTATATGTCGTTTATAAGGAGCTTTATTTTCTTTGCATCGCTACAATATGCCCTTGGTCATGTATTTCCCCCACGAGTTGCTTACAGTTGTTACTGAATAGGTCTGAATAGCCCTAAGAAAGCAAAAGTTTCTTTCTAGGCTGAACCATGGGTGTCTTTGACTACAGTAAATGAATGAGTTTATTCAGATGAGCAGAATTAACTGTGTTTGTGAGGCGATATCAACTCTCCCTACAGTAAATCACCAATATCATTTGATTTCCAGTCCTGCACGGTGAATGAGGGAACTAATCAGGTGCTTGTCTGCACACTCCAGGAAGCCACAACAGCTGTTAAGGAGAACTCTATATAGGGAACCCTAAAGAAATAATTCTTGCTTTCAAAGCACTTGGCATTGGAGCTCATCCTTTGCATTTACAGTTGAAAACGGAGTTAGCTGAGGTTGGCTACAACCTTATCTCACCTCTGAATTTCAAAGATCACAAAGGTTTTTCACATATTTAATTATTTATTTCCTTACTGTGGGGTAGAAAGTCACTGAATTTAAAATGGGGGGGACTTGATCAAATGATCAAGTGACATGATCAAAGTAACAGGGTGCCAGGTTGAGCAAGGGTCTTTAAAAAGTATCAAAATTATGAAAATGTGATAACATTTCCAAAAAACGACAATAGTATCATAACTATTATAGAGAGACTGAAATATGAATTGCAAAAGTCTTTAATTTAGGTATCAGATATCTTCAAAAGTCTACAAAAAATCCCTTTTTTTAATATTTAAAATGATAAAATTATCAGAAAATAAGTGATTTTTTTCTACCAGTATTGTCCATCGCTACTAACCTTTCATACAATTCAAATAATCTCATTAAGCCCATAGTTGAATTGCTATTTTTTTCATTAAAGTTTTAAAACATTTGATGTACAGTATAATTGGTCTTTTTCAGAACAGGGTCATTTTCAGATAATATTTTAATGTTTGTTAAATTAATAGAAATTCTCTTTACATCCTGATTGCAATTAAAAAGCAGTCTAATTATGAATATATCTATACAGTATATATATATATATATAATATATATATATATATATATATAATGTGGAATATACTGTATGTGGGAAAATGTCTGTGCAGTCATTTCATTCGGTCTGAATGCAATAATAGGATGCCCTACCTGCCTACAGCCACGGAATAAATTAAAAGATTTAAAAATTATTTTCCGTTTTTTTTATTTACTACTTACGGATATGTGTTTAGGTAAAAAAATCAATTTTGTTTAATACTGTGAACCACTGTCAACATTTCTCCCAAATTTTAAATAAAAATTGCTTCTATTTGCATTTTTTGGGGGGAAAATGAAAACTGGAGAAATAGGTCAAAGTAACAAAAAAGATGCTTTGTATTTCTTTTCAGACCTCAAATTCAGCAAAGAAAACAAGTTCATATTCACCTTTAAAGGGGTCATATGATACGGAAAAAAATTATATTTCCGCTTGTTTTAGATGTAATGTAATGTGTATACACGATTTAATGTTCTAAAATGCTGTATTTTCCACATGCTCTACACGTGTTTGTATCTCCTCTCTGCCCCGGAATGTTTTATAAAGCTCATCGCTCTGAAAAGCGAGGTGTGCTATGATTGGCTAGTTAAACAGTGCGTAGTGATTGGTCGAATACCGCAAGCGTGTGACGGAAATGTATTGCTTCTCACCATATTTGGAACATCAGGTTCCAAAGCAATTGTACTGACAAATACGCCCACCTTACTTGCGTATACATTTGGGCGGTCTTAGTCAAATCATACCATGAACTGACGTAGATTTGTGGGGGTGTGGTTACACGAGGTGTTTCAGGCAGGTCTTGGTGAGCATTCGCTTTTAGATAGAATACATCTTTTGTTCCGACACTTACATTTTTATGTGTCTAATACATGCATGGGCAACTTATAACACACCAAAGACCAGTGTTGGGCAGTAACGCCTTACTTACGCGTACCTGTAGTTTGATTACTTTTTTGGTAACGGAGTAATTTAACAAGTTATAATTTCTAAAATAGTAATTACATTATAGTTCCAAGGCCAGGTAACTATACGTTACAGCTGCATTACATCATTGCCGTTTTATCATTTAGATTGTAAAAAGCGAAATAGCTTTGTCATCCAAAGTCTGGATGCCTGCCTGTCGCACCCGCGTCATCATCGAACTGAAACATGTTAGCGCCTGCGCGTAAAGAATTACCAAAGCCACTTCATGGAAAGCCTGCCACCTTAAGCTAAAAACTTGTAACGGCCAATGCACTCGCCGCAGCTTCAGCGGATTGAGCGGAATGCAGTCAAGAAGACTAGACACCAGATATGATTGGCTGAGGTGCCTCTCGTGATCCATGTTAGCCTTTATGCTCCAATTGTAAGTATTACACACCCATGCATCTCCCTATCACAAGAAAATCTTTGGTACTACCAGCGAAAAGTAATGTAACTAGTAGTCTCCTGCTTTCCTGTAGCTCAGTATTAAGAGCATTGCGTTAACAACGCGAGGTTGTGGGTTTGATCCCAGGGGATTGCAAATACCTATGTATAAATGTATAGGATAATGCAATGTAAGTCGCTTTGGATAAAAGCATCTGTCAAATGCGAAAATGTAGTGTACCTAATTACTTTTGAAATAAAGTAATCAGACCCTTTAAACAATACAAAACACTGTAAAAAATTGTTTGTTCAACTTAAAAATAAGTTACCTGGTTGTCTTAAAATTTTGAGTTAAATTAACTTAAAAATATTAATCAACATAACGAGACATCGAGTTAACTAATATTTTTAGGTTAAACCAACAATAAACCAACAAATACTTTTTTACAGATATTTTTGTATTTAGGAAAAGTTCCAAAATAGTTGTTTATGTCATAATCTCAATTTTTATTAGTTTTGATGTGTCTAGTTATACTGTCAGTCTTTCACATTGTTGTTGGATGACTTTATGTAACTACTGAACTTACATTTTGATGAAATTCAACAGACACTGGACTTGAATTTCCTTGAACTCCTCACACTCTGCTCGTGAATATCACATGTCATCAGCATGTTCAATGAAGCTACACTGTATGTACTTTGTACTCAATGGTGAATGTTGGGTTGTTTTGGTAAAATACGAAGAAAAACTACCCATTGGGTTATAAAATATGCTATGTTGTTTGAAACAAAAATTGTGGAGCGTTTTAATCCATGATTAATTTATAACTCATTAGATGGCTTGTCCTTATTTTACCCAACACTTGGTTAAAACAACCCAGCATTTTAGTTTCAAATGTAATTCCTTTAAACATACAGATACCTGGCTTGCACACTGAATATGTCCCTGGTTTGGCAAGCTTAGAGTTCTGTTTGGTTTGGCAAGTCTGATTCACCTTTAGAAGAGAACAGTATTACTGCTAAAGTGCCAAGTTTACTTCATGATGCTTAAAGGCTCAGTATTTTAGTGGTAATTTCCCCCCTAGAGGTCACAAAACAATATCACAGGCGTAGTTTGATGATGCTGCAAAGGGGCTTGAAATTATGTGAGAAAATCAATCTGATGGGACGTCCACATTTTTTAGGAGACTCATTGTTTTGTGTGCTAGACCGCATCCTTGTATGACACAGTGGTGTAGAAAGTCTGGTCTGGGCCCATATGCAAGAACATTTAACCGGGCCCCATCCGTCCATTAGTCACTGCGTTGGACATTACTGGACATCGGTTGTTTACTCAGGTGCCTTATTTAAATGTCGATGTGTGTCAGTCGCACTCAAAACAGCAGACACCAAGGGAGTGCAAACTACCAATTGACAGAAAGAGGGAGAAAGCGACGCAGCCAGCATTTCGCACGTGTTTTTACACGGGGCATGTGAACGACCCTAACATTTATATGATTATACAGTTGTCAAACATCAAACATTTAGTTACATGCTGGCTCTTTCACTCCTTCGCCCTCTGTGTCTGTCAAAAGCAAATCCCGCCTTCTTTCATTTGATTGGACAGCAATCATTGCCTTCTTTCATTTGTTTGGCCACCTCAATCAGATTGACATTGACAAGCTATCTCAGAGTCTATATAAATTAAACTTCAATCCGTTTCGACACAGCAAGGTAAACCAAGTACATTTCACAATAATAATAGAGTGCAAATGATTATATTTGTTAAAATTATTAAATGGATACCAACTAATTGGGACAATACAGACCTTTCTACTACCCCTAACCTCACCATACACTTATTAAACATCTTTTAGCCAATTTTAAAATATTTTCTTAATTTTGTTAAAAATAAATGCCTCTTTATGATCTGATATGTGATGTGAATATGTAGAAGAGTGAGTTGGCAGTAGATGGAGTCAAACTTCGTCAGAACTATTTGTCGCACGTTTTCTCACTATACCACTGAAACTCTGGCAAAGTGGCGTCGTTTATACACAAGATTATAACACAAGATTTTCTACGGTAGGACCCACTAACATATGTCCATAGGTAGACCAGATCTGATATCAGAAAAGTCATTTTTACAGTATTGCACGGCCATGAATAAATCTCTGATGCGGGCCCCCAATCCCCCGGGCCCGTATGCACCTGCACACCCTGCATACCCACGCTACGCCACTGGTATGACATCAACGCTTGCGAGAGAAAAAGACAGTACTGCTTTTAAATCGATTTCACAATACTTTGATGTAGTATGCCGACTGGTCTGGATAGAGGCACGTGAAGTCAAACACACCAATGATTTCTTCGGCAGTAGAAGGATGGACATTGCACCATGCACCATTGACAGGTGATGCTATAAGGAGGATGTTACAATGGTTAACATTGTCGGAAACATTTGGCTTAATGTACGGTAAGTACACAAGTTAACAAAATATATGACGCCATGCTAATGTTTTTGGATTTTTTAATGCAAAAATCGTACATCTGGTTCCTTAAACTAATTTTTTTATTAAGCATATGTTATGATACATATGTATAATGCAGCACTGAAAAAGTAATAGTTGACTGATGTAATTGTTCTGAAGAACACTGATTAATTTTTGAAATGTGAAAAAACATGTCTATGCCCAGATTTACCTGGCATTGACTTTCCTTCAGACATCTGTTATTTCGTCGTGTATTTGCATAAAAAGGCTATCAAGCTCGTAGTATATTTCCAACAGTTGGAAATTTTCCACGTCTCCTTGGCTCCCAGCGCCTGCCTATTAATCATCACTCCTCGCGTGAAGACAGAACAGGATTTCCAGTATGCAACGGTGGCTGACTGCTCAGCCTGTGGATTATTATTGCTGCCCTGACAACTGTAAAACAGCTTGAGTTGCCAATGAGATTATGCAGTGTAAAGAAAAGTCCATGAAACTTAATGGTCTTTGCTCTAGTCTTTTCTGGATCTTTAAACGAAACACCCTTTAAACAATCTAGAGTGCCATGATCCACTGCCATAAAATTTTTCGTAGTATTTTTAATTACGTTAGACTACCATAGTAAAATGACCTCATTTTGGAATCAACGAGAATTTTATCTACAATGGTAGTCTATAACGTCCGAGAAATGTGAATTTTGTTTTGATTTTGATCTGATTGGTTGAACTCTACAGGATTTCCCGGACGCGCATGTGTCATGTTTATCAATGATCCGCCTGGAAACAAAACTAAAGTGGGATTGGTTGCTTTACATACTGGACGGCCTCTGTCTTTGGTCAGTGAAAGTTGCTATTGAGTCCAGACCTTCAGTCGTCAGACTGAAGGTCTTGGGTGCGTAAAAACGAAGACAGAACGATATCAGGGTAACACACACATGACACTAAAATAACACAATTAACATTTATGAGCCATTTATTAAACAACAGAAGATGCAACATTAAAAGACACCGATGCACACAACCGTTATATTGTATTTTCTCTAAGAAGTGATGGTGTCACAAGGGCATATTTTTTGAGGATGACTTGGTAAGCCATTGAAGTGAGTGGGCCCGGCTGGTTCTGGAGTCACAATTTGCAGTGTGCACACTGACCAGGGGTCATCCAAGACATGGTGCAGGGCGTGTTTTCTTTCTTGGCCTTTGTCGACGCAATACACCTCAAGGTGTAAATCTGTGCTGACCGAACACGGCTCTCCATGGCAGCATGAGAACCTTGTCTCCTATAATCACCACTAGCCACTGGGGAAGGACAAGATGAATCATTGTTTGCTTTATGGCTAACATGAAGACAGCGCGGATGTGCGCTGGGTTTAATGAAGTTTCTTACTGGTCGTAGAGCTCATTGTCTCTGGGTGGCATCTGGAGTTTATTGCTTAGCAAATAAAAAAGCACAGTCATCAATACTTGGATCATTGAAACTCGGTGAACTACTTCAAAATTGTCGTTTCGGCTTAAGCTGGCTTCGCATTGATAGACAGCTCAGGCTAATGCCAAAAGCTTGACAGTGAGTTGATACGTGCCTGGGGGGTAGAGACTAATCAAGAACTGGCAATGCTGGGGAACGCTGAGATCTTTACACAATGGCTCAATATGATAAATGGATTCACTGAGGGGATATTCTGCCATGCAATTAAAGCGCAGAACCCAGAGGGATTTATGCTAACTCACACTCCTGTGTGTACTCTCATTGACTGAGAACACACCTTCAGGAATAAACTGATAACTTTTGGTTGTCACACTCTGATGTGGGCCATGCACATTTATGAGTTTCAAGCACTGACTCCACTGGGGATTGAATACGGTTCTTGTTTGTTTGTTATTGCTTTTTTATTTGTTTTACTTTAATTAGAAGAAACTTTGCTTCTCGATGCGTTCTACTGGTTGGGGTGTGAAAAGTTGTAAAAGTCTTACGATATGTTTTGCCCTAGTTTTCGAAGGAATACCCAATTCTTGCTTCTCTTATCACAACTTGTTGGTAATTGTCCAGAAGCGTTTTGTTGAACTGTGTGATCTCATTTAACACCGAGAACGCTTAAATTCGTAGTTAATGTCACCTTGTGTTGTCTCATTTAATTCAATATACATTTCCCTGTTATAAGGGACGTAAACAAGATGTAAACAAATATATAGAACACTTTATATGTTTAATATTTAGATTCGCTTAAAATTGTTCTGTTGGTTGTATTCTGTTCATACGTTTGTGCAGTTTTAATAAACAAAATCAGGATATTATTTTGGACCAGCGTGGTTTATGTCTTCCAAAGGGATCTATAAATACACAAACAAGTTTGGCTGTACTTTTTTCATTTTACAAACGGTTTTGTTCATAGCAACCTTGAAATGTTCCTACTTTTTGGGAAGAAGCAGTATTTTGTCATATTGTCTCAATAGAGGGAATAAAGATAGAATATGAGGGAATAGACTAATTTCAGCCACTGGAAGGTTTTTATAAAACAAATCTCCAGATATGATGCTGCAGCGGTATCATCACTGGCTGTCGGAGATGTTGAGTGTGTGAAAGCTTCCTCAAAGGTTTGTGATGCAACAACAGGCTTCCCAACACATCTTGCACTCTCGGGCCTGGCAAGCAACTTGACATGAATAATATTTTAGCACTTGTTTCCTTTTCCCTTTGGATGAATCGAAATACATTTCAGGTGCAAGTTTGACACTGGGTCAGAACTGAGCCAGCCCATTTAACGCCTTATTTAATCAACTGAAATTGACAGTTTAGATGGATGGGTCTCATAAAATGGAAAACCATATCATCGGTATTCCACGGGGGCCAAGTCTGCAGATTTCACCCTGGATAGTTATTTATAAGTAGATTATGATATTTAGATTATGCTATGGCTACTTAGTACTACCTTCAATACCCTCTGGTTTTATTTTAGCATTAAGCATTTAGAAATACTGTTTCTAAAACTGAATGCAATCATAGGAACTGTGTGGAACATGAAAAGTGATAAAGATGTAAGTAGTTGTAGAAAATACAGTGATTTATTCTGAATATTTGTGACTGTCATCTATATTCTAGTAAAATAACATTTTAGCAATTCTTGGAGTTGGACTCTTTTGCATTGCTTATAGACAACCACAAAAAACACCTTTGCAACCACCCTGGTTACATTTATTCAGAGGTATACAAATGTATTTTTATCTGTAATATATTAGCAATGAAGTGTGACATAATGATGCCACTGTCTGCTCTGGTATATGATGTATGGTGTTGTTTATGATATTCAATACATATTTAATATATGTAACAATACAGTCATTGCAGATTTCTGTAGACAGTTGACTGTCTGCAGTGTGGGTGGTGCTGAAGTGGGGATGATGTGATCTCTGCTCTTCTAGCCTCAGGCCTCTACATATCTCCTCTCTCTCTCTCTCTCTCTCTCTCTCTCTCTTACATCTGCCTGTGTATTGAGTGGTGAAACTATACACTCTCCACTTCCTCTTGCCAACGGCAGTATTTGAATACAGTAGATATCCCTACAGAACAGTGTTTTTACAGTGAGGGAGCCACCGTCAGAACGACACCTCACCCTTCTATACTTGACTGTATAAAGTAGTAATAATATGTTGATTAATAAAGTATCATAAAATAAAGTGTCATATGACACGGCTAAAACGAATATTATCATTGGTTTTAGGTGTAATGTAATGTGTATACACGATTTCAAAAACGCTGTATTTTCCACATACCGTGCATGTTTGTTTCTCCTCTTTGCCCCGCCTCTCTGAAACGCTCTGAGAAGCGAGGTGTGCTATGATTGGCCAGTTAACCAGTGCGTATGGTCGAATACGGCAAGCCTGTGACGGAAATGTAACGCCTTTTACCATATTTGGAACATCAGGTTTAAAACAATTGTACTAACAGGTATGCCCACCTTACTTGATTTGTGGGGGTGTGGTTACACGAGGTGTTTCAGGCAGGTCTGGGTGGACATTCACTTTTAGATGAAATTAATCTTTTGTTCCGACACTTTCATTTTTGCAATGTTACGTGTCTAATACATGCATGGGCAACTTATAACACACCAAAGACACAGAAAAACCTGTATTAGCGCCATATAACCCATTTAAAAAATATTGTAGTGACATTTTTTTTTATACAATCTTGTATTTATTTTTAAACAATTTGTTTCTGTTTAATTTTAAAAACTTTTTAATATAAAAAATGTAAATGTTGCAGGTACATTCCACAATTTCTCAAAGAAGCACCAGTCTGATGAGCAATTTACATCCAGCCTATTGTTATCGCAGGATACACCCTGAAAGCTTATGACACGGCTACCTGTCACATAAGCACATAATTGGGCAAGAAATATTGATTTGAAATATTTTCGTTGCTTATTTGTAACAAATGCAAACATGACAAGAATACATTAAACACACAAGCGGTAGCCGTGTAGATGACTCACATGTGTTCCAAACCTTATAAATAAAAGCGCAGATACACAAAACATTCATTTGGAGTCAGACATGACAGTAAGTAATGCTGTGGTTCTCCAGTTGAGTCAGATGTGAATTCGTGAATGATTCATTAGACCACTGGCTCCCAAACTTTCCTTAACTTTGTATAACTTTTGCCATATCCACTCACACTTTTCGCACCCCTGGGGATGCCTGCCCACCTTCCTAAGTCCTGTGCAGGGTGAACACCATAAAAAAAGAATGAGCAATACTTATAATAAATAATATTATCCAAAAACCGTACATTAGAAATGTTGAATAAATTCTTTGAAACATTAAGTAAAAGGATAATGATCCAGTTTGTGCGCAATCAGAAAACAAACTGTTACTGTACACCACATTTATGAAAATGAAATATAAAATATATCATTCTGAAATTCGTGTCACGCTCCAGGAACCACACTTTGGAAACCGATATTTTCGACTGATCCAAAATGATACGTGAACATTTTTGGATGGTTTTTTTTTACACAAACAGCCTCTTTAAAATCATTTGTTTGTCAATTGGACTTCAACAGTCACACAAATGTTTGTTTTGTGTACAGTCAGTAGGATGTGTGGACTTATTGTTTGTTGTAGATAAGTCTCCCTTCACATTCAATTCACTGTAGAAGTTTAAAACATATAACTCAATAGGGAAACATTTTTTGCTACTGCTTTCGATTCAGCACAGGCATCCAAGCGATGATAAAAACTACGGGTTACAGTGATGCATTGAATCCGCCTGCAAGAGAAATACATCACAATCACTGCGGTTCGTCCAATGACAGTAATCGCACTAATAAGATTCACACGCACCAAGATCATTTTTTCACTGACCAGCCCGGCCACATGCACAGAGCTTGTTACTGGGTCATAAGAAAAGGCTTGCAGGGTGAAGACCCCCCCCAGAATTCATTAAAAAGGCTGGCATCCAGCCGGGAATGTTCATCAAATTAGTGTCAGCCCTTTAGCTTGAGGGGTTTATAACAGGCCACCAAGGCAATAAGGCCACTGTCCATATAACAGCAAGATTTGACGAGGAAGGATTGGATGGTTGGACGGAAGAAAGAAGAAGAGCCAGGAGCGAATTGCATAAGAAATTGCACTATAGTTCTAATGGCTCATTGGTCGCTCTGGGATGATAGCTGATTGTTGCTTGTGAGGAAACCAAAGGCGTTTTGGCATTAACTGTCAGAGCTCAAATGCGAATGTGGATTATAGTCTCACTGAGAATTCTGTTGTGCCTGTATCTTAACAAATGAGGACAATTTACGCAGACATAGAGGACGTTGTTTATAACACACACAGAGGGTTTAAAGGAAAGTTAAATGCTGTTTCAATCGTGGTTATGTTTATTATTCTTTTGAGTGAAACAATTGACAAAATGTTCAAGCATCAATAACAAAATGTTTATTCCTGGGTGAACTGCTTCTTTAAATAATGATAAAAAACAATGTAAGTTGTATATTCTGCACACCAAGTGTGGAGGATTCTACATCAAGAAGCCATGGAGGACATTGTAATGTCACACTCACAGAGGGATTAGCCAAGGCTTTTACCCAACACCAACATTTCTATAAGATTTCTAAATCTTTCATCTACAAGCTAGACACATGCCTACTTTATACACAGACACACAACCTTTTGCATCTTGTACACTTTTGTAAACCCATATCAGGCTTCGTCCTGTCATGAAAAACATTTGGGTCGCTGCACATGCCATCTATACCGTTTATCCTATGTGAGGTCACAGTAAGTGCTGGAGAATATCCTAGCATGTCTTGGACTGAAGGTAGAGAGAAACCCTGGAGAGGTGACTGCTCCTTTAAAGGTCCAGTGTGTACTTTTTTGGAGGATCTATTGACAGAAATGCAATATAATATACTGTACATAACTATGTCTTCAGAGGTGTATAAAGAGCTAACACAATGAAACGTAATGTTTTTATTACCTAAGAATGAGCTTCTTCTATCTACATACACCGTGGGTTCCCTTGCATATAATTCGCCATGTTCTGTCAGACGTCGTAGTGTTTCGAACGGGAGGGGTTTGCAACCTTGCCACTAGATTTCACTGACTGGACCTTTAAAGCAGACAAGATCAACTGCCAACAGACTTTAACACCAGAGAATTGCCTATGAAATCAGCTGGGCCAATCCTATTCTATATCAGTCAGACACCACGTCAATGCGTATAAAAATCCATCTATCTGTTTTATTTACATTTGACGTAATCTTGCTTACTTGCGTTTACCCAGATTGTCGAGAATTGTTTATGTGCACCGTTTACGAGTACACACCATTGAGTCTGCATTTCTGCTGGCTTGCAGGCAAACGTGTTAAAGCACCATCACTTGTTCTGCTTGTTTCCCAGGGGCATCCACGCTTTCACACAAATATACCCACACAGACTGGCCCACACAACCTCCAAAGCCATTTAAATTCACAAAAGACAAAAATGAGACTTTTTGTAAGCAAATGCCTGAAGTGAGTATGTGTGTCTCAGAAACTGTTTTCATAAGGCAGTACAAGAGTAAAATATTATGAGCATTATATTCTCCTTATTGAAAAGACCACACAGTAGCAGGTTACCAGAAGCATTAAAGCAACACTTCACCAAAAAATGAAAATTCTGTCTACAATTTAACAATTCCATTATGCATTTGGCTTTATCCAAACCGACTTACATTGCATTGTATTATACATTTGTTTCTGACTATGTGCAATCCCCTGGGATCGAAACCATGACCTTGACGTTTCTAGCGCCATGCTCTAACCACTGAGTGGTCAATGGTGGCCAAGAACTGTTTGGTTGAAAGCATTCTTCCAAATATCTTTCTCTTTGTCATCAGAACAAAGAAATGTATACAGATTCTTAACATCTCGAGTATGAGTAAATGATGACAGAATTTTCATTTTTGGGTGAACAGTCACTTTAAATGCATGAGAGGCTTAAAGCTTCTGAACTCACAGGCTGCTCTTGGTCAACAAGCTTCATGTCTGTGATTGTTGACCACCTGACCATTGACATGCCTTTGCTGCTCTACACTTTAAAAAAATTGTTGGTTCAACTTAAAATGGTTGCCTTAATGGAACTTAAAAATATAAGTTAACTCAAATAAATTCCTTGTTAAGTTGACTAAGAGTTGAATTAACTAAACATTTTAAGAAAACCAGGTAAATTATTTTTTAAAAGTTGAATCAACAAGACTTTTACAGTGTATAAAGACACGCATCAAACCAGCATAAAACAACCTGTAAATCCCTTTTTTCATTTTTTTTATAGCAGTTCTATACTCACAAAAAGTAATTTCTTACCAAATAAATATTTTAGCTAGAAAGCTATAGACAGCTAGACAAAACGTACAAGCTGTTGACTAGAAATGTCCATAACTATTCCAGGCCTGATCATGTTTTCTATGACGATTACATGATCTTGTCAGTAGTAATCCACTACATTGTAAATTTGCAAGCGATTGTGTCTGTGCCTATTTTGCAGGTACTAGAATGTGCGTTTTCCAGAGCTGGTCCACATTTCTGCATGTGTTGTCTTTAACACGACCCCGGTTCTAATGAGGCGGATCAGCAGACTGGCTCAGGTGCCGCACTCCAGCCATGCCACAGAACATTGACAAATGGCTCTGGTCTCCTCATTTAATCTAACTGAGTGGGGCCACAAAAGCTACCAGCAATTTCATAGAAATGAGTCCCCTGAGTCTGAGCGTGATATCCCCTTTGCCTCAGTTGGTGTGTCACATAAAGAAGTGCATTAGTTTCCTGGGAAACAATTGTTTTTTAGAAGGGGGAAAACAGAGAAATAAAAGTGAGAGAGGGTGAATTTGCACACTGGAATGGAAAACATACAAAGGAAAT
The DNA here is from genome assembly GCA_006030095.1 of Triplophysa siluroides. NCBI lineage: Eukaryota > Metazoa > Chordata > Actinopteri > Cypriniformes > Nemacheilidae > Triplophysa > Triplophysa siluroides. Next base: position 265,940 of record VCII01000075.1, on the reverse strand, counting down.
CCGTAAACTTTTCCCCTGCTTCCTCAGATGAAAGGGAAAGCTTATGTAAATCGTGTCCCACCGCAGCCCTTCAAGATAGCCGGGTTTTGGATTTTTTTCTGTTGGGTTTTGCTGTGAGCTTGTTGCTTTTCTCTTCTCAGCATGTAACACACACACGCTCGGTTATATGCAGTGTTGGGGAAGCTACTCTGAAACTGTAGTTTGACAAGCTACAAGCTACTCGTAAGTTAAAGTAGTTAAACTACAGTCAAGCTACCCTTTTGGAAAAGTAGTTAGCTACACTACAAGTTACTATCAAAAAGTAGCTAGCTACATTGAAACTACTTTTGATTTTTTTGAACAACGTATATTATAAATAACTGAATAAGTGTCTGAGGAATGTTTTAAGTAAAATATTTAGTGTTTAAAACAATGCAATACAATTATGATTTCAAAGAGTATTGTTTTATTACACACAACACTCAAATATCTCAGACTGTTTGTCAAAAGTGCAAAATTGCAACAAATACAACATTGCAAGAACAAAATATACATCCAACGTAAATTGCATGTAGAACATTTTCTCAAAAATACCGATTGTGAGATGGTTGCATTTTGGCAAGAAAATACATTGAACAACCGCTCACATGTGGCACTGGCAGGGAAAGAACTATCTGGTGTAGTTGCAGTAGACTGAAACCTCATCCAAAACATTAACCTCCAAAGGGTCAAAATGTTATAATTTGTAATGTTACAAAAGCCTCAACTGAAGAGTAAGAACGCTTGGAAAATGTTAAGTATTTTAGTTGAACTGGCATAGTTAGTCACTGTTATTGTTATACCACTCAAGCAAAACAGGAATGGTTTCACACCATCAGTCGAGAATTGAGGTGCAGTGTCCTTCTAATAAGAGCAGGCAATAACAAAATGTATAGGCAACTCAATTTGTTCTCTTAACTAAACTGAAGCAGAAGTGCCTGACCTGTTAATTCGACACAAGAGAAGTTTCTCAAAATGACTGTCGGAAAGACGGTTGCGTTTTGGCAGGAAAATGTCCTTTCCAACACTAAACAACCGCTCATGCGGCACTGGCAGGGACACCAGTATTGCACTTAATGAAGACTCTCTTCATTTTTGATAGATGCTGGAAAGCACTATCAGGTGTGTTTGCTGTAGACTGTAGATAAATGTTCAATTCATCCAAAACATTCTCCTGGTTTCTGGAGAAGTAGTCTGTGATCTCATCGCTTTCATTTTCTGGCTTCCTTGAAACAATTGTCTCTGCAACATGTGGACTGTGTGCTGCTGAAAGCTCCTGTTTTAGTCTTAAGATGATGTCATCTTTTTGTTCATTTGGTATGTAAGACATACGAAACATAGGATGTGAAGCCGTTGCCATGAGATACTTTTTACCGGAAAGGTAACTGAACCTTCTGTTCACACCACTGATGATGGCATTAACTAATGGCCCACAATATTGGAGGTTTTCTTGCTTGAGTGACTGCAACTTCTCAACAACAATGTTGATTGTGGGGACCAAGACTCCGAGGTATGCCATTTTGTCCGACTGGAGAACATCTAGGGCCTTGGACACTGGTGCCATCACCTGTGAAATTACACATAAAACATGGCTGTATGCATGAGTGCAAAAATACATGATGAAAATCACAGGATGCATAAGTCATGTTGATTATTATATTCTTAAGAGTTATTAATAGGTAATTAACTTTAAAATAATTTACTAAAGAATTAGGCTACTAAAGTCATTGTTTTTAATACAATTTGTATTTAACGTACAGTATATACCAAAAATATTTTTATTTTACAAATATGGGATTCTATGAAACACTAAAAATATTTACATAAAATGATTGATTCAATACATCTTAGACAGTTCAAACTCACCATGACATATTCTTTGATGAATGTAATCTCTGATGGCTTCAGTCGTGGAATGTCCATTTTTCTCACAAACATCATGGAGCTCCTGAGGTTTCTCTTCAATGCAAGTTTTCAAACGATCCATTGCATTATATGTAGAGTTCCAACGTGTTACATTAGGCACAACCAGCATGCATCCAAGTCTGTCTTTAATGTTGTCAGAAGCTTGGGTGCTTCTACTCTGCTTATTCCAAAGGCTTTGACATTTGGCGAAAGCTGCCCTTGAAATCTTTTTAAATGAAGAATCTTCACACAGCTGCCTCAGCATCTTTGGTTGCAACCAAGTGGAGAGAATGGCAGGCACAGCGCTGATGGGCTGGCAAGTGGTAGTCATCCTTTTTGGTCTCTTGTAGAAATGCTGCAACATCAGTGAACTCAACATCTGCCTCTTCATCATTTTCTTCATCATCTTCAGTCACTTTTTCTTCAGCTGCGAACACACTAAATGCTTTTACAAAATTTGAACCGTTGTCTGTAGTGGTTAACACAACTTTGTTTTGAATGCTGAATTCCATGTGGACACTTTCAAGCATCTCTGCCAGAGTGTCATAAGTGTGCCTTCCCTTGATCCTTCGGCAAGCTAAAGCCCCGGAAGAGATGGTAAGTGTGTCTGAATCTATCCAATGGACAGTGACTCCCAGATAGCTCTTGTGATTTGTAGACCATGCATCTGTGGTTGTTGCTACAAATTCCTGCTCAGACAAAACTTTACACATATCTGTCTTCATGGAAATGTATTGATCCTCTAGCATTCTGACTAATGTCTTTCTAGACATCACATGCCTTGAAGGCAGTACCTGCTTGAATAATTCTTTAAATTCTGCCCTTTCAACAATACTGAGGGGATGAAGCCCCTGAATAACAAAATTCAGAACCAGCTTGTTGAATTTTTCCTGGGAAACTGGTGCCACCTCCCTCATGAAATACTGAATTGGTCTTGATGAGCTTGAGGAACTCTGTTCTTGAATGGAGGGTGTCGTTATCTTTTTACTGAATTGTTGCTGCATTCTCAGTAACTCATTCAGTTTAGTTGGATGCAGTCTCTGATAGGCATAGGATAAAGGGAAAAAAAATAAAAATTAGAAAGAAAAACACATTTTAAATGCCATACTTTTAAATTATTATTATGCAAGACAGAAATATATAAGCCTACTAATAATACAACTGCGCAACAACATAAAGGAATGTTTCCTTTCTATATTAATTTTCATTTTACACTAAGGTAGCTAAATGATAACACTTGTCTTAATTTCTCCACTTGAAAGGATTAAACACTTGAGCTTTTATTTTGGCGGAAAACTGTGACGAGACCTTTACGTTTCTATAACATTAAAAACGCTTTTATATGACAAATCAAGTGAAATGCTGTAATTATCTGGCTGCCCACACAAATGTTGGAAGTTATGTGAACGTTAAACAGCATAACTGGTATTTGAAAAATGCACGTTAAACTCGCTCACATGCAGTGATGGAGCTCGCAGAATTTACTGTGAAAGAAGAACGTGAATCACAAGCTGCTTGTGAGCACAGTTCGGTTCGCTCTGAAACCAGTCACAACAAATCTATACAGCAATTTAATTAGATCAAAGCCTTTGTCGTGCAATAAACAAACTAAGATTACATTTTTTGTTCAACTGACAAACACGATGGCGCAAACGTTAGTGGTCTTTTATGGTCATTACCAAACTGGCGGACAGATCATGGTGGGTCATTGTAATTAAATCAGAAATAGAAATTTGATGTAACATAGAGAGCAATAAAGCAGGATAATTAATACATTTAAAATGGCCATTACTCACCTGTATGCGCGTCCTTAAATTTGTGCTTGAGGTCTTCGACGTAGACAGCGTTTTAAACTTTGGTTTGCAAAGATTGCATACAAAAGTGTAACCTTTACTTGTCGTTTCTTTGAGAGACATGAACTTGGACAAATAAGGCCATGGGTAATTAACGTTAGTTGTTTCTCCATCCTCCAAATCTGCCGCCACGTCTTGCTCCATCATGGATAATATGGGTGTGTCAACCCACTTCTGTACGTCAGTGAACCGTTAGCCGCAAGATGCGTGATTAAACAACAGGTGGCGGTAATGGCAAAAAATGAGTTTGTAATGTAACAAGAAGAATATCCTTGCATCGCGCTGATTCGCACAGGCTCGACAAAACGCAATGTAGCTTTTGCTCGCGCTACACCGCTACTTGCTGCAAAAAGTAGTTAGCTACTGGAAAAGCTACACTGTTTAAAAAGCAACTGAGCTACTGCCAAGCTACTGAAAAATGTAGTTAAGTTAGTAGCGTCGCTACTTGTAGTTAACTACTCCCCAACACTGGTTATATGCATATAACAGTATGCATATATGGCAGCATAGCATACTGTATACTACTATATATATACTAAAAATGCACCAATACTAAATGTCTCCACCGATACCAAAAGGCGATTATTCACAGGGATATCTTCCGATACTCATACCAATACGATTCTGAAGATGAATATTTCTTAACTTTCTAAATGTTATTCATTCAAATAATGACTATTAATATTAAAAATCTAATTGGTGATGTTTCTTAACATTTTCTATACACAGAGAGCAAATTCATTGTATTTTCCTGTCCTCTTACAGGATACATCGGCCTGTTCATTGCCTGTTTTTAAACTTTCGGACGATAGTTTTGCTTTTATCAACCAATGTGATTATAGGCGATACATGGCATACTGGGTCTGTGCATACAGGTAGTTTAAAAGACATTTCGTTCATGTTAATGACTTCGCTAGGCCTAGGAGTCTATATTAAATGACATGTTTTGCTCTTCTGTGAAGTCCTGTGCATTGTACAACAGAAGACACTGGAAAACTGGATCTCACAATGCCCTTACCTCAACCATCCACGTGATGAACTGAAAAAAACAACTTTGATTTGAACCTTTTGTGATGAATAATTTCTTCTGAAATTTTCTCCCTTACATTTTAAGAATGTGTAAGCAGTATACAGTGTTATATCTGGTTGGTAGAAAGCAACCATTCCATTATGAACATAGCTGCACACACACTTGATACAGCACCGCGTGTGTTTGCACCAATGCATCCAAAAACAATTCCAAAACATAATTCCAAATCTACGGACACACCCCCAGACAGACTGCACAAACAAACCAACACACACACGCACACACACACAATGATAAACCCACACGTCTCACTTCAGTAATAGACTCATCAAACCTTCAACAAAAGGATAGAGCAAAATGTACTTCCTCTCTTTCTCTCTCTGGATTTTCATGGTGCTTCGATTCCACCCAGTGCATCCATATCTCGCAATTAACAGCGACACTAGAAAACGTCCCATTATTTGTGGCCCTCATTGGATTTCCCTTGTTATATGCTTTCTTTTTCCCCTCACCCCTAATCATACTCTTGCCTCTGTTTTCGGATCAGCCCTGGCCTATTCCAATGTACATGGCTGTGTATGTATCTCTCATCCCCTAGCCGAGGCTGAGCCCACATGATCATGTAATCATGCATACCAGATTGCTAAACATCATTATGGAGCCCTGCAGAGCGCTTCTGAGGCAAGATGCGCGTTTGTGTTTTGACTCTAGCTGCTTGATTCAAGCAAAGAAATAACCACACTTAGCAGCCTCAACCGAATTAACCGGTGACAAATTGCTGTGGCACTGTTAGTCAAAAGTACACTCTTAAAGACAGATTGACGCTACTAACTCAGATGTAGGCTTCAAACTAAAATGCTTATATTAAAAGAAAAATCACAATGACTTTAGGGAGAACTGTGGATGAGTACATCTTTTGTAACTCCCTAAAGTTTCTATTAGATTAAAAACATCAACTGGATTAAATGTAGATTGACTGTGTGATTCCTATAGAGCAGTTGGTATTGCATAGGCAGTTCAAAAGTGAAAGGAGTTTGACTCCAAATAAAACATATAATGATAAACGTTTAATGATAAAAAAAATTATGAATGAACTTTGAGTCCCTGCAAGACTATGTAAAAAGTCAACAAAGTGTGTTTTAAATAGTAAGATCAGTCAAATGATGTTTCATGACGACCTTGCCATTATTTTTATGCCAGCTAGAGGGCGCTTTACTTCAAACGATTTGCTTGTTGAAAGCAAATGTTCACCCAGCCTAAAACGCCTCGTGTAAACACACCCCCACAAATCTACGTCAGTTCGTGGTGTGATTTGACTAAGACCGCCCAAATGTATTCGCAAGTAAGGTGGGCGTACTGGTCAGTACAATTGCTTTGGAACCTGATGTTCCAAATATAGAAAGAGACGTTACATTTCCATCACACGCTTGCAGTATTCGACCAATCACTACGCACTGGTTAACTGGCCAATCATAGCACACCTCTCTTTTCAGAGCGATGAGCTTTGTAGAAATTGTGCGCGTTTCAGAGAGGCGGAGCAAAGAGGAAATACAAACATGCACGGTGTGTGGAAAATACAGCGTTTTGAACCTTAAATCGTGTATCCACATTGCATTATGTGACCTTCCATATATGGTGGTGCATGACGTCAGGCTTAACAAGCCCAAAGGTCATAATAGGGAGGCTCAGAGATTACGTGTTTTTGCATGCAAAACCCGGAAGCGTGTTCGCATTTTGGGACTTCCGGTTCCATCGCAGTTTTTTTATGGGTTTTTGGTAAATCCCCTGAAATAAGGTCAGTGGTAAACAAAACCTCTAAATATTTCAATGTTTTATTCTATGACATAAAACACACCAATTATCACCCGCTTGTGATTTTTTAAGCCTTATTGTGTCTTAAAAACGGCAGTTGCTAACAAGTTGCTAAGAGAGACTACTTCCTTTGGCAGGGACTTTAGACGTCGTCGCGCATATAAAGCTCACAAACAATGTAACTTGGGCACAAAATCTCTCAAGAACGTGGATTTATTCACAGAGTAATTACTTACCAGGGAACACATTTTTTATAAAGTTTGATAGAGTTGTCAGAGACTTGGTGGTGGTGACGTTGATATCAAGCCACCTTAAGTGTAGTCTGTTGTTAGCATCGTGTTAGCTTTTTACTTATGCCGATTGTATTTCAGCTTCAAAATAATTAAATGTGGTGTTCATATGTAAAGATTATATTGATATACAAGACATGTAAACATCATAAAAAGTTGTTAATCACATGGGAAAAATGCATAGGCTTTCGGTCGAGGGAACTAGCGTGGCACTTACTTCCGGGTTAGCCTACAAAAATACTTCATCTCTGATACAAACCAACACAGTCTCATAGGAATTCGTGACATAGTCTCAACATTTTATCTATTAATTTGTGTTAATTTACTTATTCCGTTTCACTCAGACATCTGTCAATCTGTTGTATTTTGATACGATGTCTCTTTCATATCGCTGCTGTCTATCTGAAACCGTGTATCTCCATATTTTGTGATTTTATTTTTTGCAATAAATCATTATTATTAGCCACCCTTTATGTTTGTCACTGGGTTTTGCAAATATTTTATAGAAAAAGGAATTAAGAAGTGATGTCAACTTTGACAACACAGACTGTAATCATTTAAAAAGGACAGTGTTTTTTCATTTCCTAAAATACAGCGAATTTGAATGACAAGGTTTTATAAGCAATCTAAATGTATCAACACAATCTGCTGGGAATTTCATACCTGTTTTACAAGGTGACTAATTTGTGTTAATTCGTATGGATTTATTTGTGACTTTTCCCCTGTGATGTTAAGCTTAGGGGCGGAGTTAGGGTGGGCCTTTATCGTTGCTTTGGCACCTCATCAAATGCATGCATTTTAGCAAATATAAGCCTTTGCGCCTGTGATTTTAAGGTTGGGTGGGGTAAATGGAGGCTTATAGACATCTTGTAAAATATGTACGTCTTGCCTTGATATCAGGTTATAAATATATAAATATATATACACATGCGGTATGTGTATTAAAAGTCGTGCAGAGCGACACGAAAAAAAGTAAAAACATGAAACAATAGATTCTAAATTTTTATATTTTGATGTGTTTTTTACCATTTAAAAATACTTGACTGTATGTTTCGTAAAAGGTTGATCCCTTTGCCATTGCAGTCAAAACCCTGTGATTCTTCTGAGGATAACTTGGACCACTTCATATCGACAATGTGCTTATGTGTCAGAGTTGTTCGCACTTTCAATTTAACATAGATTACTGCTTAAAGCTCACAGACGCACTTGACTTGGAAACCTTTCACACTGAAGACTTCCTGCTCAGGGAATTCCCTCTCCTCTTCTGCCGCACTTAAACATTTACTCAACTTTCAACAGCTTTAGAGTGAGGACGAAACATTTCAAGGGTTGCGGAAGTTGAAGAATATATAACAAAGCGCAAGATGAGCACAAAGGCCAGGTCAACGTGCAGTGAGACATTCTCTTAGATGAAAAGTCCCAGAAGCACTGTGCTGCTTCCAGAACAGTGGCCCACATATCTTGTAGCTGGAAAAAGGCAATAACCTTTATGCATCCCCACAGAACTCCTTATAAAAATACAACAGAACTCAACAGTTACTCAAACTAAACAAAAGTGTGTCATAACCTAGATCTGTCAGGTCCCGCTATACACAAGGGTTTGTATTCACATGAGAACCATTGTCCTGTACTGTGTGTCAGTGGGAGAAGTCTAGCGTGACTTAAGATGATGCTAAGTCGCATTTAAGGTCAGACCATGGAAACTGTGACTATGGACGACAACATTGTCCCTTTGAGGCACGTCAGTCAGCACACAGACGAAAAATAAAAGTGTTTAATAGGTTCTTCACAGCGATGCCATAGAAAAAGCATGTTAGGTTCCACAAAGAACCATCTCTTTCTTACATTTTTATAATCCGAAGAACTTTTTTCGCCACAATGAACCTTATGGAATCATTTAGACAAGAAAGGTTCTTCTACGGCATAGTGAAACACATTTATTTAGTGTACACCAAAAATATAATAAAAAACAAAATAGATAAAATATATATAATAAAATATAAAATAATAAAAAAACACAGCAGAGGATTGCTTCTTATCCCAGCTGAACATTGCTGAAACCTTGAGGGCAAATCAGAATCCGTTTAAATCATTCAATAAAATGATAAAATGCTTAAAATAAACTAAACACTATTGTCCATTAGTGTGGCTAATATTATAGTTGTCTGGATGTGAGCTGGCTTTAAAACAGCATACATTTTTTTGAAAATGTAAAGCCGTTGTAGGCAATTCCAAATATTTTGTTATGCTGGTTGAAAGTCTGTTCATTTTCTGATAGCACTCACTAGTAAAGGGGTCTAAATATGTATATAAATGTAATGTATATATCCTAGGGAAGGTGCAGGATCATAAAATGTTTGTTCCATCATTGCATTCGCTGCGTACTTCCATGTCAAATGATCTATTTGCATACCTCCATGCATCCAGATCGCACATAATCTTCTGTCACCAGCGTGTTTGTGTGTTTTAGAGGAGGGGTGGTTTTGGAGAGCGCTCTGAAGGGAGGGTGGGATCTTGCTCTCTAAACTAACTTGCTATTGCTAGCCTCTTTAAAATTGCCAACACTGCCTTTAAAATGTCTAAGATAATAAGATTGTTCTCCGAGAGCATCATTACAGTTTGTTAAAATCATGCCTAAAATAAGAAAAAACATTTTGCTAAAGGAGGTCAACAAAAAACTTGATTCATCATGGAACACATGTTGAAAGCAAATTATTTATCTACAGGTGGTCCGTCTCCTTATAATGTCTCTGCTGGGGGTTACAAGCTGAGGTAAAAGGTCAGCCACCAGACACGCTAAATCTCCCGCCCGATTGACTCAATGAGAGCAAGGTGAAGATTTTCAGAAATCAGATTAGATTATTAACTCCACTGCTGTGAAGGGAACTATATACAGCCACGGGGTACAATTATATTGGATCGAGGTGAGCGCTGCAGATGGGAACCTCGGTGATGGATGTGGTTGGTGAATGAAGTTCGTCATTCACTGATAGAAGCTAATAAACATCAACACAACAGTTCGAGGGAAAGACATTAGCCATACGGTCGCGAAACAAGATGGGCTAAACTTATTCAGTGATTGAGGGAGAATCAGAAGCTTGAATTCGTAATGAGGTTAGCGGGAGACTGTTAACCTTCGAACTGTCTTACACAGCACACTAACGCCCATATATTTAAAATGGCCATAAGCAGTGTATCGTAAGCAATCATATTCCATAACGATCACATCTATTATCCCCCGGTGAGCCGAAGCCTTGGAGATCTGAGAATAGTCTAGACGGCGTATTGCACTTCACATCGAAGTAGAAAAAAGTGTGATACTCTGACAAAAAAATTGGATGATTATTCCGAACGTGTTTGATGTGAAACCGTAAGACGTGTCGTTTTGTTTTGCAGGGGTGGAGGTGCTCGTGGGACACGGGTGCCAGAGGCCTCTACTGGGAAGAGCGCATGACGCGTGTAAAGCTTATTGAAACATTACTTAAAAAGTGTGTGTTCAATGTAAATAGCCTTGTTTAAAAGCATGACCCTGAGAGCTTCCGAGATAATAAGTTTGGAGGTGGAAAATGCAAAGGAGCCCGCAGAACAAAAGGACGATACGAAACCCTTCATTCAAATGCAAGTTGAGTTTTCTCTATCCAAGACGAGATGTTTACTAAATCACTATACAGAAGATAGCAATACTTTAACGGTGTATACAGTGTTTTAATATCCGGATGCCTTTTTACTACGGGTAATTTTTTTGTCCCAGGAGTTGCTTTTTATTGATATCCTTTATACCCTATGTGTGTGTGTGTGTAATGTAAAGATTTGTTTTGTTTTTCTTGTCAATGGCCAATCAATGTTTATGTTTCTGACATTAAAACAAGAGTTTAACACATTTAAAGCACTGCATTTGTAACAGTGATTAATCCAGGCAGGAAGCGGATCCAAGTGCAGTGTAGATTTTATTAAACAAAGTGCAACGTAATAAAAGAACAAAGACACAAGGAACTAAAATAATCCTAAACAAACACAGGGAACAAAACTAACAACTCACACCAGACAAAAAACACACTGGGGATTAAATACACTGAGAACTCATAAGATGACAAGAAACACCTGGGAGAAACAATTAACACGAAAAACAAGGACTACAAAACATGGCACAGGGCAGGAAGTAACATAAAAGTCCATGATACATAAGGCAAACATAAGCCTTGACCCAAATGGCGCACTCCGGTCTTGTGGACCTCCTCAGAGTCCACACTTGGTGACGTCAGGAAGTGCAGACCTACAGGGCACTATATCATGAGTCCACAAGGGTACATGGGAGTGCATCGAGGGCACAAAGGAACGTAAATTTTTGTAAATTTGTAAAAATACAAATGGAACACACTATGGACTCGTAGACTTGGCTAGCACGCGCGATTTAAGTCCACGAGACCGCAAGTCCACATGAAGTGTGCCATTTGGGGCAGGGCCATAGGGAGCGTCCAAATACCCCCACTTGCGGTCTTGGCCAATTAAAAGTGCGTGCACGCAACAGGAAGTAAGAGTGCAAGTCCGTCCAATGTCTTAAAAACGCCAAAGTGCAGTGCCCTAAAACGCACACTAAACCCACACTATGGCCCTGTCCCAAATGGCCGCTCCGGTCTTGTGGACCTCCTCAGAATATACTCTTGGTGACGTCAGGAAGTGCAGACCTACAGGGAACTAGGCACGAGTGCACAAGGGTACATGGAAGTGCATTTTGGGACAGACTTGAGGTCATCACACGGGAAAGAGCAAGCGGTTATTTCTAATGAGTCTCGCGGCACTTTATTGTCATACACTGATCAGTCTGTGCAGCACCGCATGAAGTCGACCACACTTGACCCGTTGTAGTTATTTGGGACAGGAGCTGCCGGTTTTTATTGTTTTGTATTTCATATGTTTATATGCCACCCGAGCATTATGCAATAGATACTTATGTTTGTAATGCATTCATTTGTCATGACGTAAATGCAACTGCTTATGTATATTTATTTATTTGAATACACTATTCTTCTGTATACACTTCTGAATATGCATATATGTTGTTATTTAATATATCTCTATAATACAGAAGCTGTGTTGTTCAGCTTTACAGAGCCCAGAGACAACTAAATATTAATCTAAAACAAAACATGGCTTATTACCTTCTTTTTATTCCTGAATAGCTGGCTTAATCGAAAATAAATAAGCAATAATGTGTAAGTAACTTATTAATAAATTCATTTAGAATTTTGTCAAAACATACATTTAAAAATGTATTCGTCATGTTTACGTAAATGTCTGACATCCACGACACTCCTCCCATCCGTTCTGTGATTGGACGTTCACAAGGACTCCTGGGTAGGGGACTTCAGTCCCCTGCATCAATTCGGGCTTCGCCGAAGACCGCATCGAGGGTACAAAGGAGGCGCTCGCGAGCAAACTTCTGAGCTCTAAAAAGACAAATGGCACACACTACGGCCTCGTAGACTTGGCGAGCACGCGCAATTTAAGTCCACGAGACCGCAAGTCCACATGAAGTGAGCCATTTGGAGCAGGACCTGTCTTTAATACCGCTTCCGAGCTGTATTCGGGGCTAAGTGTATCCCATCATGCATCACGTTCTGGATATAAATCATGAGACTTTTTGCTTGGGTCTCGCGAGATGTTTTGCTGAAAGCTTTCCAGTGTAAGTTATACTACTACTTTTTAAGGTTATATCTTTATTTATTCTATGTTCGGCTAACATTTTTGTTTTTCTTTTGTTTTAGTTTTTTGGGTACAGCTGCTTTGATAGAATACAAATAAAGCTCTATAAAACTATCTGACTTGACTAAATAGTTAGATTTTACATTTAATTTCGTAGTAAAACGTGAAGTGTTGCACATTTTATTTGTGATTTAAAAAAAAAATGATTTTAAGCACATGATAAGAAACACCTCATTAATAACATGTTTGCACTTGCTAAGTGTGTCCCATTGGGTTAGAAATACTACATGCACCCTTGGGATCATCACGCCCACTAGAACACTTGGGCCAAAAACAGGAAATACGTCATGAAAGAAGTCAAGTGGTCAAGTGCAAAGACCGCAAGTGGGGTATCTGGACTCAGCCATAGACTGGATTGTGACAGCATTTCAAATGGTGACCTTGTTTTAATCCATGCTTGGGTCAAATATGGACATTTTCTAGGTTCATTTAAATCAACTGTTTGGTTGCCCATATTTTACTCAACCGTGGGTTGAAACAACCCAGTATTTTTTTACACCGCACATAGAGCCCAAGGCGATATCATGCTTGAGGATGCTGCTGGAGAAGTTACCTGCTGGGTCACAATTCGTTTTCAATGAGAGTGGCAGTCAGAATGGCGAGTGGGCAAATTTCTGTGAAACTGCTGGATAAACAATGAGTGACACACATGTCTTTTATGGAAAACCGAAATGTTCACACTTACGATGACAGGTGTCATTTTGTCGTATTTTGCAAAGGGTGTGAAAATATATTGTTTCGCTATTTTAAGAAAAGATAAAATGTCCTTTGCTAAAAGGCTTCGGTTATTTTATTCCAAAAATATCACTTCCACCAACAAATATGCAGAATACAGCATTTCCAGTGTCCTAAAAAGGACATTAGTTGGTTTAGAAAAGAACTAAATTATAACCAGCAGACAAAATTAAAGTAAGAAAACTAACGGTACTGTTAAGCGTGTTGACAAAATGTTTATATGCTCTCCTACTTGTAAGTCTCTTTGGATAAAAGCGTCTGCCAAATGAATAAATGTAAAAGTATTATTCAAGAAAGTTTAAAATGCAAAACGTCACAGCACCAAAAGTGCCTTTAGCTCTAGAAGTGCAGTACCCATCTGTGTCAAACAGGGTTTCCTTAAGCTATTTCTTTTTCAAAATATATATACTTGAGTTCTGGTTTAATCTTTCATAGTGTGTTTTCTTATCTTCCTCAGTGTGCCTGCAAGTGCGTCGGAGAGTTTTTAATGAAACACAAACAGAGGCTATGGTTGAGAGATTTGTTTTTGTAGCCTGACCTCATTTAGCTGTCTTGCAGGCAGAATGGGCTAGTTAATCATAAATCATTTTTGTTTTGTTTGTCGGGGAGAAAAATATACATCAACAGGATAAGCATCCGTATTGTACTTTCGAGTGAATAGATGAGGATTGAAATTTTATCAGGACGTGTCCTTGGGCAACCCGGGGGACGCTACAATTCTTGGCAAAGTTCTGGCAAATACGGAAAGAAAAATGTGATATTATCAGAGGAGGAAATGAACGCTTTAACTTACGCTTGCCGCGAGGAAACAAATAACCAAAACAAATAAAGCTATCAACTTTGTATGACCAAGTACCTCATGGATGATCAATAAATCAATGCGAGCAATCTTTAACTACTTCCACATCCAGGTGACATGTCAATAATGCAACCTGTTCGATGCCTTCCCCATTTAGTTAATGGCATTTACCATAATTACATTTTACTACATCCTTGCAAACAAAATTGACTGGGGGGATTTGTTTTTATAGATTCCTTTGAAACATTTCAGTGGTTAAATATAAAGCCTTGTGCGTTAATGCGGATATAAAAGTTTTATGATACATGAAATAACCGCAGTTATGTGGAATACACTTCATACAGCAGTTAACCAAAAACCCATGAGGTGTTGTGAATGGAGAGAGAACTCATTTTGTGGAAAACCTAGCTGTAATTTTATTACACGGAGAAAGTGAGCCACTGCGTTATTGACGTTCGGCGCTAGCCGAGAAAAGCCATTTCACAAAGCAATAGGCAGAAACGGTGCACGCCCAATTTTAGCTTTAACGTGTGGGTGAATAAAAGACATTCGTAATGGATGTAGTGCAAAGCGAGTCAATCGCTCCAACTTTTCTGTTATTTACCGTCCTCGGATATCTACATATCTCCACATTATTCAATCAGCAGTCTACGAAAGGAACATTTAGATGGTGTTCTCCTTTACAAACAAGATAAAGATGTGACGATGCTAAAGTTAATGCCTGAAAGTACTTTGCAAGGAGTTATTGCAAGGTGCTGGTAGTCGTACGTCTCTTAAGAGATGATATTAAAAACAAGAGTGTAATATCTAAGATGTGCACGGCCTAACAGTCAGCATGCAGAGGCATCGAAAGAGCGATATTCTTTACACAATGCGAATAACCATGAAAGTCTATGGCTGCAGGTGAGAGTGTTTGGATTTGATTGCCCGGCCGGCCGCGTCCTCTCTCACTGCTCTTTTAGTCGGCCCTTCGGCGCTTGGCATCTGCTCTAGCCCAAATTCAAAAGAGACCCTCTGGAGCTGGTGGTCTGGCTGCTTGGTGAAATAATCAGACCTCTGGGATTGTGCGGGATCAGATCGACGGGGCTCTTGGGCCCTGGGGACGTCTTACCCCGGGTCTAGCCTACATCCCACAAGTCTTTAAAGTCTCCCTTCTCTTCTTTTACTGCCTCAGCCGTTTCCCCGCATGAGTATCCTTGTTCCCCATATCCCCGCAGGGCCGCGCTCTCTATATCCATTAGCCTTTCGTTCACTTTACCTACCGGGAACAAGCTCCTCACATTATTCCCTGTCTTGCTCACTTATTTTCTTTGGTGTTGCAATGCCTTCTGTTGCACTTTTCAGATTGGATTAGTTTTCTACTGAAAGTGACACTTGAGTTACAATTGTTAACAAAGTACTAGAAGACAAAGGATGTACTGATTGGGGTGCTATCATGACGTCTGTAGTTTGTCAAGCTTACAGATTTTCTTATTTATTTGTTTATTTTTAAGGCAGCTTAGTAAACAAGCGCTTTACAGATGTGTCTATCGATTTGAAATCCAGTCGTCTCTATTGTTTTTCATTCTTTTTGGTGTATTTTTTATTTGGAGGCTCTCTGAGAAACCAAATTCTGTTCACACAGGAGTTTCTGTAATATATCTGCGGCTTATTATTTTTTCACTATGTTTTTCATTTATTTTGACCTTCATCGAATAATAAAGCTAAACTTCATTTTGGGCTGCCTGGAACACCTTCACGATCGATCTTTTACCTCAAACTTTCTGGGTAAAATAACAGTAGGTATTAAGAACTATTGACATCTCATCAGAGGTAAAACGAGAGTTAAATCCATAAGCAGAGTCCGATCCTTGTTTATATATCCAGATCACATGAGCTTCTGTAACACCTATATCGAAACAAACCCATTGTTACGCCGTGTCGTAAGGAGTACTGTTTCCGGGTCCAAGGTTTAACAGACGTTTTTGAGTACTTTTTATTTATAACACACATGTACGTGAAACTTTTATTAACTCACGGTGTACACTACAGTCTCACAGAATCTCCGACATCTGTATTTTAATAAATTGTAAAACATAACCGCTGTCGGGACATCCGGAAATTCATTATGAAGGTATTAATCGCAGTATTTTGATAGTTTTACGCCAAACCATTGGTGTATAACAGCATTTTTTGTTGGCATCTGAAAGAGTGTTTGGGCCTGAAATAGTCTTAGCTACACCATAGTCTTCACTGCAGCGATCAAGAGAATCCTTTCTAAATAGATCACCCAAAAATGAAAATCCTGCCATAGTTTACTCACCCTTTATAACATTTTTTAATAAACATTTGGGAAAGCATAAGGGTGAGTAAACAATGGGAGAATTTTTCCCATATATATATATATATATATACACAGTATATATAGTGTTCAGATAAATAAAGAAAGTCAAATGAGGAGGAATACATAATGAGAGAATTTCTATTTTGGGAAAGTTTTAATTTAAGGTAGAAGTGTATTTTGTCTGGATGTGGCCACATATACAGTCGTGGCCAAAAGTTTTGAGAATTACATAAATATTCGTTTTCAAAAAGTTTGCTGCTAAACTGCTTTTAGATCTTTGTTTCAGTTGTTTCTGTGATGTACTGAAATATAATTACAAGCACTTCATACGTTTCAAAGGCTTTTATCGACAATTACATGACATTTATGCAAAGAGTCAGTATTTGCAGTGTTGGTCCTTCTTTTTCAGGACCTCTGCAATTCGACTGGGCTCTCAATCAACTTCTGGGCCAAATCCTGACTGATAGCAACCCATTCTTTCATAATAACTTCTTGGAGTTTGTCAGAATTAGTGGGTTTTTGTTTGTCCACCCGCCTCTTGAGGATTGACCACAAGTTCTCAATGGGATTAAGATCTGGGGAGTTTCCAGGCCATGGACCCAAAATTTCAACATTCTGGTCCCCGAGCCACTTAGTTATCACTTTTGCCTTATGGCACGGTGCTCCATCGTGCTGGAAAATGCATTGTTCTTCACCAAACTGTTGTTGGATTGTTGGAAGAAGTTGCTGTTGGAGGTGTTTTTGGTACCATTCTTTATTCATGGCTGTTTTTGGGCAGAATTGTGAGTGAGCCCACTCCCTTGGATGAGAAGCAACCCCACACATGAATGGTGTTAGGATGCTTTACTGTTGGCATGACACAGAACTGATGGTAGCGCTCACCTTTTCTTCTCCGGACAAGCCTTTTTCCAGATGCCCCAAACAATCGGAAAGGGGCTTCTTCGGAGAATATGACTTTGCCCCAGTCCTCAGCAGTCCATTCACTATACTTTCTGCAGAAGATCAATCTGTCCCTGATGTTTTTTTTTGGAGAGAAGTGGCTTCTTTGCTGCCCTTCTTGACACCAGGCCATCTTCCAAAAGTCTTTGCCTCACTGTGCGTGGAGATGCGCTCACACCTGCCTGCTGCCATTCCTGAGTAAGCTCTGCACTGGTGGCACTCCGATCCCGCAGCTGAATCCTCTTTAGGAGACGATCCTGGCGCTTGCTGGACTTTCTTGGACGCCCTGAAGCCTTCTTTACAAGAATTGAACCTCTTTCCTTGAAGTTCTTGATGAACCTATAAATTGTTGATTTAGGTGCAATCTTAGTAGCCACAATATCCTTGCCTGTGAAGCCATTTTTATGCAACGCAATGATGGCTGCACGCGTTTCTTTGCAGGTCACCATGGTTAACAATGGAAGAACAATGATTTCAAGCATCACCCTCCTTTTAACATGTCAAGTCTGCCATTCTAACCCAATCAGCCTGACATAATGATCTCCAGCCTTGTGCTTGTCAACATTCTCACCTGAGTTAACAAGATGATTACTGAAATGATCTCAGCAGGTCCTTTAATGACAGCAATGAAATGCAGTGGAAAGGTTTTTTGGGATTAAGTTAATTATCATGGCAAAGAAGGACTATGCAATTCATCTGATTACTCTTCATAACATTCTGGAGTATATGCAAATTGCTATTATAAAAACTTAAGCAGCAACTTTCCAATTTCCAATATTTATGTAATTCTCAAAACTTTTGGCCACGACTGTACAGTATTTATGAGGATATACAGTATTTATGAGCATAAGGGAAAGATTAAAGGTGAGCATCATGCTGCTATTACGGTGGCCAAGCAGTCTCAGAATCCCAAACGCTTCTTATTGATTTTATTGTCTGTAAACGTGTGATGGGAAGCCAGCAGGCAGTATTTAATCCACCAACTATTGTTTTACATTGAAAGTTGCAAGAACTTGTCTAAATCCATAATAAAGATGCGCCAAGCAGTCAGAAGAATCGTGCACAGCAAGAAAATTAGACCTACGGCGTTCAACAAAGGTCAAAGCAAATAAGGAGATGCTCTGTGAAAATACAATATCCACAGTCACAGATATCTCTATCTGAACAGGATTAGATTTTTAAGAGGATGTCTAGGAATCTGTAATTTGCACATATTTTGTTGTCAGGTTGTCAAAAAACAAACAGATTTTTGTTTGATAAGAAAAGGTATTCACAAATGTTTCTTACATCCTCTGGGGAAATTTAGTCCGGTCCGAACAGGGCTTAGGGTTTTCACTATGGAGTTTATTGTGCATGGTTGAACAGATAAACTCTTATCAGGCACACTGAGGGACGGCCCCTCTGTGTGGAGGGCTGGCTGGCAGATTACAGAGGGCCCAGATCGGCCCCCAGGCACGCCGGGCTTCAATCTCTCCCTAGAGCCCAGTTAAAGGGCCATTCGAGAAATCAGCCCGCTCACCGTAGGATCATTTGGACAAGACTGATTGAAAGAGAGCGAGAAAGTGAAAAGCTGGGAGGAAAAACAGAGTGATGGATGCCCTGTCTGACGGAGGACGGATATTTGAGACACCCTGGAGGTGGTTGGCGGTACAGCAGCACGGTCTGACGTTTGTCGTCACTGATAGATCAGTGTGTTTGTGTGCTTTTATTTTTTTTACTTATTTGGGGTATGAAATATAAAATGTGTAGTGCTTAAGTACATTTTAACTGTATATTGAAACATGGCATATTAAAACAAAATCAAAAAGGGTTTCAAGAATGCTCACACACACAAGAAATTTGTGACACTACATAATAAAATATTCCAGCAGAGACATTAGATAATAAAATATGAATAAAAATCAGACACATAAAGCAGATGTGCAGAAGAGTTGCTACATATTTATGTATAGTAATATTTACGTACAGAAAATGCATAGACATGTACAGTTAAGCATATTTGTTGATGATGTGTATATTTTTTATTTAAACAGCATTTGCAGATAAAAATATATGGTTCAATATATTACTAGATAAAAGGAATCTAAAGAGTGAAATTTATCAGTAAAAAAGGTAAAAACCCAAATAACTATAACATAAAAAATTAAGCAAAGGGCCAAGCAAAATACAAACATCCACAAAAACAACATACTGCCATAAAAATCCCATAATAAAAAAATCCAACTACACAGCGGTCTTTACTTTTATTTCACGAATGGACTAAAATATGTCATATTCAAAACAACACTGACCAGAACATCACAAATAATATAAACAGCACCCATGTAACACACTAACCTGTCAGATGAGAAAGCGTCCAGCAGGTGGCGGCGTTCAGGCACGATGAGGCCTGAGAAATACAGAGACACATGGAGCTAAACCAAGGAGGCGCTGTGGTCTGCCAGTGTCCAGGGGCGAGATGGGAAAGTAGAGCACCCACATCAGAACCATCATCATATCTCCAGGCGTCTGGAGGGCAAAGCGCTGTCCACCATAAATCAGACACTGAAACAGGGCCAGCACTCTCCCAGACCCCCATGGGAGGATGAATACGACTGCATTTGACATGAACTGAGGCACAGCTGCCTTTAAGCATATTCTAAATGGATTACAGTGGTTTATCAGTTTATGACTAAAGAGCATTAGGTATTTAATCTTGCTAATTGAAGTCATCCAGTAGGGTTATTGATTTGAGGATTAGACCATTCCTGTACATCCCATAGCATTCAACACATTGCAACTGAAATTTGTGGGGATTTTTGGTTGTTAAAAAACGTTCTGCTAGCTTAACGTGCAAAGACAGCAAGAACCTGCTCATTGCCACTCAACACACCGATGATCTGTGTCTGCAAAAGTGACTTTGTGTTTCTTGGTCTATGAACGCTTTAATTCACTGTCCATTAATATGGATCAAATAACCAATTTAACCAAACAAAAGTGTGCAAATTTTATTCGAAATATAAATTAAAATCAAAATAATTATGACCATGTCTTTTTTTAATGACCATTTTTTATGTGTTTTAAATGACATGTGTAGTTTATATGGATATGGTATGCACAAAGCAATAAAAGCATGACCAAAAAAATTTAATTCTTTCATTATTTATTCACCCGCATGTCATTCCAAACCTGTATGAGTTTCTTTCTTCTGCAGAACACAGAATAAGATATTTCGAAGAACATTGGTAACCAAACAACATTGATTTTGAACAACATGATGGAGAATAAATGAATTTGAAAACACATTTGAATTATTATTGACGTATCCCTTTAACAGCTTTACACTGCTCAGGCATATTACAAATATATTTTAGTCATAATTTATTAACAGTCTAGAAAACGAGTCTAAAAGTGTAAACACTGTGGCTGTGTGGTGCTTTTATGTTGCTGCGTCGTTGGAGCATCTCAACCAGTTTGACATAGCAACATTGGCTCAACCAATCACTTGAGTTTAAGGCGGGATTAACTGTTTGCCTCACCAATGGAAAAATCTGATTAAACACAATCATTCTTCTTG
Organism: Triplophysa siluroides; assembly: GCA_006030095.1. Taxonomy (NCBI): domain Eukaryota; kingdom Metazoa; phylum Chordata; class Actinopteri; order Cypriniformes; family Nemacheilidae; genus Triplophysa; species Triplophysa siluroides. The sequence continues at coordinate 244,917 of VCII01000075.1, read as the reverse complement.
CAGTTATTTTGTAAGTTTGTCAGTCTAGTGGCATAAAATTCAGATAAATTGTGTTCAATTTCAAATAAAAAATATTGATAATTACTGAAAATTACACCGGAATCGCTCAGTTTTGGCATGGGGGGATTCAAATATGATAAATATCATTAACTAAACATGCTGTTATGGAATATAATAAAAACCTGAAATTCTGTGCTCTGTTCCAACACCACAGAGGCCTTAGTGGGCTTCGCCACATTATGGACAATCCTGGGAGACTCAGGTGGGTGTACAGACGCCAGAGCTGGCATTGGGCTTTGTGGGGGGGAGGAGGGCGAGGAGAGCTCCAGATGGGTTTAGGCATTCCATTAGCCACATGCCGACAGTCAGGCCAGCTGCCACGCCGGACCAGAGAGACCCGGGACGCCTCCCCCAGGAGCTTCCTCCAACATCAGGATCCTGGCTGTCCATAAGAGCGAGAGCAGGTCAGATTCAAATGGAAATAAGGCGACCTGATAATTACTCATTAGTCAGGTTTAGCTGAATCGGTATGATGAAACTGCTCACGACTAGATTCAAAAGAAGAACTCATCGTAATGTGTTTTCCTTACGCTGAGTTTTTCACCAAACGCAAAAGTTTCACACATCTCTAAAAACTAAAAGTAATACTGTCAAAGTCGCATCATTATCAGCAGACACAGTCAAGCTATGCCCCTAAGCCGAAGCTTACCTACCTTTATGGAAATCGTGGCGGCTGACAGGGAATGCTTACTCGTAATTACCAATCCGCATGGTTAATTAATTGTCGACGCTGAGGGTGGTTGCGATTTAGCATTTGCCGCCCCAGCGGTGGGCAAGACCCCAGGAGTTTGCATGGTAAAATATGAGATTGCATTATTTTATAGGCCTTGGGTCTGCACATGTACCGAAGCCATCTGCATAGTTCCGCAATCAATAACACACGCTGCTATTACATTATAATGGGTACGGCGAATTCCACAAAAGCGGGAATGCTAGGTAGGAGCGTGAACGACAAAAAGCAGAAGTCTGTGCTTGGCGACCGTTGCCGTTTTTCTGGCACACTCAACGGAGCGAGTGAGTGGGAGTGGTACAGACACAGGAGGTGGCCATGCCAGTCCGACAGCACTGCTGCTTTAAAATGGGCTGCGCTAACCTCGGCATTTCCTGGCCCCCGCAGCTCAGCCTCTCCTGTCAATCAAAGGGCCGCCATTTTAAAAGTTGCTCCAGCCTGTCTGCTTTACATCCATCAGTCAGACGTGTTGCATCTTTTTCATCATGGCCTGTTTTTTGCTTCCTTTTTGTTTTCTCGCTCCCTCTTAAATAGTCCTTTGTTCTCTGGGCCTGCGTCTATTTTTATCCCTCCGTTTCCACGGGAAGAGTCATGTCGATGACGACGCTTGGGAGATTTGCTCCTGGTCGCCATGGCAACACTATCAAAAGCTCGAGTCAAACAGGCTCATGCTTGCTGTCTCTCTAGTACATGCCTCGCTTTTTTTCCTTCTTTATTCCTCCTGCTTCAGACCCATTTGGATTAACTTACATTTTACTCAACGTTGCGCCACTGTTCTCGTACGGCGTTTCGTTATCGTGGCAAAAGCACACAGGACGAATCCACAAGACCCCAGATCACCCATCCCCCCAAACATGCAAATCAAGCCATGCTGTTTTCAAACCCCTCATCCTCCTCCTCTCTACACCAGATTGAGCTGTTGTTACCTTCCGGATCCAAACGGCGTGCTGTTGTAGAGTGAATCAGAGTCTCTGAAAAGGACTTGGTTTGACAAGCCCATTGGACGTACTGTAGCAAAAACTGCTGGCGGCCTTCACAGATATGAAGTAATGCGGCACTGGCAATGATGCTATTTGTTTCGCATTGAGTTCAAATCATACTAATGTTGATTTATTGTAGTTATTGCCACTGTTTTATTGAATGCTGTTGGTCTGTGATAGAATACAAGATTTGTTTAACAGGAGTTAATGTGAGGACCACTGTAAGGTCCTATTGATTATTGTCCACGGATGCTTATCATGTAGACCACTTACTGGTATTGCATTTGATATGTAAATATACTGTCAATTATTTTATCAGAATAAATTAATGTGGAAATGATCACAACTGCAAGCGAATGCCGCCACAGTGACATCATTGCCAGAACAGCGCTATACATTTTGTTGACTTGCCTTGACTCTGTACCAACATTTCAGATAATTCTCTATGGCAGAATTACATAAATTGCAAGAGCAAAGAATATTCCCTACCCTGCAAAACCAGGACCTGTCCATCTGCTCAATGGTGTGAAGGCGACCATGCATCTCCACACTAGGCCTAACAATTGAGCCAATCCCGCATTAAACGTTAAGCAGGATGGCTATGCTGTTCCTTCTGAGATGCTAAACGTTTCACCTACTGGTGTCCTTCCTGTTCCTACAGTGTCCGCCGTCTCCCCCGGTTTCACCTGCCGGGCGGAAGGCAGGTGTATGCAGTGTGTCTGACTGTGCCGGTAATAGCTTCACCTGCTTAAGCTGTCGCATCGCCAGCACACCCCATGGTGCACTGCACCGCACGTGACCTACAGCTCAATTGATTTCAACACATATGCTACACTTAAATTAGTTACACAGGGACAGTTTAGAGGCTGGATAAAAGGCAGACTGGGCAGTGTGTGTACAAAACTATGCGTCGTAATCAGAAGGTTGTTCCGGGTCTGTTGCTGTAATTGAATACAGTATATACCTGTACAGTCTAAAAAATATTCTTTAACATTAAAAGGTCAAACATTGCATTTCAGGCTAAGGCCACAACGAAATGACATTTTATTTCTCAGATTATTTTGTGATTTACAGTATTTTGTATGGTGGTCGAAGGTAGAAACAGAGGGGTTAGTGCTAAAGTAGTCATGCGTAGTTAGACCTTTGATCGTTGAAAATGGTCTGGTGCTTTTTGAAGCGCATACTTGGACAAGAGCCATTTGACTGACATGTAAAGGGACCAATCACAGCTTGTTTATTTCGTATATAGACAAAATAATCTAAATACAATAAATACAGAGGGTGGTACAAACACAGTTGACTGCTATTGTCCATCTCTTGTTCTTAAGCATATGGAAAAGAACACGTGGGCTGTAGGAGTGCAAAATTAGGCCTCATTGGCTTGATGGCCAAGCTCGTCCTTCTGATCAATTGCATTGTTGACAAAGTAATGCGTGAGGGTGCACGGATGCCGACTAAACACCACGCAATGATCTCAACCCTAATGGTTTCGATTGAAAAGTGGCAGACCTGCTAACTTACATGCACACAAACACAAAATGATATCCTTTTATTAACACTTTAATTGACATCGTATTGCAAGGCTTAATTTCATTTGTTTAGTCTTGTTATGGTGAAACTAATGTTAGGGTGAAATCGACTTTCAAAGCAACACCGCAAACACATAGATGGCTGCTCTCTATTAAGCTGTTCTCAGTAGAGCAGCCACTCCAGCAAAAACCAGTGATTAGACTTTGATTAGAGTGATTACGGCCCAATTTGATCAGTTAGCACATCACTATTGTGGTAAATCTATTTCAGCTTTTCCTTTGCAGCACATCCAGCTGGTCAGAGAAGAAAGCCATCTTTAGATTTTCGAAGCCCGGTACGACATAGCACAAGTGTTAACCAACAGCTGTAGAGACCCCGATGCACTAAAAGAATCTGCGTTTTACTATAAATTGCCGTAAACCTTCACTATGTGTCAATAGTTCAACAAAACATTTACCATTTGCAGTCCCTTGTGTGGCACCATCTGATTTTCTTCCCTGGAACACAATAAGACCGTATCTCTCAAATCCAATATTACGAAATCCGCTATTTTACGATGCTTTTGTGAATTTGTGTATCATACAAAAATGTATGATGATTAGAAAAAGAAAGAATAAAGCCCAGCACCTAAACCTAGTCTGAGCCTCAGACGTCACGCCCACTGACCGTTGGCTAAACATCTGATGCATAAGGCACACTTTTCTTGAAACACTTCAGCATGTTCGAAGTCGTCATCTGATTGGTTGAAATTCACAGGATTTCCTGGAGACGTGCGTGTCGCGTTCTTTAACGGTTCTTTAACGGAAACAACACAAAGCCGTCTGATCTAAGAAGTAAGCTGTAGTGTTCACAACGGTTGCTATAAGAATTCATCACGATCGACTAGTCGCTTAATTCTCAAAAGTGTGCGAGGTTCGCGGCATAAACTTATATTCGTTTTGTTGCTGTTAACTTTTGTGAATCTACATCGGTCTGTTACTGTGGGGACATTTCCAAGCCACTAAACATGAGGTGGCACAAAACGAAACGTTATTAGTTGCTTTACCTGTCCGTCATATGGCCTCTTGTGTGGGCCTTGGCCAAAGAAAGCGGCGACAACCAGACTAGCCTAAACCTAACGCCACTAAATCGTACAAACGACAATTCTACGAATGGGATAGTTGCACAAGATGGCACCGGTGAGCCTTTGAGACGCCAGAGTCCGCAGACTAATTTCTGTTCGTATAACACTATGGAGTTTTGGCTTAACAACATGCTTAGCAATGTAAAGAGGATCTGTCATATCGCTTATATATTACTTTCTTCTTTTTTAACTAAAAAACACCCATATTTACCAGCCAAAACCCCTCCTTTTCCTTTAAAAGACCGGAATTTACTCTGCCAACTCTGGCGTCTCAAAAGCTCACCGGCCCCATCTTCTGCAACTAGCGAATTCGTGCTGTACAAACATCTTTGTCAACTTGATGCCATGTGTTGCGTCAGTAACATCAAATGCTATTGATGGTCACACACCAAAAGCATCACACAGTTTGAGAACAAGCAGACGTGAATGAGAATCGGAGGGAAAGTGGGCGGGAACATTTTGCTTGTCAAAGCTGTTCCCCAGATGGCTGAGCATTTGCCCATGACATATATATCGTAAGAGGGACTCGGGTTTGAATCCTTTCTGGATCATGTGCCATTCCTTGTCCCTGCCAAAATTTCCTGTCCTCCTCTACTGTCTTCAGAATGAAAAGCTTCCCAAAAAGAGTCAATATGTGTTCCATGATAATTAGACCAAGATAACCTCTTCTCTTAAACTAAAGCATCTGTCCATCCTCTTCTAAGTAAAGCCATTCAGTGACAGAAGGCCAGGAACTTGGCAATGGTCCCATATCCTACACTACAGTAATATGCTGTGGACATAAGCCAGTCACTTGAGCATGTTGGCACCTACTCACTCCCCCGTCTGTCCTCCCATCTCTCCGATACAACCCCTTCAACCAAAGCAGGCACGGTCGCCTCGCTCAGGAGGATTCTGTATGCGTCGACACAATCTTCCAGAGTGCTTCTCCTGCGAATAATAATACGATGGTCTAACGCACAGGAGTGGCGAGGGGGCACGACCTCGCCGCAGCCTGAGTGACAAGCAGGCAATCTGCAACAGATGTTCCAGGTCACGCGCCATTGAAATACGGCCTGATCAATAATGGCGATGAAAGGTAACTGTTGGGGGGCGGGGGTTGCCTATCAATATACAGGCTGAACAGCCTTCCAATGCTGAGGGCAGAGAAGCCGCTGGCATAAATCAATCTTGTCACTCAGGTAGGGTTGTCTCTCCGAGACGTTGGTAATCTGTAGATGAGATGAGGCAGGTGGGGTTGTCCACCCCCACTCTGGAGTGATGTGTTTGTGCAATGTGGGATGAGGCTTCCTGGAAGTGCCTCTTGAAGGAAGAGGAGAAATCAGGCCGAAATACACAGCAACATGACTGAAGCTTTTACGAGACTAATGGGAGTGGCATTCTCTTACTTCAATTCATTATATATACGCCGTAATTGCATATTTATGTTATGACTGTCGGCAAGGGAGGTGCATATTTCAACCAAACATTTAGTCTGACCTGGTTACAGTTAAGGTGACTCTTTATTCTCATTAAAAGTCATGCGTGTTGCTCTTTAAACTGCCCTTTAATATTCCAGTGTAGATGCTACTATGAGGAAGTCACTCGTGGGTTGGCTTCCAGAAAATGGCGAAAGCCTTGGTGCTTTCAAAACATTGCAATGGAAAGTGTCGCTGATGCTTATGCTCCAAACTGTTAAAACTTTAATGTAACTTGTCATACGCCGTTTGTGCTGTGGACACATGTGTTTTTTCTTTAATCTCATTCTTTTATGTTTAGCATGCCCGTTTACTGTTAGTCTGTGGTATCCGTATTGGTGATGTAAGACATATGACAGAATCACTGGACCGACAGACAGTACCGGGGTAGAGCAGAAGACTCTAAGCTGTGCATGCTTCATTGCCTGGTTAGTTCCTCTCAGTAAACTGGGATTCTGGACAGTTGTAACCTTCAGCTCTTTGAACATGATGGATGCTTGGGAGTGGCGTGGGTGGGGGTAAGAAAAGAGGAGATGATTTACTGAGTTCTGATGCCCTCTACCTGAAGATATTTTGGTAACTTCGGTCCTGAAGAGCCATTGTCGTACAGATTTTGGCACAAACATTAATGAAGCACACCTGCATGTCATTTTCGAAGAATCCTAAAGACTTTGGTGAGGTTTTTGAGTTGTGCTTGATCAGGGTTGGAGGTGAAAACTACAGTACTTCAGGACTGACGTTGCCCAGCCTTGCTCCAAGAGAGTGTGTTTTGTACCTCAGTGTGTGTATAATGCAGACTGCGCAGTATTGACAACAACAGTAAAACAACATTTGACACTAAAACAACATTAAAACAACACTTGGTCTTTATTTGATTTTTACCAATACTGCAATGAGAATTATGTAGAATAATGTAGTTTTATTGAACAAGCACATTAACCTATAAACTAGATTAAAGGTGTTGTGTGTGATATTTTGGAGGTTCTTTTGACAAAAATGCAATATAATATACATAACTACTGTATGTCTTCAGAGGTGTATAAAGACCTTACATAATGAAGCGTTATGATTTTATTACCTTGAGCTATATACACTGCACTTCTCTTACATGAAATTCACTTTCAGTTTTACTGACTTCAATAGGTATAACTTGATTTAGGTACACACAGAGCACTCAAAAACAGATACGAAACAGTGCATAAATTTGGGGCTCCAGAAAATGACTTCCGTTACTTATAAACAGCTTACAGGTTTACTTATCAGGCATCCATGAAATTAAGCTTAATTTTATTTATATATATATATATTTAAAAATTGCATGTTCCTATTCTGATACTCACAAATAGTGTATATGTGGCTTTGTATCAGGTGTGTTCGACTTCTTGAAATGCTGTGCCGACCGATCAGCATATGACATGAGAACAGTTTTCTTCCATCTGCTTTCCTGGCCACTGCCCTAAACGAACAAACTGTTCTACAGAGTGCATTTCATCTTCTTTGGAGCAAAAATGTGACGACATCGTAGTTCTATGTCAGCCACCGTAGTGCTTTGAAAGGGAGGGATGGATTAGCCGTTGGTTGCAATTCGCAACCTCACCACTAGATGCCGCTATATTTCAAACACTGGACACTTCATCAATGTAATTCCATGGCAAACTTTAACAAGTATGTCATTTTTAAATGTGTCAAAAACTCTACAAATATTGAAAAGAGAGGAAATCGTGGCCTTATGGTTAGAGAGTCGGACTCCTGACCAGAAGGTTGCCGGTTCGCTTCCCAAGGCTGGCGGGTAATGACTGAGGTGCCCTTGAGCAAGGCACCTTACCCCTGCTTACTCCCCGGACACTGCAGTGATAGCTGCCCACTGCTCCAGGTGTACGTGTGTTCACGACATTATGTGCGTGTTTTCACTACTCTCTGGATGGGTTAAATGCAGAGGTCACATTTCGGGTATGGGTCACCATATCACTTTCACACTTAAATCATACAGTATACATCTGACATGAGGGTGAGTAAATGTTCCGTTCTGTTTCTTTATTTATTATCCATGTGGCCTCAGTAAAATAATCACGTTTTTGCTTTTTATCAACAACGGCAAACTCATGCACACACACTAAAACAGTTTTAGTGAGTTTTCATTTCTTTCTAGTAATACACAGCACTGCATCATGATATACTTGCTCTGTTATTCACGAATGTGTGTTTACAGTGTTATAAAATTAGGCCATAAAATTAAGCTGAAAAAAAAGTTAATGAGTTGTATTATAAGAATTTGTCGCTGCTTTGATTTTAAATAATTCATAACTGCAATCAAAGTAAAGTTTATACAGTATAAAGAGAACAACAACCACATACTGTATACAACTTCTGCTTTAGGAATTAAACATTTTACAGTTATCATGCATGTTTATGTACGTATGTGTATGAGATGTGGCAAGGGCACACGACCTCTTGACTTCAGAGCATTTCTACTGGGAAATCAATCGAACATGTAAGTGCATGTGTACGTGTGTGAACCGTTCCCTTAAGACAAAGTGTTTTCTAATGATCAGTGGTTTATTATATTTTTTTCTACCGAATCGATCAAATGCAATTAACACATGTCCAGAACATAAGACACATCTTCCTTATATCTAGCAATGAAAGAATGTATTAATATCGCAAACAGAGATATTCTCAGCATGCCAAGTGTGTGTTCAACCTTAAAGTTGTAAAGGAAAATAGACAAACATCGAAACATAACATATTGTAAACTAATAGCATAAGTCATAGTCGTGCACTTGTACCCTATATAATTGAATGCTATACTAGTATTATGATAGTTCACCCAAAGATGAAAAAAATATATTTTGAAGAAAGTCCAGAACAGCGACAGCACCCATTCACTTGAATTGGTTTTGTGTCCACACAATAGAAGTAAATGGGTGCCGTAACTTTTCAGTTTACAACATTCTGCTGAAAGAATTAAAATCATAGGTTTGAAATGACAACTACACTTTAATGTAATGTAACGTAATATAGTCTCTTTGAGTCACTGTTGACCAGAAACGACCAGATCATGTAGACCACATCAAATTTCCGGTTACATTTAAAAATATTGTTTTACTTACAGTAAGTAAAAAAATGAATGAATGAGTGTCGACAATTATAATGATATTGAATGTATATTATACTGAAAGTTTATATTTATAGACAATATGAATGTAGCTGCTTTTTAATTTTTAACTAATTACTAAAAAAACAAAATCCCTTTAAACTGTGTATTCTACACATTTCATGTGTTTTTCCTATCTTTCCACTGGTCCGGTAAATGCATGTCATTAAAAGGGAACGCTATTAAAAAAAGGCTTTAAATCTTTCCTGCGCTTATTTCTGTGCTGCTTTGTAACCGTGTATTTTTGGAAACGAGCAAAAAATGTAAACATGACAAAAACAATCTTACAAAATAAAAGCCTATATACAGTATATATATATATATATATATTTTATTTGATATGTACTTACATATAATAATGTTGAAAACGTATCATAATGAATTTTAATTTACTCAAATTTATACATGGGTGAGAATGGTGCCGTTCTAAATGTGAAGCAGTCGGCAAGATCACTTTAATGCTCCATTCAGCCGTGTCACTGGACCTTGTGCTTGGCAAAAATGTCGGCCAGTTCGCAGTGTGAACTGAAAGCACTTTAGCCAGCTGCTAACTAAATGTCCTCAGAGAGACACTTTCTGCTAGACTGAATTAGCAGAGAGGCTGAAGAAAGCCGGCCTATCTGAGGTTCCCTCATATTTCTGCTGCAGTTCATTTGTTTGGGCTCATCCGAGAGGCCCCTCGACGTTGACAATTCCGGAACCTTTACACTCCCAGCTCTATTGTTGGCCATAGATGTGCTGAAACATGTTGAGGCAGGAACGCAAAAAGCCCATTCCAAATCAGCTGTTGAGAGCAGGGAGCCGTATACAGCCCTCTGGCTATAGTCACATTGGGTCATGCAAAGACTTGTGGGTAAATGTGCTGCTCCAGTCACCGTGATGTAGACGAGCGAGACCTCCCGCTTAAATCCCAAAAGCCTACCCAGGATTCATTGCATTTCACTCATTTTGGTGAACACTGATAGGATGCAGGGATGCAAAAAGTGTGTATGCAACGTATGTTGATGTTCAAACGAATCCGCATCCGTTTCAGCCTGCGCAGTCGTATGGGTTGGAGGATATGTTGTGTGAACCACATGGGGAAAGGAGCCTATGGCGATTAAATAAACGTACATAACATTCCCGGCTGCAGTATTCGGTTGGGGAAGGTTTTGTCACCATGTGCTCGCTTCTGTCTCAAAGGAATCAAGATTCAAGAAGTGTGGGGCCTGACCCAACAGAACCAGCCTCCAGCATCTCTTCCCATCCGCTGAGATATTGAACTGAATCATCTATATGTGCCATTATACAACAAGCAAGGCAGAACAAAAAGCCCTTGGGACGTTCTCTAACCCCAAATTAGTGGCCATTGAAGGCTGCATTACGGAAGAGTGCATAATCAGCCTTCAAGAGTGCTTAGTTCAACATTGACCAATACGAGAGCCAAACACACACGCATATGCAATAGTGCAGTCCTAGAAGAATGAATAATCACAGATGAGATCGCTTAAATATCTCAATCCTTCCGCATAGACATCAGCGAGATTAAATGGAGTGTCAATGGAAAACATTTTATTTCTCCTGAGGAAAATACCTAGAAATTGAGAATTGAATTGAGAATTTCAGAAGAGATCTCAACAATGTCACAAACTGAGCTCAGGTTTGCCAAGTCTACAATCAAACTCAATATTATTCCCAACATTCTATCCTACGAAATTTAGGATACATATCTGAGACAAGCCTAGTACATTTAATTTGCTGTCAAGTGGCGACTTAACATAGTTCATGTCTTGAATTGCTGAAACTAAAGGTAATTGAAACTTTTGTTGAGTTGCATAGCATTTGACATAACAACAAAAGATTTGGCTAAAAAATGAGTTATGTTGCTATCCCAACGATTACATGATTAGTTGCGTTTTTCTTCGCATTTATTACTTTTTGTGCATTTTTATCTCTGATCCTTGCAAATGTAATCAAACACGTCTAAATACATTTGATAACTACACGCATATATTGTAATGAGATATATCATAAATCAATAATGTTCATAATTCAGAAGCTTGTGGCTTAGTTTTTTTATGATAATGAATCAACAAGGTTCTTTACATTTAACACTTTTTGTGCATTTTTATTTCTGTCAGAACACACATGCGTCCCATTTTTGGGCCCAATATGTGTGCATGCGTGTATTTAACCTCATTTAAATATAATTCATGCAGCCATGCGGAAAGAAACTGTGACCCTTCCAAATGTAATCAAACACGTCTTTTCTCCATCACATTTGATAACTACACGCACTTTCCAAAATACTTTAAACTTGAAGGACAAAACCTTTGTGTGCCGTTGATAAATGTTTGAAGATCACGTCCATTATAGCCACTTCAGTGGAGAAGCTGTCGTCCAAATGCAACAGTCCCTGGATGTGACGTCGGTCCAGTCCCCAGACAGCGACTCTACAGATGTTCTTGATGGGAGACCATTGCAGGCCCGGCGTACGCACGCAATATTTCCCCCCATAGGAGCGGGTAGCCAATGTCTACACCCCTTATGCGTACTATTTTGCCAAGTATTGAGTCAGGTAAATATTTACTCACATTGTTTTGTCCTCCTATGACCAGTCACCAGTCTGATGACAGCATCATTAAAGTTGGTCATTTTTCAAGTGTGTCATTTTTTCAATGGTAAAAAAAAATTGTTCTATTCCAGCTCACAATGTACAAGCTGCTTTTAGGTTGAGTTCCCTTAGATATTAAAAACATTTCGGATTTGTGGTGTTCAGCTCAACTGATAGTTCATTATGTTATTATGTTTTTTATAATGCAAAGAATCCAGGGAACAAACAAACTGATAAAAAATGTGTATGTTGAATACCTTATAATATAAATAATAATAAACTCTTAGTGTATTAATGTACAGAAATTTTGACAAAAATAAAATACAGATCTTGTATCACCCAGTCAAGGTTTTATTGATTACCGCTTTATTGATATTTATGGGTTTATGTTCCAATAAATATCAACTAAATAAATATTACACTACTCCTGACCACTGCTGACCACTAACTGCTCCTAAACAGTAAAACATTTTTCATAATAAATATGTTTAAAAATAAAAATGAATAAATCACGTGTGATGATCAAGACTGTGAAGTGCTTCAATATAGAACTAGCACTGCATATACACAATGATTTTCTTTTTACGGTTATGTGGTTGTTATACACACATTTAACCAAGAACGGCAGTGATTGATCACAACCGGGTGTTCCGGAGAGGTGTGTAATAATATATAGTAATGAGATATATCACCTAAATAATCACATGAGCCTGAGCTTTACACTAAAGGAAATCATTCAGATTCATAATTCAGAAGCTTGTGGCCTCGTCTTGTTATGATAATGATTCAACAAGGTTGCTGAGTAATGAAAATACAACCACTGATTGACTTCCATTTGGTTATTCTAGCAAATCCAGATATCTCCCGTGGCTGCATGAGGAATGCATTACAGCATGAATTTCGCATTACTGCATCCTGTGAAGTCTTTTTAAGCCTGTTCCTAAATCAAATGGACAGATTTTTCCAAACAGTGTTTATAGTGACCTTATTGGATTGCAGGATATTTTTGTCTCCTTTTCCTGACTGCACATGAATAAACAGTAGACAAGTACAAGTAAAACTTGTTGGGTTTTATTTCAGTGTCAGGGCACGTATGAAAGTGCACAAAGACAAAAGATATGGTGTAAGTTTCTTGATTCTGATCCTTGCACAAAGAGGTGCATTATACATGAGCAATGCGTAAAGTTCCCATTTCATTTAAATTGATGCCTGACAGATGTTCCCAAAATGTACACCCTTCCCACTTCCTGTATATTCAGATACAAGTCATGCCCAAAGTTTCAGCATGACATGGACGTGACTCTAAACAACTGTGTCTGTTCTTCCCCATCGCGGGCTATTTATATCCAAATATCGTGGCAAGTAATTTATCTTTCGGAGTTTAATTGACCTTGCGGGGGGCTCGGGCGCCCCAGGACAACGCAGCAGTAAGATTAATGCAGCACGGTGTGAGATGAGCTGGTGTGGAGGACTCTCAAAGGACTCGCTGTGCTGAGTCTGTACATTGCCGTGGCTCGTCTCACCGACTCTGTGAAGGTGGATGTCCCTGCTCATGTTGCTCTGGTCGGAGGCCCCGGGTCCCACGCTGCCGACTGCAGGGGCGTCTTATCGAGGGGACAGTCGGCGCAGCTTTTGTCGTTGTCAGTGTTGACATTACCTCTTCCGTCCATCCTTTTGTTTCGGTTTTAATTACATGTCGGGCGATGAAGAGCCTGTCAGTGTTTTTTTGTCTGGCGAGCACGCCTGCGTTCGGGGACTCCATTGTTGTCGCGAGGCTCGTCCAGATTAGCTTTTCGCAGTAATCAGTAGGAAGTGTGTTTTTTAAAGCGCTATTGAGCTCCTGTGCTGTCCAAGAGCAACAATAACAACGCTACAATGCTTTTTATGACTTTGCGTTTTGTTGCCAGAAAAGGATGTGGACCACTGTTGCCAAAAGTGGACAGTTTGCTGCCTCGAGAATCACCTGGCACATAAGACCACCCGATGCAAACCAAACTCAAGGCAGTTATTGTTGGATGGAGGGAAGGTACTTCAACACTGTGTGTTGATAACAGAATGCTTGGCTTGTGAATACATACACAACACTTTTATATCTATGTCAATAACCAAATAGATCTCATCCCCGTAGTTTTATTTTCCCTACTGTGGCAGTAAATGCAGGATGAGATCTGAATGGATACTGGCATTCTTCTAAATATCTTCATTTGTTTTTAGCAGAACAAAGAAATGTATGCAGGTTTGGAACAACCTGAGAGTGAATAAATGATGACAAAATGTTCCTTTAAAGCTATCTCTTTAACTTACACTGATTTTCAATGTCAAGTTTATAAAATAGATTTTATTGGTTGAGCTGTCGTTTGGTTGAGCAGTTTGACTTCATTTGACCTTACAGTAAAACACCCATAGGCGTAATTTAAGGGTTGGACAGGTGGGTCATGTCCCCTCCACTTTTTGGAAGTAATTAAGAAATGCTTGCGGAAGGTGTGTATTGTTTAGGGGCCATTAACATCTTACACTCGTGGAAAATGCAGGCATGCGTTTGCGAGATGAGATGCGGCACTTTCTCACCATCTCCCATTGCTCAAACTCGTAAGTTATTTGCGGAAGACAGAGAGCCACAACTCCAGAAACGCGGTCAGTATGAAATATGTTTATCATCCATGCTCGCAATTTATTAGAGTAATGTTTTTGTCATCTCACTCCCCACCACTTTTCAAAACAAAGTTACGCCACTGAAGAACCTAAAGATAAATACGTAAAGTAACCTCCAATTTTATGTTTCAAACTAAGATGGTGATAGAGAGGCAAAAGTTATGGACTGAAACATTAAATTAGTTTACGTCAAAACATTATTGTTGCAATTTGTAACGCTCACTGAAGGACCCCAAAATACTGTCATGCTCCATTTATTTCTTTTTGACACAAAGCAACACAAGCAATCCAGTGTGAACAGCCTTTTAGAAACATTTCTTATTTTAGTGCATAATACACAAGACTTACATTTACATTTATGCATTTGGCAGACGCTTTTATCCAAAAGCGACTTACATTGCATTGTATTATACATTTGTTTCTGACTATGTGCAATCCCTTGGATTGAAACCCATGACCTTGGCATTGCTAGTGCCATGCTCTGACCACTGAGCCATGAGAAGGAAGACTTAGACAGTCTCCAGTTATTTTTTTTATCCCCATTGTTTAGCCCGTGACCCCCAAAATAACAGTGCCAGTGACTTGAGACCCCCACTATCCTCGGAGGTGGTTAAAGTATACAAACGTTGCGCGCAAATGCGCACATGCACCTATTCTACCCACAGTCTAACATAATATTACTTTATAGTTATGCACTCATTTCTTTACTGGATGTTATACATAAACTATGAACTATTACTACAGATGGTCGAATTTCATCAAACGGATTCGAGTGCTGATGGATGTGCCTCTTTTTGTACCTGAGGACGATGGCCCCTCTGACTGCGGCGCTTCTCCGCATTCCTCCGCTGGCATCCCTGCGTTGTCTTTGGTCGATATTAATCAACGTTTCATTTCGACAAATAAGAATATCCTAAACTTAAAGCCTGAAAAATAATCTGCGTGGACATGTGGGACTGTTTAATGTGGTGCTGTAAATGGACTTGCTGCTCCTATCCTAATGCGGGTTGCTAATGTCATTAATGTGACATAAACCCCAGTGGGGTCACGATCGAGGGGGAGGAAATTCCTAAGGCTGATGACTTTTTATTTACCAGGTTTCATTTTTAACTTAACTAATATGCGTATATTTTGTACACTTATTGATTACATACGCTATTTCTAATAATAAAAAAGTGATTCCTTGAAATCCTCTTGCTGTCCCGCCCTCGTGCTCTCAACCCCCAGTTTGCGAACCCCTGAACTAGTCAATCAGACAATAAACTAAATAGTCCATTATGAAACCATTGAATTCTGCACATCTCTATTATACTAGCATTACTAAAAAGATCGACCTTTAAATCAATATACGTACAGTACATGCACATAACCGCTGTGTGCATGCTACCAAACGCAAACACCACTCTCTCTATATCTGTCTCACTTTATTTCTTCTCTCTGTTAAACCCTCCCTTTGCCCATGTGTGAGCGTACCGTGCTTAAATGTCACTGAACATGTGGCATATTTGGTTACCATAGTCTTATACAAGCTCAGATATGATGAGAAAAGAGTTCTTCCACCAACCCCATACCCCCCATCCCCTCCAAAAGCTCTTTCCCTGTCTGTCACTATCTTCTCTTATGCTCATCTGTATGGTTGCGGGGACGGCCGGCTGGTGACTGCTTTCTGTAATCCATCCCTGCTCTGCATTGCTTGTCAAATTAATGAATCATCAGTCACCAGGTATTAAGGAACGAGAAGGTCTCCAATGTCTATCCCCTTTTCCTTTATTCACCGCTCCATCAGTTCCTCCATCCAGGGGAGTTGGACATGTCAATGCTCACCATCGATGACAAGAATATTCACTAAAGATATTCCAAGGGATTGCTGTTATGGCTGCTATAGTAAAAGTAAACGGTGACGATGTTGCCTGGTCTATGTAGAGGCCAATATTCCTTTCCAAGTGGTGTAAGCAGCTCAACACAGAATCATGTTTGTGAAATATTGTAAGTTTGATCTCATTGTATTTAGTGCATGTTGAGTTACAGTATATGTACAGTGAAAGCCATCAGACATACTAACAGAAAAAAATAAAAACCAAGATGCCCAAATAATTCCTCACAGCAAGCTTTCAACTGTCCCCCACCACCAGTGCAGTGAAATGTAAAAAGCGTGTCATCACGGAGCAACGTCTACAAATAGAACCGATTCACATGCAGCGGTGGATATGTGCAGCTCTGATTGGCGTGACCTCACAGACAGCGACGGTCGCGGATTTGCAAAGTGCAAACAAAGCAGTGACGTACCCGCGGCCCTGCTGTGATGTCCGGGGACTTCAGTCAGCAGATGATGCGATATCCTCCAGCTGTGGATCCAACTGCTGTTGTGATCGCATGACTGTGCACAACGTGTACAGGGGTTATTTATAGCCCATCTGTTTAGCTCGGGCCTCCAAGTGAGTGACGGTGCCCAAATTTGAGGGCCGTAGCCTCTAATGGAGCTGAATTTAGGTCCTGAATGAACTTTATTAGTTATTGGTTTTGTGCAATATTAATAATGTTCATACTTCAGTGGCATTTATGTCTATTGAAATCTGCAGTTGGATTTTGCAATGAAATGCAGAATTATTTCTGAATTCATTTACATATAAAAGCTGAAAAACCCCAGCAATCAACTTTTGGGTAAGCATCACTGACATTTTTCCAAAAAAATTCTAACAGATGAAAAATGGATAGGTAATTTCCACCGAAACCGAAAATTAGGGCGGGGCATTTTGAAGGGCTCCTCCCCCTTGTAAATTAGCCAATAGCATTACGTTTACCCCACAGACTGGATTTTGATGAAAAGCTAATGTACAGAAAGGTAAAAATCATCAAAATTGTATTTTAGAGTACAATTCTTTATAGTTATCCTTTATGGAAGGAACATTTTATACTTTGAAAATTGTACAGTGTTCCGTTGCGAACACATCGTTTCTCTCTTCTGTACCTATCTGCATTCATTTAATCTACGCTTAATGTATGAGTGTTGTTTGATTTTGTCATTTTCAAAGTCACAGATTGTGGGGCCTGAAGTCTTTTGCGGTGAGGGATGTTATCAATAAGACTGAAGTGAGTTTGTGTGCTCGTGTGTGCGTTTATGCATGTGTCTGTTTCAGCTGATGTAGTGACACAAACACAGCAGCACATTTTCTGAGGTTGTAGAAATGTTTACTCTGCGCTTTTGTCGCCGAGATAGGGCACATCTAAATACTAGTGTTTTGAATGTTACGTTTTCTGCGGTTATCATACCAGGCTGAAAATAAAAACATCCTCTTAGAATAGATGAAGTGCTTGTTGTGATGTTATGATAAGCCACCTTTATTACAATTACTGGACTGATTGAGCTTATAGAATAACATCTCCTATTGTTAATGAATTATGTCAAAAAATATATACATTACCTTTAAAGCAGACAATGATTTACATTTAGTCATTTAGCAGACGCTTTTATCCAAAGTACAGAGAGTTCAGGGAGCATTAAGAGATATCTTATACAGGAGCAGTAGTACAATAGCTGCTAATTCAAAGTTACTAGTTTCAACAAAAGCTAGACCAATACCTGTTGAGAGAAAGAGAGAGGGTTAGTGTCTATTTTTTCTTCTCATTTATCAAGTATTCACAGAAGAGATGGGTTTTAAGTAGTTTTTTTTATGTTGTGAGAGATGTGGTTGACCGGACTGAGTTAGGAAGAATGTTCCACCAGGAAGGAGTTTTGAAGGAGAATGAGCGGGAAAGCGATTTACTGCCCTTATGAGAAGGCAGTACAAGATGCTGCTTGTTTGCTGAACGCAGGGTTCTTGATGGGGTGTAGGAGGGGGTGAAAGTATGCCGGTGCAGATCCAGTGATAGTCCTGTAGGCAAGCATTAGTGACATGAATCTGATACAGGCTTCAACTGGTAGCCAGTGGAGAGAGATGAAAAGGGGTGTCACATGAGCCCTTTTGGGCTGTTGGAAGACGAGGCGTGCTGCTGCGTTCTGAACCATCTGGAGTGGTTAGATAGCCTTTGCAGGAAGACCAGCAAGGAGAGCATGGCAGAAGTCCAACCTTGAGATTTCCAGCGCCTGGACAAGGAGTTATGTCGCATGCTCAGTGATATAGGGTTTAACCTTTCTAATGTTGAATAAGGCATATCGGCATGACCGCGTTGTCTTTGCAATGTGATCATTGGAGGACAGCTATATGACTCAGAGGTTCCTGGCTGTTTTGGAAGTAGTGATTGTGGTATTGCCAAGTTGGATGGTGAGATCATGTTGTACCATGGGGTGTGCCGGAAACACGAGTAGTTCTGTCTTGGCAGGGTTCAGCTGGAGGTGATGCTCTTTCATCCAAGCTGAGATGTCTCTTAGGCAGGCTGTAATGCAAGCTGCTACAGTGGTATCGTCTGGGTGAAACGAGAGTGTCATCAGCATAACAGTGATACAAGAAGCCATGTAGATGTTGTGTAGATGGAAAAGCAGCAGTCCAAGCACCAATCCCTGAGGGACCCCAGTGATCATGTGGTGAGCAGTGGACAGCGAGCCCCTCCATGACACCCTGAAGGATCTGCCGGAGAGGTAATATTTGAACCAGCGGAGAGAAGAGCCTGAGATTCCTAGATGAACCATGACATGGTTGCAAGCAGTATCTGGTGATTGACAGTGTCAAACACTGCAGATTGGTCTAGCAGAATCAGGACCGAGGATTTAGATTCTGGCTTGGCTAGCCGTAGTAGGAACGTGACGTGATGGATATATTGATATTTATATAATTATATTGATATTATTTGTTCAGTATTTGAAGTGGGAAAAAAAGGTTCCGGTAATGTCTCTTGTGCACGTTGCCATGTGCAAATTGTTACCACATTTGAAATTTCTAGAACGAAAAAATGGTATTTGGACATTGCTGGTGCAACATATTCATATATACTCAAGTAATAATTTGCCAAACAACTTATTTAATAATGTTAAAAACTAATTTGAACAAAATAGAGTCATTTTATTACCTGTGATAATAGTTCTGCAGTCTATTGAATTCTTCTGTTAATTAAATCCACCATACACACAGTCATATCTTATGCCTTATAATATTTGCTGCTATGTTTTCTGAATGTATCTCTGAAATCTCACCATTAATCATTTGTATTGTAAAATCATTGGCTTTGTTATGTTTGCCTTCTCACATCTCACTACACATTCAGTCATTCAAATAGGGACGTACCCGCCCACTACAGTGTGTGTGTGTGTGTGTTTGTTTGTGGTGCTTGCTAAGGTGTCACTATAACTATAGATCGTTTCATCGGACGTGTACACGCCTGACCCTGGGTTAACTTCCAGTTTGTGTTTGGCTATAATGTTTAATAATATAACTTTTTATATTATATTTAATTTATGTTAGAATACATTTGTATTATAATTTTACTGTATAATAATTGTATTAAATAAACGATTTGTTGAATTTTGTTGTACGTTCATTTGATTAAATAAACAATTTGTTGAATCGGTCCTGTAGTTTCGCATTTAAACAAACCGTATGGTACATTGACATCTAGCGGTTGAGCTTGGTATCGGAGTCTAAATTCAAAATATTGGAGAGACAAGTTTAGCCAAGTAACGGTTCTTCTCGGTTTCTTTTGATTGCTATCAGAAATAATCTACAGGCACTCTATTGTTTGTAAATGTGTACCAGAAGTTCAGTTGGGGTCACAAAAGTGCGCATGCGCAGTAACGTTTGTTCATTTTGTTAAAATGAAACAGTCTATAGAAGTTCATACCCACATTAGTGCTTGCTTAGTGTCTACCAGGGATTTAAAACCTACCCTATATTTACATTGTAAGAAGGGACCGGAGCCATACCGACCAACACATTCTCACTCCCGACTCGGATTGATGATAATGTCTAACATCAGCTCCAGGTCAACGAGCTTGTTTTACCGGCAAAAGACGCAGGTGTGTCTCGTAAGTTCCTGTGACGAACACAGCATTTTTCGTTTATAGCCAATAGAAACCGGCTCCTCTGGGAGGATGCTTTTGTCACCATTATTAGTGGAAAAACAAGCCTCTGGTTCGCCAGCAGCAGATGTTAGACATTATAGCTAATAGCGTTGTCAATATGGATAATTACTTTTACATGACGCTATCCAGGCAGTTTGAGCAAGTAATGTAACAGTTTATTTATCGTAATATAAAACACAAGAGACAAGCATTCACAATGTTGTTCAAAAATAAAGATATTCCAAGGGTACCAGTCACATCATTTTGTTGGCTTTGAACCTGAAACGGTACTACTGGCTTCCGCAGTCTACTTCATCTAGCTAATGTTACGGTTAATTTTTTTGAATGGGATCCCACTGCGTGCATCACAGACACGGCATCTTCATATAAAGTTATTGTAAGGCTTCGGTGTAAAAAGATCTGCGACACAAGTTGTTTGTAATACATTTGACAAGTTTGTGCAATAAATACCTGTGACTGTACTTTTATTTGCTTGTTGAGTTTCCTAATGTGAACATTCCTATAGTTAGAAGAACTTTAACAAACGTGTTTAGACATACTATAAACTATGTTATACCTTCACAGACTCCTACTTGAGGATCCAGACACTATAGGATTGATCCAATCTTGAACTGCGTTTTAATAAAGAGGCGGTCACGCTTGTCGGTAAATTCAGCCGCGGATCATCTGAGCTCGACTGTTATCATAAATAGCAACCACGGGGTGTTTAAAGTCCATTTAAATTGATGGTGCAGAAAGTCAACCCTTTATATCCTGTTCAGTCCTAATTACCGTGTCCCGAATTGCTTCGAGTGGCAGAGCACATTTACTCCTCATCTGGGATTTTGATTTGCCGCTGACCTCTATGACCCTAAGACTGGTCCCTCGGGGGAAACTATTTGTAGCATTGTCCTGATAGCAACGCAAAATGCATTCACTCCATCACGCTATCAGTGCGACAGACAAGATTTTCAGAAATTCTCTCAGAAAAGATCCTTTCCATTTTTATGTAAGCATCAAATGTTGTACAATGTCATTGTCTGGTATAGCATGAATGCCTGCTTTGGTTGATATGCCTTTGGGTTAAACATGTTTTGGCAGGTGGCGTCCATATACTTTTGGTCATATACTTTACCCACAAATCTCTGTGCTCTGTGAAAATGGCCAAAGTGTGCACTGATCTTGCTGTCCTTGCCACATACTGTATGTCACATGACAATATAATCATCACAGTCCATCTACCTTGTGTATACAAACACTACAGAACACAGCACCAATAAATTATCCTCATTAGAGCGATATTACACCATCACCTCTGCTAGAGAGATACTAGTATCCTTCTGTCAAATTCAACATGCGGTTAATTAACAATATGCCCAAGAAAACAGGGGGCACGGCCAATGATTAACCCCTTAGCTGGCTTGTCATCATACTAGTTGTACCCTTGTGCATTAGTGCACATATAGATCGGTCAGTACAAACACACACACACGCACACGCACACGCACTATCCAATTAGCTTCAGCTGATAGGCCTTAAAATAGACATGGAGAAGGTATTTCACGGACCACTTGCTCGTTGGCTCTGGAATCGTGAATGAACTCATCCCTAGTGAAGTGCTGACATTTCTTGGCTGATTGGAATCAATACGGGTGACCTCTCAAAAAAAGAGCGATATAGAAAAAGAAAGCCGAACGCTTAGCCGGGCCTCTTAGTATCCCACGATAATCAGATGCATATCAGCAAAGCCCAAACAGCCTGTTAAAGACGTGGTGGATTTGAAATCGGCCTCCCGTTGGAGCTCCTTCCTTGTCAAGTGGCGCATAACGATGCATGATTGATATGAACACCCCTGGCTTCACTAGTGAGTCAACAACTGTTAGACCCTCATTTGATGCAAGAACAGCAGGTTTAGGCCAAAACGCAGCCCATCAAAATCTGTCAACATTGTGTGCCAGTGAGGTTCTTGCAATATAAGCTACTGCACAAGGAAAAATCAGCAAGGGTTGAAGAAGAATATTCTTGTTGATCTGTACAATCTGTGAAAATTATGACTCGTTCAACCTATGTCATGTTACATATAAATATAAAATGGTTATGTGTTTTAGATATAAAGCAAAAAAAGACAGTTTACAGTATTTCTTGATGTATTGTGGCCATTCACTCACTCTATGAGTGACATAAAGTCATCCAACAGCAATGTGAAAGACTGACAGCTTTGACAAGACACATGAAAACTGTGATAAAAACCAAGGTTATCGCATGAATTATCATTTTTGAACTTTTCCTAAATACACATGTAGAAATATTACTGTTGTGTTGCTAAAAAGTGAATATGAACTTGTTTTCTTTGCTGTATTTAAGGTCTGAAAGATTTTACCTAGTCAATTTAGAAAAACGGAATAACTGGTCTCTTAATTTTGTCCATGGCTGTACAGTTTATATTAGCCTACATAAGGAACTACTATCAGTGGCAGAATATTTTTTATTTATTAAGATTATAAATTTTTTAATTGAATAAATATAATTCATATATTTGTTTACCGTGGGCATTTGGGAAGCGAGCCGAAGGTGTCTATTAGGGCAAATTTCATAAAAGACAAATTTCTCACAGCATGCACTTGTCGCCCGGCAAGTCTCGCCGCTGTTATCTTGGATGTGACCACCTCGTCCTTGAGTCTGACAGGCACGATACCTTAATCACATGTTTGGATCACCAGCATGCTGAAGTAGCATTAGTACTATCCATACTATCGCTGTTGGGCCGCACTGGGACGGCCCTGCCACGTCCCACCTCAAGCCGGGCCTTTTCAGGGCCTGCGCCCACTATGTCTCTAAAAGCTTCCTTTCTCCCTGTGTGTTCCAGCATGCAAGCAGCCTTGCAACGTTGTGTCATGCCAATCCCGCAGCACTCTCCACTCAAAGGTGCGTTGTGCAGTGAAGATTTAAGGAAGGTAAGTCAGCAGACCCACTTGCCGCCACAGGGTTCTGTCCCTGGTGAGACAGCCGTTCTGCCAGCCACAGAACCTCTCCTCACGGGGACGATGTTGCAGATCTCCCCTCTAGTTCCTCTGTCACGGTATCTGGGGGCCCGGTTACAGCTCCCCAACCCGTCGCAGTGGCTAGTGAGGACGATCCGTCTCGGCTACGCGATCCAGTTCTCCAGGTGCCCGCCCAAGTTTTAGGTTATTCTGTTCACCTCAGTGCGAGGCCAGAATGCTCCCATACTCCAGGCGGAGGTTGCCACCCTTCTGGTGAAGGGAGCGCTCAAGCCCGTCCCTCTGACCGAGATGTCTTAGGGGTTTACAGCCCCTACTTCATCATCCCATTCTGGATCTGCGCACTCTGAACAAGACCCTTTACAGACTCCCATTCAGAATGTTGACGCAGAAGCGCATCCTGACGTCTATGCGACATCAGGATTGGTTCGTGGCAATCGACCTATAGGACGGGTACTTTCAAGTCTCAATTCTCTAACCGCACAGACCGTTTCTTCAGTTTGCCTTCGAGGGATGAGCATACCAGTACAAGGTCCTGCTCTTCGGTCTGGCCCTGTCTCCCCATCCCTATACCAAGGTAGTGGAGGCTGCTCTCGCTCCCCTCAGGGAGCAGGACGTTCGTATCCTCAACTCACAATCTCTATGACTGGCTTATATTGACTCACTTGCAAGATCTGTTGTGTACGCACGGGAACCTTGTGCTCCGGCACCTTGACTGATTGGACCCACAGGTCAACTAGGACAAGGGCAAGCTCAGAGCACCTCTTATCTCGGTATGGAACTAGACTCTGTTACCATGACAGCGTGCCTCACCACC
The DNA here is from genome assembly GCA_006030095.1 of Triplophysa siluroides. Lineage (NCBI taxonomy): Eukaryota > Metazoa > Chordata > Actinopteri > Cypriniformes > Nemacheilidae > Triplophysa > Triplophysa siluroides. Next base: position 220,830 of record VCII01000075.1, on the reverse strand, counting down.
GAGCATGCCCAGTCAATGCTGCGCTGTCTGACCCTCGTCCCCGTGGTCCCACTGAAACTTATTCAGAGGCTCCTGGGGTATATGGCATCCTCGACGGCAGTCGTGCCGTACGGGTTGATGCATATGAGATCGCTCCAGCATTGGCTTCAGAGTCGAGTTCCTTGGAGAGCATGGCACACCGGCTCCGCATGGACAGAATGGCTGCCCTGGCATATGTCAACCACCAGGGGGGCATTCGTTCTCGGCAGATGTCGCAACTCGCCTAACGATGCCTCCTCTGGAGTCAGAAGCTGGCTGAATCCCTGACTCCATCCCCGTGCCGTCCAGTTAATTTGGGAGCAGTTCGGGCAGGCGCAGGTGGAGGTTTGGTTCTCCCTGACCGAGGCCCCACTCGGCACGGATGTCTTTGCGCACAGCTGGTCGCGGAACAAGCAGAAGTACACCTTCCCCCCAGTGAGCATCCTTGCACATGTCAAGTTTATTTTCAAGTTTATTTATTTATATAGCACTTTTCACAATTTGCATTGTTCCAAAGCAGCTTTACAGGAGCAAATAAGAAAACACAAAGGTAAAACACTGCACAGTGCATGATGTTTATAGAACAAGCAAGTTCATTCTAATAGATAATATCTAATACATAAATGCAGTCTCCCGGAGAACAGGCCAACACTGCCCTGCTGTGGCAAGAAACCAAACTCCAATGATTGATTGATTGATGGAGAAAAAAACCTTGGGTCCTGTGCAAGGTCAGGGAAGAGGTGCATCAACTTGGTTCTCAGAACTGACGCTTCTGACTCCCCCTGGCCGATTACCCTGATGAAGGACTTCCTTTCTCAGGGAAAGGGCTTGGTCTGGCAACCGAGACCAGACCTTTGGAACCTCCACGTCTGGCTTCTGGACGGGACGAGGAGATCCTGAGTGACCTGCCTCCCATAGTCGTAAGTACGATCACTCAGGCAAGAGCCCCAGCCACTAGGTGTAAGACCTAATGTGTAAGACACACCAGGTAAGACCGCCGGCCAGGGCGTACGCCTGCAAAGCGCCTTCTCCCCTTAATCAAGGGAGTCAGTAAGCAGTTCCAGCTTCCCAACTTTCTCCACTGGACAAAGTATAAACATTCCATCCATTACTGAGCACTACGAGCTTACGAGCCGGACGGAGTGGGAGCCGCACTACTACTCCAATGAGATCTCCCCACTGGTGAGACCATGTAGGTATTCCACGTTATTCTCCCTACGGCAGATGGGGTCTCCGTAGCATTCTCCCCTCAGGCAAGGGGGTAGCGCTTCCCAGTGTTCCTTGCGGTGTTGGGCAGCTATCTCTCCCCTAGAGTAGCAAAGGCCACCGCCTGTACGGCTGTTAGTAAGAGCCTCTCTTCGTGATACATGCATTGATGTCTTACACCACTAGAAGGTTACGATTCGTGGTTGCGCTGACTTGTGACTCGCCCAGGCCAGTCAGTGTCGCTCTGCTGGATCTTGTGAGGCGGTGCAGCACCGTGGCGTTTTGTATAGGAACCACATTCTGTTCGACACCGACAGAAAGGGAATGTCTTGGTTATGTATGTAACCTCAGTTCCCTGATGGAGGGAACGAGACGTTGTGTCCTTCATGCCACAACGCTTCGCCGTCCGCTGCAGTGACCGGGAATTTCTCTCAGGTTCCTCAGCTCAAAGGTGAATGAATGGGCACGCCATCTTCCTTTTATACCCGTATGTACAGAGCGGAGACTGGCATGCAATGCCAAATCGCCAAATTCATTGGCCTTTTAAAAGTACAATCAGAGATGATAGGTTCTCTAGATCAAACCCCATTCTGTCGGTTCGACACAACGTCACGTTCCCTCCATTGAGGAACTGAGGTTACATACTTAAGCAAGACGTTTATGATTATATCGGTTTTATATCAGTATTGTCTCATAATTAAATAAATTCACCAATAAATCATGGAAACAAAAATAACATGAGGCGGAAATGAGAGAAACTGAAAGAAAATAGGGGTCGTGTGTTCTCTTGACTCACGTGAAGGCACGACTTTTCCAAAGAACTAGATGTCCGCCGCTCCATTTGTCATTTTCCCAGAAACCCCTGCAGCACAAGTCACAAGCGTCCCTGGACTGCACGGCTTTTAAATGCACCTCAAAATATCATTGACCTGAATATAATTTACGTTTGTCAACATTTACATAAAATCACCTCTATTAAAAATCCAATACAATTACAGTAGAAACCTGAGTATCGTAAGGCAGTAGTTTTTACTTAAAGAAATACACTCAGGCTATCAAATTATTTGTTACAAACTGTGGGTTTGCATAATTCAATTAAAGACATAAAAATCATCCAGCTCTGATGCAAGAGCGCACTAAATCAGAACGTCTGACGCAGAGTGTGTAGGACCAACGATGTTTACAATGAATGGTGTGCCTTTCCCTGGTCTTTAATGCATTCTCCCAGTTGCCTCGGGCAGTGAAGGGAGATTCTAAATGTGTCCAGAACACCAATGATCGAGTCAAACGCAGTACAGCGCAGCTCAGCCAGCAGTCTGCGGGCATACAAGAGGAATAAGATGGAGGGAAAACATAGAAGGAGGGTGAGGGATTCTCTGTGTGCCCCCTTTTCTACGTCATCATAGCTTTCTTCTCTTGTTTTTACTCTCTCGCTCTCAGAAGCACTACCTCAGGTCTTTCGTTTTGGCAATTGATTCATTTATTGGTTTCACTTTGCACTTCCAGCATTTTAAGCATGCACAGGAAGTGCAGCGTCAAGCGCCCTGAATCAGATTGCGTCCGACACGATGTTGCTTTTGCAAATCTGTGCTTTTCGGATACATTGTGAAGGGGGTGGGGGACATAAACAGGCAGCACGGACAGGCAACTTCCACAGTCCTCCTCAATTGTTAAACACAAGACAAGTGTACTTTGAACGTCAGTGCTCTCAGAATTGTAAAATACTTCTGCCGCTATTCTTCTGTCTCTTCCTCATTCTCAACCCCCCCGCCTGTGTGTACTGAATACAAGCTGCAAGCAGTCACGCAGCTGTTTCCATGGCAATATCTATCTGAGAGAGAGATTCTTAACCCTCTCGCGCAGGCTTTCCTCACCCATAGCCCACACTGGTTGAAGTAAAGCAGGGGTGCTGCTATTTGCAGCAGGCTGTATTTAAACCCTCACAGAAACACATTTGTCATCTTTTTTTTGCCAAAGTATTTGTGTGGGAATACGTGTTATGATTTCTATTGTTGCCGATGTATTAACATCCGGCAGGCTCGCCCGGTCCAGCAGATGTGCAGTGTTCGGATTTCAGTGTCGGTTAGAGATAAAAAAAGGAAATTGAGGGGGGTGTTCGGGGCTTTAGAGGTGGGGTTTCTTCTGCCTTAATGCGTGAAGGAAATCAATTAGCAATGCCTGTAATATAATGCTAACAGATGATTTACCAAAAGTGTTGTGAAATAGCTTAGAGTATATGGATTGAGTAAATAATGAAAGGGAACATTCCAGTCAGGTGGTAACAGATTCATTTTGGTAGATACAAAATGCATAGTGGGGCCTTTAGTGTAGGACCTTTATCTTTAGATGTGTGAAGGGTCTTCTGTAAGTATAAATTATTGCAAATGCTCATATTTATATACAGCCGCGGGAAAAATGAGGAGACCACTCCAGTTTTACCTTTAAGCAGCATTTCTGCGTGTATTGTGTCAACTCCGGTCCAGTGTGTGTTGAATTTCAAAAGAAACAAAACCTCACGCGTGACATCAACAGTCCCTCAACAGCAATATAAGAGAATGCAAAGAACCTTTTGAAAAAATGGTGGCTTATTACATCATATATTCATTTTCAACGGATCCTAAAATACATGTGAAAACATCAGTATTGTGTTTTAACATTGCAGTAGTCAAGATCACCAAACATTGCATCTTTTTTTTAATAAATAAAAAATTGAGATAAACATCTCAAGAGAACATCTCAACATAAACTTTAAGCTGTAGACCAATCACAAAAGACTGGCTCAGCTCGACCAATCAGAGCGTTTCGTGAGGAGAGACTTCATAGAACCATCAACAGCCTGTTTTCTGTGAATCGAGATGTTGGTGTAAAACACAAGTGAAATATGTCATATACAAAGCATTTTTTTCAATCGAAACATGAACACATATTGGTTAGCGCATCATTAACACAATAAAGAAAATAGCCCAAATCAGACCCCTTTAAGATGTTTTAAACTGTGACATTATCTTCACAACACCACAAGACTGATGTACGGTATATAGAAAAGAGTAGAAATATACTCTCAACCGCAGTACAAAATAAATGTTCATTTAATGTATTTAGGACAAAACAGGAGCTAAATGTCAATGAAAAAGGGAGACGTGTATGAGGATGTGCAGTTAACACAATAATCCCAGCTCATACTCTGTGTCTGAGTGAAAGGGGAAATGGTTCAATAATGCTATTGTGTAAATTAACCTTTTCAGCGCACCTTACAAGCACCTAATTGACCGTGTGTGTTAGATTAATGAACGTCATGTGTGTGTGTTATCCCAGGGTTAACAAATACAAAGTGAAAGACAAAGCCTGGTTATTGCTGCTCTGAATACATCGTATCTTTGACATATAAACAGATGATCTGTATTAATGCAACACATGCTGTGTTATTAGGCAATATGTATTGACTTTAATGATCCATACATTCGGAATGGTCCATTTTTCTAGCATATTGCTTTACAGCCATTATATGTTGCACTTAAATGCAAAAGCTCATATTTGGATTATAATTCAATGTATTTTGTATTACTATTATACATGGAATCTTATTGAAGGAGCACTGTGTATGTTAACAATGTCAATACATTTTCCCAACATTTTTTGTCAATGCACGATCAACAGATGTCCAAAATGAAAATGAATCGTTTCTTGGTAAATGGTCCCTTAAAGGGGAACTCCGGACAAAATTCTGCAATTAACTACTCACCCTCGAGTAGTTTAACATCCCTAGGACCTCGGTTTTCCTCCAGAACACAAATGATGTATACAAAAAATTTAGTTTTGGAAGTTTTGGAAGCTGGACCACTCTATAGATTGCAACGCAACCAAACACACGAGCCACATGACATTGCATCCTGTGTCAGCATCGCTCTAACCTCACAGGCTCTATGGCGATTACACCGGACGCGCTGTTGTGTGGCTCTCGGGAACGCTCGCTGGAAGCACTGATTGTCAGAACACCACTACTGTCTAAACAACAGAGAATTTGAACGTCACAGCTGGCATCTCTGGGACACGACTGGGATTGACAGCCGAAAACGGATGAATGAAAGCCTTGCAAAGCATCCTCAGCGAGATGATGCGAGAATAAAATCTCGAGCATTCATCAGTTTTACAACCATTGATTTTCACATGCCGCAAGCTCTCCTGCTGTGTTGCTTCCCATCAAGGTGAGACTTGCAGAGGAATGTGTTTTTCAACCTTGTGTCTTTGTGCTGGAACGCCGTGTTCCCTCTTTAGGGGGGACCATGAAAATCCAGTTCAGAGTCCATATTAAGGGCAGTTTGGCCTGGTGTGGGAAGGAGTCAAAATTGACCAAACTGGAGATCTCAATACATCCGCTTGCGGGAGAAAAGGGTTTACAACAGAACACTTTTCAATAGAAAATCAGCTGTTGCATTTGTAATTTATATATATATATAAATCTTGAAGGAAATGTGAATCAGTACAGCAGCCACCTGCCTGTTCTGCATCCAACACACTGGTTGCTGGCCAGCACATGGATTCCTAGTTTATTCATAGAAATAAAACACATTTAAATGAACTTAATTCAACGGTCTTATTTTAGACGCAAGTCTTTGTGAGCAATGAACAGTGTGTATAAAAAGAGCAGGCAAGAGACTTGAAGACAGCAATGCATTAAGCATGTGATACTATTTATATCACAGAAGTGAGAGTGACCTAGTAACTCACACGCCTTATGCAACATTTGTGCATGTTTGCGCTCGCATGAATAAGTGTTTGTGCACGGTCTGGGACTCAACATATATAATCCTCTCAGATTCTAAACGCTTCCACCTTGGGAGTCAATTACAAACAGGTAGACATTCTTCACTAGACCTCACATTGTGAGGGGAATATACCAAATGTTGGGATCGGATCCCAAGGGATCTGGTTTAAAAGCCAAGACTCAACAAAACTTTCAGCAGGCCATCAGTTGACCTTCGAAAGGTTTACAGTAAAGCAACAAGAGTCTGAAAGCATATTTTTAATGCATTTGTTTAAATTGCATTTAGTTGTCAGACTATTTACATTAATGTGTTTTCAGGAGTAGTGTAGTGTATGTAGGTAAACACATACCACAAACTTAATACATTCATACATAAAAAATCACGAATTCTGTCCTAGATTAAGCTAGATGTTGCTGAAAAGGTTGAACTGTATACTTTTTAAAATGTCAGGTTGGCCCTCCTTGACAAGTATAGTGATAACTAGCCCCAGTCTTTCCTAATACTTTATATTAGAAAAAGTTGTTTTCAGTGCCTAATGTGCACCTGTGTGTAAAAAAACTTCAGTGTTTGTTGCCTTTTTATGGTATTATTGCTCTGCTTCATAATTTCTTCATATGAATAAGCCGATTCATTCTTTGAATATTTGATTCAATAAGTTCCCACACGAGTGCTAAGCGTGTCAAAGGCCAGAGCAGAAGAGAGAACGGGTTCTTTATTTGCACATTTAAAGCCTAACACAGTGAATGATGCAGTGTACCGCAGACCTTCAACGCTCACACCGCCAAACTGTATGTTGCGCTTAAGCAAGATTGAAAATAATTGGTGTAAGCACAAACCAACTGCACAAATCGCATTTTTGGAATTCAGCAATAGAGACCGAAAGAATGTCTATCTAAGCCGTTTCGGGACTGCATTTTCACAGATAAAGCAATACATCACGATCTAGAAAAAAAAAAAACGTAATTAGCTTTCTGCAACACAACTGAGTGACATTTTTAATAAGAGAATTTGCAACAAACAAATGCAATCGTTGTAGCACTTTCCAAGCGCACACGTTCTCGCATGCTTTCCAAGGCGCATTTTTTGAGTGAGTCAGCACAGCTGAAATTGCTGTAGCTGTTCGCCTTTACCTCTCGAATGGCTTTAAGTTTTAAGGTATTTAAATGGAGACAGAAGCACATTCTCCTTTTACAGGCTCCCCTGAGACAACATGTTACAAAAAGTCGAGTGTGCAAAATCTACTACTGATAATAGGCGATTATATCTACTGCTCCCAACACCCTCCCTATGCGGTGTGCACATGATCTCAGGGTAATGCCTTTGTGTGCCTCTGCTGATGAATTTTTCTAAAAACACTCTCAGTAGATAAAATATGTCATAAGTGTCACTGAAGAAAGCAGTCATTCTTTTATACACTTGTCCACCACATATCAAGTTGTATATTGTGTTTAATATGATTTAGTTTTTTCTTTTTGGATAGGGCTCATTTTAACGGGGTAAACGCTAGATTTAATGTACCATGTAATGCACAACATTAAATGATCATTTCAGGTTGTATGTACTATCAAAGTATTAACCTTGCTATCATATTTCATGCGTCTTATATTCTTGCAAAATGCTAGATCCCTTTAGAAATTTACCCTAATCTAAGTGTGAGCGGTAAATCCTTTTTGCCAAAATTGTTGATGGCGATTGAAATTACACCACAAATATGGGGGTGATGTAGTTTGAGGGGAAAAAATCTACAAAGTTCATTGTGTTTCACAAGCTTTGTGTGGATTTCACTTGTTGTTTAAGTTTCCATGGTTTTTTTAATGTAATAATATTTTTAGGGTGAGACACTAAAATCCATAAATAAAAAGTCTTGCAATATAAGTACATTAAGAAAAGTTTTCAGGACAGTTTTAGCACAATCTTAATTAACTTTACAGAATTGTACTGTTATTTTTTTACAGATTTTTCACGTACTTTTGAAATATGGTCAATAACCGTCGAATTACAAAGACTGCAAATTTTCAAGAAAAACTGGAAAAACGTAATTTTACAGGAACCGCAGCTGTCAGAAAATGTCAGTTTTTTTATTATGTGTTGATGATTAACAATTTGTGTTATGCTTTTTAACAATTTTATGTTGAGTTTGTGCGAAATAAATGAAACGGACAACACGAGTATAATACAACATTTTGTTTGTTTAAATAATGTACAACAAGTAACCAAAGTAAACACTACAGTCCACAGTTTTTTCAATTTAAATTTTTTTATAGTTATTTTTGCTACAAAAATATTATTTTGATATCCATTATTGACATCAGCTGAAACTGATTTCAGATCAAACAAGAAAAGAAGGCTTTAAATTATCTTCCCTGTTGTGCCTGCAGTGATTTTTCTTCTATTGTTTGACTGTAGAGCAATTTAGATTGAAATAACTACACATACAGTGGTGTCAAAAGAGCACTGTCATTTCCATTGTCATTATCCCAGTGGTCTTTAATATCATAGCTGTCATTCTAATTCATTAAAGAATTTAATGGCATTCGGACAGCCTGGAGCTCTGGCTAAAGTACCTTACACTAATGAGATGACTGCGGAGATGTCTTATATCTTCAACCTGAGTTTGGATAGAGGATGAAACTCAAAAGTCACTAAGAGATGTCTAAATGACCTTCCTGTTTCCTACATGCACTTCTAAGAGCTTAAAAGAGCAGAGTTTATACTAGTTTATCAGAGGATACTCTTATGTCAGTGTATGCATATTTGACCCTTGGGTCTATGGCAGGACATTAGCAGGACATTACTTGTATGACCTTAACCCTGTTAGTTTCTCATACTGTATGAGGAATTTGCATTTTGAATTTGAATTTACACTCAAACACAGAGACAGAAAAAAGTGTAATGTAAAGCTCATGCATTATATGGCTGACCTGAAGGAGATGCAATTCTTTGTTGGTTAGCCTTTAGACTGGAAATGTACACTGTTATAGCTATTATCAAAAAGTGAATGCTCTCACGCATTTACTTCGAAGAAGTAAATTGTCAGTTAGGGCTGTCACGATATCCACTTTTCACTTCACAATTATTGCGCCCAAAAATCACGATGTTATCTCTGTATTTATCCAAATGTTTATAAAAAGAAATTATGGCCTCAGTGGAATTCATTTTTTTATTTTGTGTTTTGTCTGTTATTTGGTCAATGAATCACACTTAAATTAAAAGTTTGTGAAGCAGAGATAGAGAGTTTGTAACCATTGTAACTGTTATGTTGAAATGTTTAATGGGTGCATTTCGGACATATGTATGACAGTTGAAATGCTGAAATAAATCGGCATTATATCATAATTTAGATTACATATTGAAAAACTGTGAATTTCTAAAGGAAAGTTGGAAATAAACGAACATAGATAATGTAAAAGCAATATTTGATCACAATACCATGTTTAGCAAGTGTATTATTTGAAGTCTGTTACTTTAGTTGTCGCAGTCCATTTTTTGTACTTCCCTATTGGAGATTTCTCTCCAGAACATTGAGCACAACAACAATGGATTGTCCAGGTAAGTGACTTGAAACATAAGCAGCAAACTAGTCCTATAAGACAAAAGAAGCTTGTACAGTGCGTCCAGAACAGATGTAATCTACTCTTTCTATTGGGCTTCTACTGATGCACTGATTGCAGTGTTTTGTACTAGATGAAGACCGTATAGATTGTCGGGGGACTGTTCCAAAGTGAAAACAAACAGAATCAGTGGAATATAGTATGGCTGGTTAAAGCATAATTTTGAATTTTCATTAATTTGCCATAAGATATTATTAATAAGTTATAATTTTCTTAGTTACAAATAATAATAGTTGTGTTGCTGTCCGTGGTGCTGAACCAGTGACAGTGTTACTGTGTTGCTGTCCGTGGTGCTCAACAGCATACCTTAAGTCATATAAAGCAGTTCTTTTTTCCAAATGAAAGGATAGGAAACTCAGTGCGTATCTGGTAGGTCTGTGTAATATCAGGGGTTTACCTCTGTTGTGACAAACAGAGAAGCACATCGTATTAATATTCTCTACTAGGACAGCTCATTGAAATTCTACACACTGAACATGCTGCCTTGACCACTGCCAAGCACACATCGAAATCCACTACACATCACACCCAGTAAACATATGATGTAAAGTCAAGGGGCTGTTACTGATACAGCATGTAATGCCTTGTTAAACTAATCTTGTAAAGCACAGCTGAACTAACGTAGATACTGCTGACGTCTGCCTATCCCCGTCCTTCACATCAACGTCCCTCACGTTTCAGTGGGGACTATCAGGCGCAAGAGAGAGGACACGTTGCCCCATTTAAGAAGTCAACTGGGGGTTGAGGATGCCCACATCACTACCGGGGCCCTCCTGTTCAGGAGATGCAACAGAGACGCCCTCAGCTCCTTTAAATGTGCCATCGAAACGCCACTGCTCTGCATCACTGCTTGCAGCGTTGCCTAGCAACTAGACAAGACACATAGATGCCTGCATCCCTCATGTAAAAAATAAATGGGGAAAATTCACAGTGCTTATGCGTTTGTGTGTTGTACACCAATCTTTTTATGAATTCATTTGATGGAAAATCACCTAAACCCATAAACGTGTCTTGATATTGTCACCCACATGTTGCCAGGTGCAAAGGACACCACGAAATGGTTCCTTGTACATCATTATTTATGAGCAATTCGAATTTTCAAGGTGAGCTGAAATATGTGACAAAGCGCTAGAAATGCATGAAAATGCACTGGGATACTCTCGCAGCATCTTAATAGGTTGCAGCGCGCGAGCCGACAAGTACAGACATCATTCCTCCGCGAGACAAGCGCGTGGACAGACTGCCTTTCCTCTTTAGTTCGCTTTCGCTTTTATTTTTTAAACAAACACCGGCGTTTTATTCCGCACATTACGAAAGGACCATGTCCTTTTCTCTTCTTTTGAAATCCAAGAGTGCAAGTCGGAGATTTCCGTTCCAGTCTTGATTATTTTCTCGGTTCCTGGAGGTGTTTTTGCAATAGAAGTGTGTCATCATTTGTGCATTTGTTTCTCTCGTGAACAAGAGCAGGAACATGCTCGGGGATTCAAGGAAGAGATAAGTGAAGAGAAACCTTGGACATTTTCGACCATTTTATTGTGGTTCATGTATATATATAGCGCAGGGTTTTGGACAGTTACCTACATTTGGCTCTGCGTTTTTTCCCTTCATCTTTTTTATAAGGTTGTACTATAGACTACAAGCTCTGACGTCTGCATCAGATATTCTCTGCTGCATTTCTTTAAATGTGCATTTATTCCCCTCAGTGACTTTGAGAGGAAAATCTCGACCATCAGCAGTGGGGGATGCAGATTTCCTTTGGCTTTTTTTCACCTCGCACCCCCAACCTTTACAGCTGAGGGGGGAAATAAGTGAAAATATCACACACCGTGGAGCATCCCCCCTCTTTGAAGGAGCATCACTGGAGCCATGGCTGGTCCACAGCTTTGGACCTGGAAGCTGCGACGACAGGTGTAGAAGAAGACTGATTTCCTTTCATTTTTTTCTTTTCATTTTCTTTGTTTTGTGGCTTTTCTCCATGGTTTGGCTCAAGAAGACTTTCCAGCACTTTTGCAGAAGTCCTGTGGAAGCTGAGAGAGATGTCTGATCTTCTGGTGTTGATCGAGGGGGTCTCTGACCTGCACGGATTTCCATAGCTGAAGAAAAAACAGCTTGGACCCATTAAAGATCTTTCAGAATCATCTGTTTTTTCTTTGCAGGGCCATCACACATGTGTGCAGCGGTGGTTTGATCTCAGTCATTCATTTGGCCTTTTTTTCTCCCTTTTGTTGGATTTTTTTTCATTATTGTTTTTGTACATATCTGTTTGGACCAAAGGCGGTTGGATTACAGAAAGTGAATAAACGGATTTGTGGAAATGTTGGGTCCTCAAGAAGACAAATTATGTGGAATTGTTTCTGCTCTGGCAGCTTTGTCCTTTGTCTGCTTTGCACAAAGGTAAGATGAATTCAAAATTATGACCATTCAATTAAATAAATGACTCCACATTTTGGCCACATCTAAAAAGATACGACAGATGATTCAATGATGGGGAAAAGGAGACATGATGTTTTCGTCCCTATGCCACTTTTTTAGCTCAATTTGAGGTGTGTGTGTGTGAGAGAGAGGGAGAGAGAGAGAGAGAGCGCGTTCCCGCATATGTGTGAGAAACATTCTCGCAAGTCGCTGTGTAGCGCGTTAATTAATAGACCAAAACCAACAGCATCATTTTCTTAATACTGGTTACCCGCATGGCCTTTTACAGTGACATCTCACTAAATCTAAACCAGGTCATGAGAGAGCTGTGCTTTGAATATCACACATGCAATATTTTGTAGCTGCCCCTTTCATAAATATTGCATTTTATATTTTATTGCAATAGTTTGTTGAGTGAAATGTACTGATATGCAATTGATCAGTGCATTTCCTCTTATCCACCCCCACCGTTGCCACCATCGCTGGCATTAGACGAGATCCATCATCGCTCAGCCAATAAAAATAAAAACGACGACGCCTATCAGTCAATAATGGTTAATGACATGTGTTCAGTTGTGATCGTTGAGATGCGACGGGGGTTTGAAGCCACGAAGGCCGACGTTCAACAATACGCACGTAATCTTTTCTCTATCTCAATACTGGGGATGTGAAACACCTGTAATCCTGTGCCAAATAACAAGCATACTTAGATGTTCGTCTTTACAGATTTTACGCATTGCACGTCAGATTGAAATGATTTTTACATATTAATTGTATTAAAACACAGCGATGGCCTAATACACAACGTCTTCCATTTTGACGTATTACTATATTAATTTCGGTTCAGTGCGCATGGCTGAGATTTGCAAAGTGGATCGTTTTTGTTATCTAGACGTGGCCACATTTGACTTGATTTGCAAATTCAGTAGTCAAAACAACAAGCTATGGAGAGCAAAAATGTATAAATTAAAATTGGGTTAAACTAGAATATATGATATCGGGATATGCATTTTCTCAGATTGATATTATCTAAAACCTTCATTTTGCTGGGACTAAAGACATGATGTGTCAACAAGCTATCTGTTTAAAACCCACACTAGGACTTGTACAGACCCCCTGGTTCTAGGTTGTAAAGATACAATAAACCCATCAAAAGTTCCATGTTGAACTGACCACCACCTGTTCGTTCAACAGGTTGTCGCAACCTAAAGGTTTTTCATAATATGATGTTTTTGTCTGCTCCCATGAAATGCCAGTCAAATGTTTTTGTGAATATGTTTTTAAATGGTTATGTTTGAGAGCCGGTGGGAATACACTGTACAAGGATATAATCAGATCTCGAAGCTTTGTTTGAATTGTTTTGTACAGGGTAGTTAGCAATACAGATAAATCTCTCTGTATATGCATTTGAGCCAAGCATGCGAGGGAAGCTGTATACAAAAGGTCCCAGTTTGAAGTAGAATCAAAGTACACCACAATGTCATACTTAATAAGCGAAGAAATATGACTCAGGCATCAGGAATGCCTTTAAATGCTCTGCTTTTCAAACATGATGTGTTCTCAATTCTCTCTCCTGTAGCACCTCCACCGGAAGTACCGGAATATCTGTGGCCAAGACGACAGTGGACAAATTGCTCAAGGGGTATGACATTCGTCTGCGGCCTGACTTTGGAGGTACACTTGATCCTTTTCTAGTAATTGATTCATGTTATAGCTACAAATGGTTATTTCCAATGTAGTACATACTGTACGCTTACCGGCTGATGCAGGCTAATGTCTCTATTTGTGTAGAAATGTTTTGGAACTTGGAGTTGTTTTTGAAATGTTGGTGCGTGTTACGCATGATGGGATGTGATTTAGAAATTGTTGGAAGACTCACGGTGACTGTGAGAGAACTGTGTTTGGGGAAAACCTATTTTCTGTGACGGAACAGCACTTTGCTGGTTTGCTCTGTGCGTCCTTTTCTTTAAAAAGTTGTGTTTGCACAAAAGCTGAGCACACGGTTTTAGGTTGCAGCTTGCGTTCCATATTTCTGCACACGCTCACATTGTTGAAGGACACAAAGTTGTCCGAAAATCCACAGGTAGCTTTGTCCGGCTGTCTGGCTATTCATCACAAGCCTTCTGTTTGTCCCCTGATATTGCAAAAAGACGATAAATTTGCTACAGAATGTACTTTACAATTTAGCCATTCAGCACCCCTTCAGCAAATTAGCGTGTATTTCGCCACACGAGTGAGTCTATTGTGAACTGTGCTAGACACAGCACAATCAAACCCGATAAGATCTAAACAAGTATGTCCATCTATACGTGTATCCGTCTATATTTACGTTTATGCATTTGGTGGACTGTTCTCTCCAAACCTTTTTCTCTAAAGTTTTTCCAGCTTTTTGTCTTCTCAGTACGGATGTTCCCTGGGAATTAAACCCCTAACCCTCGCTCACTCGCTTACTCGATCCATCTGTCTATTCGTTCTATTTTTTCCACCGCTCACCTATTATTCATATCCATTTGACAGTGTGCCACTATTCAAATATCACATATGCATTATTCATGCAAATATATATACATATATATGCTCTATTCGCCCTACATGTATCTACGATATTTACCGTACAGCAAGCTATTCATTTCATTGTTTTTTTGTTGAGGATTTTGTTGGTACACAGTCTGAGTTTGCATCCACTTCGCAGTATTTTAGGAGACACAAGCGATGATAGCGACGGCCCTCCACAGAGCACTGACGTGAGGTCAGTTCTACTTATAGCGGAAACACCATCCGCTCTGGTGCGGCCCGGGGAACTGTAGTCTATCACATCCTGATAATTCCATCATTAGTCAGAGTCTAACTCTCCTGACACAACTGCTGACCAGCTTCAGGAGCGCCGTGCATTTTAATTGGACCCGGACCACAGCTAAGCCAGCCAGCGAGAGAGGGAAGGCAGGGAAAAAGAGAGCGATGCAAAGAATGAAAAGAGGCCAGTTAGGCGGTCGGGAAACCAGGCCGTGCTTAAAGAGTTCCATCTCTTTGGCCGGCTAGAGGGAAAGCCGCGGGGTTCGGTCGCGTTTTTTTTGTGTATGTGTGTGTGCGTGCACTCCTAACGTCACACCACGCACATGAAGGCAAAGCCTGCTTACGCATGGAAGCATACATCCTTTAACACACACAGACTCCCGGATGTTGCCAATCCCACCGTCAGTTCTTCTTCAGATCTCTGCAACTGGCCCCAGCTGCAAACCGCAAAATGAAAACACCATTTTTATGTTGTTTGCATTTGTAATTCATATTTATACGTAGAGTAGAGATAAACTAGTAAAGCCTTGTTCCCAAACATTAGGAAGGAAAACACATTTTCTCAAAGAAAAAAGAGCCAGATTTCTCACAAATGTCTCGAATAGACAAACAGAGGAAAGATCGTAACAATGTCACAAACTGAGCTCAGATTTGCCAAGTCTGCAATCAAAAGTCAATGTGATTGAAGATCTCAATATGACCTCAAACATTTCTCATCAAATGAATCCAAATCCTGATTATTTTACATCCACAACCAGCTCTTAGTGTATTTTAACTAAAATTATTTTGATCCATTTTATTTCTCCACATCAGCTTTGGGAGAAACATCTGAGACTTGTTAATGCCTGATATTTAAATTGATGTTTAAATAAAACACAACTGACAGCTCCATAAAATATCCCGAGCTATGAAAGATTTTTCTCGGAGAAGTCACATATCTTGTTTCACATATTTTTAAGGGATGCGTTTTTAATGTAAATAAACCGCAATACTAGACCAGCATGAAATAAGGTACATTTGTGGAAATGCTTGTAGACTGTTATCAAGGACTGATAATTGTACAGTCATTTCTAAAACAAAGTGAAATATGCAATGCTGGTCTTTTTGTGTATAATTATTTAGCACATTTATAGAAAATTCCATGTTTTTTTCATGTGTATCGTCCATAGATATCACTGTGGGCGGAGCCACTCAGAATGATGCAGTAATAGAAACAAACAAAACAAAATGTACTCCCAGACAGAATAACATGTGTCTATACTCTAACCACTAACATTATAATGGAAGTAGCATTCTGCACTGGAAACGTCTTTACTGAATATTGAATAAAATTCTTTCTTCTTCATTGATGTTGATATGATATATACATTACATAAGCCATTTCACTGTCGCTATATGCATTGAACATACATTACCTTATAGCTGACTAGTCTTTGTTTGTGAACGTTGCTCCATGGACTCTTCCAGTATAGACAGACTCGAGTGGCGCAGCACAATGCGTCATCGGTTGCGTCCGGTGTGGACAGGCTTTAATGTGTCTGGCAACGTCAGTGTGATAAGCAAATTCCTCAGATTCAAGCCTTAGTTGCACCTATTACTGTTCATCGTTTTATCAGCAGATGGATGAGTCACTTTTTGTGTTATAGGTTATTTGCTTTGGCTCCAGCTTTCAACAAATAGCCCGTGGATGTGGTGCTTGGTCTGAGAAAGCAACCTGCATAAAACCACTGGAGGGGAAACAACATGCAAAATACGGATACATCCGCATATCTCTGAGCGAAAAATATACTAGCGGTCATCCTTCATTCTTATATTGCAGTACATGAGAACACAGGGTTCACATTTGGGGAACATTGTCACATGTTTGAGTTTTAAACTCACTTTAAATTTTGCATGTGACAAAAGGTTTGACTGTCAAAGAAACAGCAAAAGATTTGAGCTCAATTCTGGACGCTTGTAAGGCAGCCTCTTAAACAAAACAGATGCTTTGAGTGAATGATGTGGAACATCTACATAGGCAGCAATTCTGGACAGACACAAATAGCGCTGCTTGAATCATTGGTAAATTTGACTCATTCTGAAATTGATGCTGAAGGAGTCTGACGTTTGCCTTTTACTAAGCTAATGACGCAGTGCTTTAAGAAGCATGAAAATATTGGGCAACACAGTCCATTTCCAATGAGATCGAACAATTAAATAAACATTTCAGACTGAAACGTAAATACATTTTTAATCAAGGTATTCCTCGACTTGTCCTCCATCCTAGATAAATATTTACACAAGTGCATTCTGGGATTGCATTCACCTTACAATATGCATGCAAGATAAGGCAGCTGGCTGCATTTGAAAATCAAGGAAGTTTGATCATGACTTTAGTATGTTAAGGTTCGGTGGCTTGTACATGCATATAAACCTAATTGAATATGAACTTCATGGTCTATTTGCATCAACATGCATTTAAACTCCATTTTAGTTGCTTCAGCACTTGACAAAGTAGCCCGCTACGCACTTGAGCGCTCATTTCATCCACATCCAAAGCATTTAACCATTATGCAGGTGAATTGTCCTAGCTAAAAGGGTACATGTAAGAACAGTCTGCGCCCATTTTTAAGTTGCGGATGTGAGCAATGGTAACGGAGAGTGGTATATTAAATTCCACCAATCTGAAAGTTAAGCCACTCGTATAACCCGCTAAACTGCGCCCGAATCCCTACGGAAAAGTGACAATGGAAAATGATGTAAATGAAGCAGAATTCCCCATTGTCTTAAGGAGGAAGACACTGAATTAATTACAGCCAGCGCTGGCCTTATTTATAACCTCAATAATCAGGGCAGCCTGTGAAGGTCTCTGAGGACCTTGAATTTATGAGATTGCTGTTTCTCATTTCGAGTCATCCTATCTAACAAAAGATACCTCCATGTGCTCTGGTCCGGCTGTGTCGCCGAGGCCCATTTATGTGCTGCCCATAAAAAACATGCTGAAACTTTAATCAACAGAATGGAACATGGATGCAGTTGCCTAGATACGCAACATGTCACACCCGAGGCCATAAATCAACTTCAGGGCCTTATTCTCTTTCACAATTTTCCATGTTTCTTTTTTTTTGTAACAATAGCTGAAATTATTATTATCATTTTTATAGATAAAATTAACAGTGGTGGTAAAAAACAATTTCTCATGCCTGAAAATTGATAACATCTTACTTTTGAGTCCTGCACTAATAATCTGACAGTGTAGCAGTGTTGGGGAAGCTACTTTGAAACTGTGAACTGCTTAAAATCTAAATAATAAATAATAAATCGCAATTAAACATAGCTTAACTATACTATTAAGCTACTCTTTGAAAAGCTGCTAGGGAACCATATATTTCATGTAAAAATATTTCATCAGAGCTGTATTTTTTCTCATAAACTGTTCTTTAAAGTCATCATTTACTCACAGCCAAGTTGTTGCAAATCTGTTTACGAATATTTGTTCTGATGAACACAGAGAAAGAAATTGGGAAGAATGCTTGTAACCAAACAGTTTTTGGCCACCATTGATTACAATAGTAGGAAAAATTGCTTTATAAGTTTCTTTGTTGCGTCGAACAGAAAAAAATATATTTTGAAGAATGTAGGAAAGCAAACAGTTCTGGGGCACTTTTGACTACTATGGTAGTCAATGGGGTCCAAGAACTGTTTGTTTACAAGCATTTGTCCAAATATATTTCTCTGTGTTCATCAAACAAATCAAATTATACAGATTTGGAACAACTTGAAGGTGAGTAAATGATGACAGAATTTAAAATGTTCTCTTTAATAAATATAAATCTACAAACAAATTTGCGAAAAACACTACTTAATATTTAACAAAGTAATATTTGTAACTGATCAAAAACATATAATTAAACACCAGCATTTACATAACTAAATATAAAAAACTAAACTAAACTTCTGTATATTGATTAAATCAGTAAATCATTTTTTGATGTTTATTAGCGTCTTTTATTTGCTGTTATTTAAGTCGACTTGTAACATAAACATTACTCTATTCTGTAAGCAGAACTTTTCACATCGCTCAGAAATGTAGTGTTGCTAATTGTGATTTATTACTCTCCAATACTGATTAATAATAATACAAATCCTGTTTATCTGTTTGCTTTTTTTTATCTCTGAGTGATGAGACAGATTTGGTGTAAATTTGTAAAGTTGTGAGTAATTGTTTGTATTTCCGCAATGTGAGGACACATATCACAACCGTCTGGCAGTACAATGATTTGACAGAACCAAGAGCATGAGTTCAGCACGCTGGCACACTTAAATACACACTAACATGGGCAAATGTAATCACACACACACTCAAATACACACTAACCTGAGCACTGAAATCATGCCCAGACATACACACACAAATATATTGTGCTAATTAAACACTGTCACATTCATTCTCACAGAAACACGGGAACACACAAAATTTACCTGACTTTTCAAAGTCAGCGCACACAGTACATGATTCCTGGCACTCCTGCAGACAGACACACACCCACACACAGGGCATTCTGACAAAACAAGCTCCCGCCTATCTGTTGGCATCAGAGGAGGGTTTGACTGCTATCACAGCTACTGTGTCAAAGTCACCCGTGTTTCTATCTCTGACATTGTGAATGCTAATAACTGTTCTACAAATATAAACAAAAAGCAAAGGTTTACTCTAGTCAGTCCATTTAAGATGACACACATTTTTGTCTGTGGCTAGACTAACCCCTTTCACCTAAAGTCCCATTGAAATTGAAAATGACAATGCCTATTTTTTCATGAAATATTGCAGCGTTTATTGTAAACAGTTTATCAATGTGGTTCACTCTCTTTTTAAAATTTGTGTGCCCTCATAATCTTTAGTTAAAATCTGAAAATGCACTTCCTTCATGTAATGACTATCTATCTTAAAGGATGTAGGTTAGACGGCTTGGGCGGAGCATCCGTTACTCCTCCCCTTCAACGTCAGTCTGCGGCCAGTTCCATTGCAAAATGCAACCGCTGTTTTTATATTTTTTATATTTTATGTTTTTATACTGCACCTCCAATCAAGTCGCAGAGAAAGATGAAAGCCACACCCACTATTTTTCTCATTAGAAAGTTAAAACGATCGCAACTTCCGGTTCATGGGGACTTTAAACTAAAGATGCACCGATATATTGGCCAAAAAAAGCATTTTTCAAACTATCGGCTATTTTAAAAACAGCCAATGATCAGGCCGATATATCTTGTCAATCGACAGAGAATAGAAAATGCAATTAATTTGTGCCCTGTGTATAGAAAGTGTTAAGAAAAATCACCAGTTTGATGTTCAATATTAATAGTCATTACATCAATTAATAACGTTCAGAAAGTTAAAAGAAATGAATTTAATTGGCCTCCTCAGATATCACTCTGAATAATCGGCTACAGTAGAGAAATTTAGTATCGATGTATCTCTAATTGAAACCCCTCTTACTGCTGATCTGAGAACAACTTAGTTTCGACTCCCCAATAATAATGACATACGGCTTT
Source organism: Triplophysa siluroides (assembly GCA_006030095.1). NCBI lineage: Eukaryota > Metazoa > Chordata > Actinopteri > Cypriniformes > Nemacheilidae > Triplophysa > Triplophysa siluroides. The sequence goes on along the minus strand of VCII01000075.1, from coordinate 200,492 downwards.
TAAAACGTTTCCCAGTTCAACCTTCACTTACACCCTCCACCCATTTCAGATTAAAGGTACTTACACTACGATATATCCTCTCAATAAAGCCTCAAATCAAAAAGAGGGGTGTTCTGCCAGGGGTGTCCACAGAAAGGCCCTGAAGGATTAGGCCTGCAGTCTAGTAGAAAGACCATTGAAATGAAACTGTGAACTGAAGGCAGCTAATTACATTATCTTTGAGAAGCTCACCATTTTACCCAAGATGTTAGTGCCCCCCATGGACTGCATGATATCTAATAAAAAGCAGTAGCCTGTAAATTGAAGCAGTAAGTGTTTTGCCTGTGCTGGGTTATCGGCGTCTCCTTCAGCTCTAGTACTGTGGGCAATGTTTTAAAAGCTTTGTTACATCGACACTGAGTAAATTAGGTTTGAATTTGAGGAAAAGTAATGGAAACGGCTCGACCACACTGTAAGCGTGTTATAAACTTGTAATAAGTGATGGGAAAACATTTATAAGCTACTTTTAGGTGTGCAGTGGATTTCATTTTTATGCAACTTTGCATATAAGTTGTACCAATATAGAAATGTAATCATAATGTTGAACAAGTAGAATCAAGTAAAAGGCAATTTTACAGTATTTTAATGAAATGCTACTCTTAGTCAAGAAGTCTTATACATTTGTGTACTGTACACTTGAATTGTGAATTGCGTGTGAATTGAACGCTTACACACACAAATGTATAACAAACTGACTATGTTGCATATGTTAAAATTCACACTATTATTTCATTAACCTGATGCTTTATTTAACGTTGACAAGTTTTTGTCAATTATATATTTTTTATATTAATTACTATTATTATTATTATTGTTATTGCTGTTAAATATATATTATTAATATGTATAATAATTTTATTAAAGCTGCAGTCAGTAATCGCCGTTTAAAGCATAGTTGCAGATTTCTTTACATGCTATTTATATGTGTTGAAGTCACTCTCACACACACTTTTCCCACGAATTGTACCCAAAAGTTTATTTATAAATAAATAAATTATTAATTTGATAATAATACTGTATTTATTTATAATAATAATGATACAAATCAATAATTGTTATTTATAATAAATCATCAATTATTTTTTCAACACAGATTATTTATGTACCTGTTCAATAACTGATTTTTGTTTATTTATAACCAAAAATGTTATGACATTTATGAACCACTGTTTGAGAAACACTGGATTAGACTAACCATCTTTTGTCAACTTTGTGAGCACAATATTACGCATTCCTTACTTAACTGGATGGTACCACGTCTCATGTGTACATTTACATTGCAGGGCCGATATATAATCTAAATGGATGCCAAGTCCAAGACAAATAGCAGTGCAGAGTAGCCAGAGAGCGAACCATCTCGTTAACACTGTGATTTACTATCACAGTCCTCCACAACAGTGTGTGTGTGTGTGTGTGTGTGTGTGTGTGTGTGTGTGTGTGTGTGCGCGCGTGTTTGATGATGTGTAGCCGCTCTGATGGAACGTACAAGCTGACACTTCTTCAAGCTTTATGCATTGCTGTGCATTACATGCCACTGTCACAGGCAAGGTGCTCTGGATGAACGTTAACTTGAGATGATGTACGTGTATGTACGCTGTCTTAAGCTGGTCGGCACGTTACTATGATGAACCACTTTCTAAAGCTCTCAGGGGCCTATGTCAGAAAACGATGTAAAAGTGCTCAGATGTACCCGCAACATTTGCTGCTCACCGTCCATGATGTCAGTTGCGATTTTAAGACGTTCTCATTACTAAACATTGCAGTTTCTCTCTGTCTTACCAACCTGTGAATCTGTTGCCAGAATTGACTGATATCAGCCCATAGCTACACAAGCTTAGAGGAATGTTCCGGGTTCAATACAAGTTAAGCTCAATCGACAGCGTTCGTGGCATAATGTTGATTACCACAGAGAATAAATTAGACTTCTCCTTTTGTTTGTAAGCAAAAAAAAAAAACTTGGGAGTAGATGATGTTTAAATAATGTTTATAGGCACAATGGAAGTATCAGAACAAAAACATCTACTTCTGTTTCTTGTCGTCTAAAAACATTCATAATGTCAGATGACAACAACCAGCTATTAAGAGTACAGACTTTTTTCCCCCTAAAATAATTTTTACAGTGCAGTTTAATTGCAATTTGTCATTTTTATAAAGGGATGAGTCAAAATGATTTTCTCTGGTAATTTGCATCCCAGCTAACAGGGAATGTTCTCAGAACTTTGACTTACATACTTATTCTCTCCAAACATCATGCAGTAACATTGAAAGAGCATTTTATTAACATGAAGGGGCAGTTTCCTGGACATGGATTATCTTAAAACAGGACTAGGCCTTAGTTAAATAAATATATATAAGTCATTTTTAAGATATGTCATTACAAGTTGTTTTCAATCAAGAAACTTCTAACATTTAAGTTAGTCTTGTACTAGGCTTAAAACCCTGTCTGGGAAACCGCCCCTATATGTTTCTGCTAAGTGTTTACATAAAATATTCATATTTTGTTAGTAGACCGTTTACAAAAACTTTTACAAAACGGTTTCATAACTTAATGGAAATGTTAGCAAAACATCTTGGTTAGCTGGTGTTAAGCAACTGCATTCCCTTAACAAACACATCTGAAAAAATCGAGGATGGGATGGGAAGGCTGTAAAACAGTGGTCAGTCCATAAACATTGGGAATATGCCACAGCATATTCACTGGGCTCCTTTATTGAGTGCCAGGAAATGGGACAAACGTGCATCCGCTGTGTTCGATTTGGGCAGGGTGAGTCATCGGCTAGCAGCGCAACTCCCCAACCTTAAAAGGGGAAACCGAAGTGATGCTTATGGGAAAGAGAGAGAATGTTGAGCAGCCCTCTCCCACCCCACCAACCCTGGCCCCTCACCCTGGAGACGGCACTAATCTAGCTGTCATCTGCGCTGAAATGGGTTTTATGGTCTCGGCTCTCCTCCGTTAACAAAGCTTGAAATGGTGGCGACACATCTGCGGGGCTGTGAACACGACCTCTTCTCCCTCAAGAACGAGGCTACTGGGCTTTTGGTTATGCCTGGTGTTTTGATATTGAACCAGACTGGATCTATCATCTGTAGACGTGTTGTCATTCTTAGCTAACAACAATTTGAGCAGTGTTTGCTAAGGTTATTTTCATTATTAATATTGATGCTAATAAACATTTGAATAAACTCCTCAATCTAAATAGTAATTTGCCATAATTCATTAGTTAAATGGATTTGAAAAGTCCTACTTCTTGTTCAAAGGAATCTTCTGACATTTTTTGTGTGTTTGTATATAAACCGATAACATCCGGTTTTGGATTAAAACATGAAGAAATCTGAGTTCCACAACCACCACCACAAAGTAATGTCCTGGAATTCACCCACAACGCCCCAACTGTGGCAAGGTTTTACTGTCATGAACTTGGGCAGTGTGACACAAGGACAGAGGACCCAGGTGCAGACAGCGGGTAAGGGACTTTAATAATAATAACAAGACTTTAATAATAATTACAAAGACAAAACAAAAACCCATGAGTGGGTAAAACAAGAACAAGGATATAACAGGACACAAGAACAAGGACTAACTACACCTAACAAGACTAAAGATAACATTTACCATTCAGTACAAATAACTAGACTAGACTAACAGAGACAGGAACTCACACACATGAAACGAATGACAATGAACCAGCACAGGACAGAAAACACAAGGGCATTATAGGGGATCAAAATCAAGAGAGGACAGGAGTGGGGCATGAAATCATAATGAGCACTAACAAGGAAACAAGAGGGCAGGAACAATGACGAGACCGGAGAGAGAGTATGGCGAGCCATAAGTGCCAAAATTGTCTCTCTCCACATAAAACATGGGGTTCTGTCATGATCCCACCACTAGGCCAAGAGAAACATGACATGATGCAGCAGAATCATGACAGAAGCCCATCATTAAGCAGCAGCAACCTGATGCTCCTCAAGGCACAAACAAGACAGACTGAGACACTGGCAAAAAACAGGGCAACATGATAAAACAAAAACCATAAAAACAAACGGACAAGAGTCAGAGGGGAAAAACTGGGGATGCCAGACTGGATGCCGGCGGGCACGGACTGGATGCCGGCTGCACCAGACTGGAACGGCCAGCTGCACCAGACTGCCGGCTGTAGCACTGGGCTGGACTGCCAGCTGGATCTCCGGCTGCACCAGACTGGGATGGCCGGCGGGGATCTGTGGCGGGACAGGAAACCGGCGGCCTCTACCTTGGAGGGGAATCCGACAGCCTTGACACTGGAAGGGAGCCCGGCATTCTCAACCCTGGAAAGGATCCCGGCGCCCCTCGACTCTTATAGGCAGTCCGAGGGCCTCGACCCTGGAGGGAAGTCCGGCGCCCTCAAAGCTGGAGGGTAACCCGGTGGCATCAACCACCCCGCACGATCCTCTGTCTGCTGGGTCCTGGAAAGGCTGGTTCATTCTGTCATGAACGGTGAGTGAACAAGGACAGAGGACCCAGGCGCAGACAGCGGGTAAGGGGTTAACAAGACATTTATTAAAAAATACAAAACAAAAACCCACGAGGGGGTAACACAGCAAAACAGGGGACTATAATAAGATGACAAGACAGGACTAAGACTACAACTAACTACACTAAAACAAGACTAAAGTTGACATATGACATGCACTACAAATAACTAAACTAGACTTGACAAGGCACAGGAACTCACCACATCACATCACAATGAACCAGCACAAGACAGAAGACGCAGGGACATTATTAAGGGAACCAAATCAAGAGCGGAACAGGTGCAGGGCATGAAATCATTAACAATCAATAATGAGGAAACGAGAGGGCGGGGACAAAGACGAGACCGGAGAGTATGGAAGGCCATCAGTGCCAAATTGCCTCTCTCCACGTAAAACAAGAGGTTCTGTCATAATTCTCCAACTAGATCAAGAAAAGCAAGACAAGATGGCGCAGAACCATGACATTAACATGCATAAGGCCCACTCAGTTTATCTAGAAAATTTCAAGATCTATTCTTCTTATCTTTATTTTTCGGGTTAACGCTAGCGACAAGTGTTGCGTAAGCATACTATGAAGTTATTGCAATTCAACCTCATTGGTAGCTGTTTTACATTTTGGTGAATTGGTGGCTAATCTTATGAATTTGTACAATCTCATTTGCACTGCTTTGACCAACTAACACTTATTTTTCGGGGCGAACCTTTATGCTTTCTTTTTTTCTAATAATCGTATGTTTTTGTATGATTCATATTGCTTAAATTCAAAAATATTTTTCCAGGTTGATTGGTTTTCGAACACTGTAAACCAGCATGTTGTTGCATCTATATAATGCTTTTAAACTTTATAATGAGCCATGTAAGGTTTTACTTAAATCACTTAAACATGCATACACACACACATGCATTCGTCTATGTTATGTGCTGCGTATTTATCTTAACAGAGGAAAGCGAAAGAAAGGGAGGTTGAAAGTCTCTGATGTGTTCTACATTACATCATGTTGCTGCAGTCGTTTGCTTTCACCTGAGGTTTAGGTTGTCATGGACACCAGCACATTCTCCAAATACATCACACAAGCTGTAACACGCGCCATCTTACAGATGTGGGATACTGGGACGCTGGCCATTGCGAGGTCAGGTTGTGATGTTTGCTGGAGAGGATGGAAGAAAAAGGGAGATCAGGAAGGCTGAGTCTTAATCATACGAGTTGCAGTAGATGGTGACTGATAGAGCTTTTACATTTACATACATGCATTTGGCGACTTTAATTCAAAGTCTTTAAAAGCAGGGAATATATTTAATCTATATGTGTGTTCGCTGGATTTTAGCTTTACCAACTGTGCTACAGAACCAGCTTGTGTGTCCTATATGGTATTTATTTTGCATTACATTACATACTGTTGAATCAATAAACTATCGTTATTAAACAATTGAGTTATTGGAGATGAATGGTCAGCATGTGTGCTGTAGTCACTGCACGTTGAGGCAGTGTTCATGCAGGAAACGCATGTTTGTATCTAAACAAGCTTCTAGAGCAGTGGTTCTCAAACTTTTTTGTTGTAAGGCCCCCTTTGTGTAGAGTGCATCACTCTAAAAAACATTGTATGCAAATAAAAAACGTATAATCTTAAACTTAGAATTTCAATAAAACCAAAAACAAGTTTGGTACAACGCTGGAACATCAATACTTTTGGTCGGTGGTCTTATTTTTCTAATCTTTGATTGCATTAAATTGAAGATCATTTCCTATACTTCATATAATGCCACAAAATATGTGCCCCCCATGGATCCATCTTGGGGGCCCCTAGTTTTAGAACCACTGTTCTAGAGGATTGGTGCATTCGTGAAATTTACCAAGGGCATGTCTGGACCATAATAACCGAGATAACCAAACTACAAATGTGAACACACCCTACACTCTTAAAAACGTTCTTCAAAAGGGTCTTCGATGCCATATAAGAATCTTTTGGTTCCAAAAAGAACTTTTTGTTTCACAAAAGGTTCTTTGTGCCGTGGTTCTTCAGATTTTAAAAAATTAAGAGAGAGATGGTTCTTTAGAGAACCTTTTACTGAAGGGTTCTTTGTGGAACCAAAAATGGACATCGCTGGGAAGAACCTTTTTAGCAACTTTATTTTTCAGAGTGTAAGTGACTTGCAGGTTATTCAAACTTTACAGTTTATGAATTTAAAGGTGATGCACAAACCCATGACCTGGCATTGCTAGCACCATGCTTCACCACCTGAGCTAGACAAAAGCAAACAGTTACAGTACAAGTAATCAAATCCCCCAAACAGTTAAGTGACACATGGCTCAAAGTGTTGTGTGATCGCGCTGTGCCTCACAGGGGACACGCTTCCATAGTCAAGGATGACTCCATGCGGCAAAATCTCCCCTAATTGCTGAAATCTCCCCCAGCTGGCATAACGTCTCTTAATTAATAATGAATACACCTACAATGCCCAAGCTAGTCTCCCTATTAATTAACTTGACTCCTGCGAGCAGCCACGCGGCTTTTCTCCCATGTGATAACACTTAAAAGAAAAGGTTCTTTTTTGCTATGCGTGGGCCGAACGTGCATCATAACCAAATGTAAAAGTATCGTGCGTCCAGCACAAAAGCAGGACGATGAATGGGCAGACGGCGCATGAATGATGACTGTCCGGACGAGCAGAGAAAGCTCGCTGATTTATGAAGACAGAGAGTGTAGTTGTCGAGGAGAAAACGCTCAAGAAGGCCCTTCCTTCCTGGATTCCACTTTGCCGCAATCTTTCACAGTAAAGGAACGTGCTCTGAGCGCATGTGTTAGACGGCCGTGCTCGGGAGGAGAATAAGGAGGCCTATTAGCAGGCACATAACCGCAGAAAGCATGCTTCATTGTTCACGCAGAAACCGCACGTTTCAGCAGCTTCGAGGAGATGCGCAGCAGGTGGCGGCGCAACACAATAACCCACATCCCCGCGGGACGCTCTCGAACCCTCCGGTGATGGATGGTGAAGACTAGTCCTTGGGAGCCGGTGGGGATCCGTCAAGGACGGGTTACGGCCGGGATGCGATCGTCACAGATAAATACACAGAAAGACGTGTCATGTATTGCAGGGCCTGAGATGGATGCGACAGGCTCAGCAGCCAGGAAGCATGTGTAAGAGCCCATTTCATTATTATAGCTCAAGAGAGCCTTTGGGAGATATTGACCTTCCGCATGCAGTAGAACTGGCACCTCACTGGTAACACTATCTGAACATATAATGAACATACTAGTAAGCGCATTGATCGTTGATGAGTGATTACTAAATCCTAAATATAACCTCACACCTCTATCGACACTAATTCACAAATGGAAATTTGCATATACGTGGAAAAACTTTGCTGGACGAGGCCACTTTTGGTAATGGGGTACTTGTAGATTAGAGTGACCACTGCTTAAAAATAATGTAATGACCACATTCAAAATCATAATCATTTGATTGTACATCATACCAATAAAAACAGTGCATTCTTCATAAATCTCCATTCAGTTCGACAGAAATTTTCCAAAGTTATATTATCTTTGTCACTCCATTCAACATTGTAATAGGTCTTATTTACTTCTTTTTTTACAAAAGTTGTTTTCCATATGATCGAATAAGTGAAATCTGAGAGTTTTCTTGTACTGTATTTCTCCATTACCTCACTGGAGGTTTTGATTGATTAAGGCTTTGCTACAGTAGCTCTTTTTTCAGCTGATGTGTGTTTCTGCAAATGCGGCAGCACCATATGGCTACTTGCTGAGCTTCTTTTTACATGTCCTGAAACTCACTGTACACATTTTTCTCTTTGTTTTGGCCTCAGAATTTGAGGAAATGCTATAATCCATCAAAGACTGTGAGGGTCTGTATAATAGCAAAACAATAGTATGAGTAATAGTAAAAGCAAACAATGAATAATCTATTAAACAGCCTATAGGAGATGCACAGATAATATTCGTTCTTGTGAGTTTCCCTTATTGAAGATGTAAGTTGAGTCACACCCCAAACAAATCTTAAGATGGGATGTGGAAAATATGTAACTGTAAATTATTACAAATTATTAATATTTATATTATTATTTACTATTAAGTATTAATTATAATAATTATCAAAGTAATTATTGTTATTGATAATAAACGAATGTATTAATATTTATTAATACATTTTAAAATAAAAAATAAAATGGCTGAAATGCATCGCATTAATCACATAGAAATAAAAACGTCTCGGTTACGTATGTAACCTCGGTTCCCTGATGGAGGGAACGAGACGTTGTGTCGAAGACGACAGATGGGGTTCGCCCTTGAGAACCAATCAACTCTGACTACTATAGAAAAGGCCAATGAAATTTGGCGAATGAAATTTGCATGCCGGGCTCCTCCCCCGGATGTCCGGTATAAAAGGAAGCCGGCGTGCAGCATTCACTCACCTTTTGTTCTGAAGAGCCTGAGAGCCTCTCACGACTGCAGCAGAATACGATACGTGTTAGTGGCATAAGGGACACAACGTCTCGTTCCCTCCATCAGGGAACCGTTACATACGTAACCGAGACTTCCCTTTCTGTCGTCTCTCTCGTTGTGTCGAAGACGACAGATGGGGTTCTCTATGGAAAACGCCACAACACGGTATCGCGTCACAATCTCTAGCGAAGCGACGGTAACAGGCCTGGGCGTGTCAGCTCGATGCTTTCGCGAAACTGTAACCTTCCAGTGGTGGTCGGGGGGTTCCAGAGCTTTCTTGGAGAAAGATGGGAACAGCCCTGACCGGTAACCTTTCACGGACGGAGGCCTTAGCTCTCTACTGGCGAGAGGCCGTCCGGCTCGGGTTTACACCGGGTAAGCGCAACTTCCTTAATTAGGGATGCGCTGCAGAGGCCCTCCTACCCGTGGGGAGGAATACGGTGGATAAGGTATGGTCTCGTCCTTGGAGGAGAACGCATGGAACGTGCGGGCTGAGTAGTTAACCGCGAGGTGGAGGTCCACCTGGGGAAGCTCATGGGTTACCAGGTGGGAACCATATCATGAGGATACATCAGACGGAACAGCCCACGGGGGGGGTGTTACAGGCGTCCGGTAGCACTAGGTCCGGTTAGAGCCAGGGGATGGCTCACATGTTATCCCGGCCTAAGGGGAAGGCTGCTCTGCCCAGCCAACCCCCAGGTGGTGCTTGCTTAGTGATGGATAGAATGCCTATTCTTAACCAAGTGTTGGGTAAGAAGGGAAGCGGATAGGATACCTGTCCTTAGCCAGAGTAGGGTAAGGAGAGAGGTAGATAGCACACTGACCCAGCCTCCTAGAGGGTGGTGTGATGCTTTCGCAGGCATACGCCCCGCCGGATGCCAGTCCTACATGTTGCCACGCAGGACGTGGGCTGACACCGGGTTTACGCTAGGGTTGTTTAACCCCTGCGAAGGTGTATGGGCGTAGCCAACCGCAGCTCTACAGATGTCTGCTAGAGAGGCACTTCTGCCAGTGCCCAGGAGGTGGCTATACCCCCTCAGTGGGCATGGGAGATTCTGATTGGAATGTCGTCGTAACGGCATCCACGACTCAGTGCGCCAACCTCTGCTTGGAGACAGCCTTCCCCTCTGCTGTCCTCCAATACAGACAAGGAGCTGGTCAGAGCTACTGAGGCCCTGCGTGCGGTCCAGGACACAACACGGATGGGGTTGGGTCTTCCTCCCCAATGGGGAGCACCTGCAAGTTCACCACTTCGCCCCGTAAGGGAGTAGTGGGAACTTTTTGGGCACGCATCCGGGCCTGGGTCTCAGGATAACGTGAGAACTACCAGGGCCGAATTCAAGGCAATCCAAGGACACGGAGGATGCTCGAGGTGCCCTACCCTCTTGAAGGAAGCGAGCGCCATCAGGAGGGCCGTCTTTACTCGGGTGAGGAAGATCGGAACCTCCGAGGGGCTCTTGGGGGGCCCAGAGGCCCCCCCCGAGGACCCCTTAGGGTCCCAAGAGGGTATGGAGCGGAGATGACGGGAGCCGCCCTCTCTCGCACCCCTTAGGAACCTGGCGACCAGGTCGTGTCATCCTAGAAACTTTCCATCAACTGAGTTGTGATGAGTGGCGACAGCGACTACATACACACTCAGTGTGGAGGGGAGACGTTAGTCTCCAGTCTCGTAAGAAGGACAACACAATCCTGATCGAGCACCTCAGTGGGTCTTTCTCGTTGAGAGAGACACCAGGACAAGAAGCGGCCGTCTAGAGGCGTGTAACCGCCCGTAGATGGGGCCCTAGCCTGGGTGATGGTCTCCGCCATAGAGGGGGAGTAGCCAACTCAGGAACTTCGTCCCGTCTAGAGACCAGACATGGTGTTCCAGAGGTCTGATCTGGGATGCCAGAACGTGTCCTTCCCCTGAGAGAGCAGGTCCTCTGTCAGGGGAATGGGTCAGGGGGAGTCGCTGTCCAGAGCATCAGCTCTGACGCCAAGTGCGGTTAGACCAGTGCGGTGTAACCAATAACACTTGGTGCTCCTCTTCCCTGGCCTTGCACAGTGTCTGTGCAAGGAGGCTCCTGGGGGGGGGAAGGTGTGCTTTCCGCCGTCCCGCGGTCAGCTGTGCGCAAGGATATCCGTGTCGAGAGCCTCGGACAGGGAGTACCAAGCGGCCTACGCGGGGGTGGAGTCGCCACTCTCTACGAGGCATAAACTGACAAGAGAGCGCGTCGGCTGTCTAGTTCAGTTTTGCCCGAGGTGAGTGTGGCCCACAGGGAACGGATCACCTGTTGACTCCACCGAGGAGGCGTCGAGCAAGTTGTGTTAGCTGCTGTGAGCGAACGCCACCCTAAGATCTGATGTACGCTACAGCTGTAGTGCCGTCCTCGGACCAGCACGTGCTTGTCCCGCACGAGAGGCCGCAGCCTGCTCAGTGCAAGTAGCACTGCCCACAACTCCTGGCAATTGATATGCCAGCGCAGGTGGGGGTTCGCCCAATGCCCCGCCTGCGTGCCCGTTACACACTGCACCGCACCCTGCAGGGAGGCGTCCGTCGTCACCACGACTTGCCTCATAACCTGCCCTGAGGGACCTTAGTCCGTCGAAAAAGTCATGGAAGACCAGGGGTTTTGGTGCGTCGGCCGCAGGGCGTCATCACCATGCGCCTGCTGCCGGTGTGCCACGCTCTCCTCGGAACTCGACTCTGAAGCCAGTGTTGGAGCGGTCTCATGCGCATCAACCCGAGGGGTCTCACCCGACGAGGACGCCATGCCCAGGAGCCTCTGAATCGTTTCAGGGGACCGCTGTCTGCCTGAAATGTTCCAGGCAGTTCAACACCGGCTGGGCGCGTACTGCGGACAGTAGCGCCGACATGGTGACAGAGTTGAGTTCCCTACCAAGAAAAGGATGCTCTGCCCTGGGGAGAGCTTGTCCTTTCCTCGGTTTGACCTGGATTCCCAATCGATCTGGGTGCCGGAGCACCAGGCCCCTTGTATACATAACAGATCTCACGAGTGTGTCAGGCCAGTCGTTGAGATAGTTAAGTACCCGCACACCTTCCTCCCCTCAGGGAGAAAGGGCGGCTTCCACGATCTTCGTGAAGACCGTGGAACAGGGACAGACCGAAAGGGATTTCAGGTCGATTGCCACGAACCAATCCTGACACCTGATGGGTGTCAGGACGCGCCTCTGCGTGAGCATCCTGAGCAGCAGCTAGTGAAGGTGCTTAGTTCAGGGTACGCAGACCTCCAGGGCGCAACCCGCCGTCTTTCTTGGGAACGATGAACGATGAACCCACCGAACATCTTGGTTTGAGGGACGAACTCGATGCCTGTTTGCCAGAAGGGTGGTGACCTCTACCCGAAGTATGTAGGCGTCCCTAGCCTCAGACAGAGGGAGAGATGATGCCCCAAAACTTGGGAGAGTCTCTGGCGAACTGGATCGAGTAACCAAGACGGACCGTCTGCCCTAGCCACCGAGACAGTGTGGGCAGCTCTCGAGCTCCCAGGGACTGTGACAGGGGGACCAAGGGGACGGTCTGCTTCACCATTCCCATGGAGGGTGGTTCGATGGCTGGCGAGCTAACCCTGTCGCGGGGAGGGGGCCCCGGAGGGAAGGTTGGCTCTGCCTACTTACCTGCCTGGCGGGACAGCTGCACGCACTGTCATTGAGAGTGGTAGCAGCTGTCGTGTGTGTACGACCCTACGCCTCGCCAGGGCGTGGGGTCGGGTTTGCCGGGCACAGTCCAGTGGAGTGTGCGATCGGCAGGAATGAACTCCCAGGGGAAACAGAAAACTCTCTGTGAGTAAGTGGGCGCCAGGCCCTGAAGGGCCCGGCTTTGGTGACGAGGCAGGAGCCGTCCCGTACCGACTGATCAGAGCCGTAGCTGTGAAGGTCGGGCCCGATGTTGCTCCCCCTGGGGTCTTCCCGTCAGTTTCACTTCTCGTGAGAAGTTAGCTGACGGGGTGAGGTTTCCCCCTCGACCTCGACTTCCGGGGTGCCACCTGCGGGGGCACAGTAACCGGAGCCGATGTGGAAGGGTCCTGGGCTGCCGGGAAACAGACATGACGTGAGATCTCGGAGGCTTGAGGGCGGCCGAGTCGCAGCGTGGTAAAAATGTGGCTAATCGCCACTGTCTGCTTCTTCACCGTCAAAAACTGCTGAGCGCAGTCCTCGACGGTGTACCAACAGCCCACCCTGCGAGACGGGTGTAACAAGAAAGCGGACTTTCTCGGTGTCACTCATCTGCGCAAGGTTCAGCCGGGGTGACTCTCCTGGACCACTTCCGTGGACATCGTCCGACCCAGGTCCCGTGCCGCCACCTTGGTCGCTCCGTAGAGCGCTGTCAGTGGCGGCACAAAACCTGCATTATACCTGGGTCGGCCTTACCCTCGTGGAGCTCTCTCAACGCCCTGGCCTGGCGGACCTGCAGGATGGCCATGGCGTAGAGAGAGGAGGCAGCCCGGTCCGCGGCAGCGCAAGGCTTCGGCACCATAGATGTCGAAGTCCTACACGCGTTGGACGGTGGGCATGGCCGATTCTCCCCAGGCGGCAGCCGTCTGCGGCACAGATGCACCGCAGCCGCACGTTCCACCCGGGGATCTCGACGTAGCCTTTGGCTGCCCCACCCTCGAGGGAAGTGAGGGAGCCGGAGCTGTTTCGACCGGAGCGGTCCGTGGAGCGCTCCTAGTTTTACACAGCTCCTCATGCACCTCCGGGAAACAAATGGCACCCGGGGTGGGCGCGGTTTGCACCGCGCTCCGCCCCCAGGAGCCACGTATCCCCGGATTAGCATGGCTGACATCACTTCTGCTCTTCCTCCTGAGCTCGACCCCCCTGGGGGGGAGCTCGGATTCGTCAGAGTCGGATGCCAGTCTCCCTCCGATGCTGCGAACGACATCTCATCTACGTCACACATCGTTTCCGAGTGCGTGCCTGAGGATCCGAACGGTATGCCACCGCCGGTTGGGGAACGTTCAGAAGAGCGAATCGGGGTGCGATCGGCCCGTGAGCACTTGGCTGGCGGTTTACGTTCGCAGAGTTCCCCATATCACTAACGCTGCTACGTGGGTGGTCATCGGGGCCGTAGCCACAGATGTCACAGCCCGGGTAGCATACGAAATGGTGGCTGGTTCCCGTAGGAAGACAGCCCCCCGTGACCGCAACTTCTGAGTGACAATCCGCCTGCAGTGCGGGCAGATGTGTCAACGAACGCTGCTTCAGTGTGCTGGACGCCCAGACACCTAATGCAGCGATCGTGTCCATCCCCCTCCTCGATGAGGGTGCCGCACCCAAGAGAACAGCGGGACATGCCGCGCTGGAAATTGCTCAGTCAGTCCTGAAAAGGACCTTTTAGAAATAATCTCTATCACCTCCGGAACCGCCGAGACGCCCAGGAGAAGGTCGCTGCAGGAAGGGACGATCCGCTGCTCTGCGTCGTAGATCCGGCGAAGTAGAAGAAGAATTTGTTGAATTCTTTTTGTTCGTAGTCATGAGCGAGGGCTCTGAAGAACAAAAGGTGAGTGAATGCTGCACGCCGGCTTCCTTTTATACCGGACATCCGGGGGAGAGGAGCCCGGCATGCAAATTTAATTCGCCAAATTTCATTGGCCTTTTCTATAGTAGTCAGAGTTGATTGGTTCTCAAGGGCGAACCCCATCTGTCGTCTTCGACACAACGTCGAGAGACCGACAGAAAGGGAACAAATGTTATGGCAATTGTGGTTGATTCTTTCATCAAGGGTTTTGATCGTTTTCATTTTATATTTTTCAAGTTTTGTACCACAAGATTGATGTCTTTATTTAGGAAAATATACATAAATAAACTTTATTTATACATTTGACATTTAACACAATGTGTTGTATCAATATATCAAAAAGGGTCTTGTAAGAGTACAATTATTGCCTAATATTAAAATGATTAAATGATAATAATAATCATCACGATACAATTACAATTACAATTATTATTAAGATGTTCGCTGATGGTCTCTAATGCTCATGCTGTATTGTTAGCCTTCTTGTTAGTGTGGGTGTTTCCAAAGACTATTTAAACATAAAAAATAAGCCATTAGCTCTGACTCACACTGTCCGGCGACACATTTGTGTTTTTTAAATGTTAATGTGTTAATAACTACAAATGTCAGACAAAAATCCCGAGAAACATGAATATTCTGCTATTCTGCTGACATACCTGTGTAAAACATGTTCCTAAAGCATCTTCTAATATGCAAAAATAATGATTTGACAGAAAGCATCATCTATATGTCCTTAATCTCAGAAAGGGACACAATGCCAGCGTTTGACCATTCACGAGAGGAGGAAAAAAACAGAAGCGGATTGAATACAATGTGCAAGAAGCGCTGTGTCTCCCGTTGCAATGTACGAGTGACAATGCTGCCTTGTTGCTAAGGAACCCCTCTGTTGCTAAGCAATGAGTTGATGATTAGAATTTTGAATTGGGTGCAAGAGTGGTATTTTCTTTGCCGCTCTGTTTCTCCATGTATGGTGCTGACTGCTGTGCGTGACTGCGTTGATGAAATGCGTGCGGCTCTGTTGTTTTCCCGATTCAGATGCAATCTGCCTATTCTACCATGGATTAAACAAACATATGCTGGAGAAAAAATGCTCTTATGTTGAATAATACAGTATACTGTGATGTTTTGCAAAAAGAGATCTTTTGTCCACCTTTTACATCAGTGACATCGGGATGGAAATGAAAAGCGTTTCGTTAACACATGATGTGGATGCAGTCCAGTAGAGGGCGCTCTGGAGCACAGCACATTATCAGGGACTCCTGACCCATAGGTGTGTGTTTGTTTAGCTCAAACTGTGACCTGTTTATATTAAGCTCCGTTACGTGGCGAAAGCTCATCAACTCCTAAACTAATTGGGCCGATAAATCCTTGGCAATCCACCGGTAACGCCGAAGACTTGCGCCTATATATCATCCGGGCGACCGCTATGAGTTTTTTTCACCCCCCACCAGCTTTCAGCTGTCTCTGAAGGAAAAGGGTTTGACGCAAATTCTCGGCATTACCATCATCATTACCTGCAGAAAAGAAACATTGCTGTGTCAGTGAAACCTGCTTAGGGAACAAGCAGCGGCCCGTGAGAATTCGGCCCAGGACGCTGTATCCGTGCTACTCCTGCTCCGTCAAAACTGCTAATTTTGTTTTTTTCTACTTGCTGTTCACTTTTTCGCTGCGTCGGGGCCGGGCTCCTCGTGGTTTGCCCACAGTTTAGGAAAACAAAGGCGTTGGGGGAGCGAAGCGATCGTCTGAATGGAGTCAGCATCTCTTGAGATACCACCTGCCTTACATTTGTCATTTAAATATGTACACAGATGATGGTACCATCTGCTAGTGGAGTCGCAGATGAAAAAATGGGTGGAAACACGCTGAATTCTTGAGGTGGTGCTGCGGTTTGTGGGGGCGTACAGACGCCCCGGAGCATTAAGCAAATAAATGCAAAATGTCAGAGTATGCAAAAGAGCAGTAGCGCAAAGAAAGCCGTCAAATCTCCGAGTCCTATTGAAAATCTGACAGCTTCTGCTTGAAATGATCTACCATTTTGTGCTGTCACGGTCTCTTTGGAGGAAACAGCATACTTGCTCATTGTATTTTGTCAGTGTCATCCTGTGCAAATTGTAGTCGTGTTTCATTTTCAATATTAACTAGTTTCATTAAATTGAACTGCACAAATGTCATGTTTTTAAACATATCCTGAACGCTCCACTTACCTGGCATTGGTTGGTAAATCCAACGGTCCCAAAAAATGATCCCATGATCAATGTTTTGTTCTTGTTGGGTAGTTTTTAAAACGTTTTCCGCTTCTTTGCAAATGGGAAAGAGATTCAGAGCAGGCACAAGAGAGCAGGCCATAATACTTATTATAGATAAGCTAATACGAGCACATGGACTTACATTGTGAATATCTAATGTCACGTGTGGTGTTGTGGAACTTTCAGGCAATAGCATAAATAGCTAATGAAATTATTAGGCTCAGTTCCAGAGCTCGGTATAGCTTTTGTGTGGTAATATCGAACCAGCGTGTATCAAAGACATGGATATAGACAGTTGTAACCCAGATTAAGCCTGATGTTTCCTCTCTTTGTTTGGTCTTAAATTAAAACCTCAACGAATTGGCAGCATCTACTGTCAAAACATCAATAGCCCTCAACGTCCTGCCTGCTCACGTATCAAAACCAAGCTGAAATCTGAGAAGGGACTGGCAGATAATCAAAGACCAGGAGATCTTTTACTGGAGCTGAGCCTGACACACACACACACACACACACTTTAGTTGGAGCTGAGCCTGACAGACACACACACTTTAGTACAGTATACTCCATCAATTCTCTGTGAGTTATTTGCTTATGCTGGAAGAACACTCTACACTAAGTGCCTGAGGTCAGGGGAGTGATGTCTAAAAACGGCATCAGGTCACTTGCTGGTTTTTTACAACATGAAAGTCCCACGAAGCACTTGGACCTTTCGATGTGATAATCATGAATGGCACATGACCCCCATCATAGCCCCGTCTGAAAGAAACGTTCTGGGTTCAGTACAAGCTAAGCGCCATCAATTGCATCTGTGACAAAATAATTTCAGACATCCCTCCAGATGTAAAACACACAAAAAAATGTCAATTGCTTTTCAAAAGTGTTTGACTGGAGCAGTATTGAACATTCCTTCAAGCTGTCACAATACAAACTAAATGTCTGTTCACAGTAAGAACACTGACTATAAAGATAACCGTAGCGACAACTCTATAGAGTGCCTCAGAGATGATGTATTTTTGTAGGCCAACCCGAAATTTAACGCCGCAGTGATTCCCTCGACCGAAAGCCTATGCATTTTTCCCATAGACTTTTGGAAGATCGCAAAAAATAAGATCTGTTAAGTGCTCATGAAGTTTACAGGTTTTGTCTATCAAGATCATCTTAACAGATTAACACAATATTTGCCATCGGCAGAAGTAAAAAGCTAAAATGAGGCTCTTTTTCAAACTTTATTAAAAAACGTTTTCCCTGATAAGCATTTACTCAGTGAAAGAATCACCAACAATGTTTTTAGAGATTTGTGCCCATGTTGCATTATTTGTGAGATTTACGTGCGCGGTGACGTCTAACATCCCCGCCAAAGGATGCAGTTGCTTTCAGAAACTTGTTAGCAACTTCCGTTTCAAAGACACAGTAAATGCTTAAAAAATCACAAGCGGGTTATGTGTGTGTTTTATGTCATAGATTAAAACGTGAAAATACCAAAAATCCTACTCGCTTCCATGATTTGCATACAAAAACACGTCATCTCTGAGGTGCTCTATTAGCATCTGCACCAACAGATGATATTGTCATGGTTTTTTTCTTAGCTTTCACGCTGGAGTTTTACATTTAAATCACGCGAGCCCCTTAAATTCAAGTGATTTTTGACTGGCTGTCATTGGTATTTATTCTTCTGCTGCAAAATTGCTCTAAGTGAGCCCAACCGTATCGTTCCTCTGTATAACATTTATCGTATCGGGATTTGTTCTTATTTTTTTGTACTTGAAGTAAATGGGCCTTGGAGTAACTGTTCCTAACATTCACAAGAACATCACAACACCACAGACTCTTCAAAATAAGGGGGTCACACACCGGATGCGGAAGCGCAGCGCCGCGTAGTGCTATTGTTTGTTAAAATGAACATATTGTTTTCTATGAGTGTACACCCCGGCGCCGCCATTCCGCCATTTATTTTGAGCTGTGGCACGAAAGCTGAGAAAAAAAACGAGTCCCCATACGTTGGGGTCAAAAATATGTAGAATATAGGAGCGTGCGGGAGATTTCAGGCCTTGCTGTATACAACCGGAGAAATGAATGTACTTTGACATCTCCTGGGAAAATAACTGCCCGGTTGCCTTCAAAAAGCGCACAGGAAAATGGCTCCACTTGTTCCTTGCCTCTACAAGCACTGCAAGTCTCTCTCTCTCTCTTCTGTTTTTATGAGCGAGAGAGACAGAGAGAGAGATGGGGTCAGGGAAAAAAACTGAACTGCGGGCATTTAAGAGTGAGGCGGGATGCCGTGCAAACATGTCAGCTATGAAAGGAAGGGGGTGAATAGTAGCACTGCACAAAGAAGATGGAGCAGATATACAGAGAGATGGAGGCCTGCACTCTCAGTCAAGTGCTCAGTTAGTAAATATTTCAAGACGCACCGTGTAATTTTGGGCGGTTTTTCCAGCGTTTCTGGATGGAGATATTTTAAGACGGCGGGGAAGATGGATGATAAACAAAGAAAATGTCAGAACATACACTGCAAAAAGAATCATTTTCCTAATCCGTATTGTTGTCCTGTTTTCCAGTGCAAATATCCAATATAAAATTCTGAAATGAGGACAATTTCTTCTATATTTTATATTTCATCATGTTTACAATTTTCACGGTTCTGCAATAAGGCGTATGAAACAAGTACACTCTTGCATCATCACCACGTTTAAACTACGAACATCAGAATCTGTTATGAATTAACATTAACCAAGATGTGAACATTATTGTAAAGTATGTTTTATCACACTGACCTGGTCTTCATTTGGTGGCCACCGGAGACAAGCCTGAGCAACCTCCAGATGTCATACCAAACCCATCTAGTGAGATGTATCACCCTGTGTCTAAAATAGAACAAGAAACTTTGCATTGCCTGGGAAGTTTAACATTTGCTGCTACTTCTTATGTCCAGATTCACACAGAAACAGCTCAAGATGAAATCCTCATTATTTTCATACAGGCTGTTACTGACTTCACTCAATGACATGTGGTGGTTTTTGTCAATGCATGTTTTGGTCATGCTGTTTATTCAAATTAACCATAATGTAGTTACATTCAAGGAACAGTTCACCCAAAACATAACAATTCTTTCAGTCTTTACTCTGCATCAAGTTGTTTCAAACCGGATTCATTGTTCCACTGAACACAAAAGAAGAAACGTTTGTAACCGAACAGTTCTGGGGCACCATTGACTTCCATAGTAGGAAACGAAACTACTATGGTAGTCAATGGTGCCCCACAACGGTTTGGTTACCTACATTATTCTAAATATCTTTTTTTTGTGTTCAACATAAGATTTAGGACAAACTTGAGTGTGAGTAAATGACAGAATTTTCATTTTTGTGTGAACTATCCCTTTAATTTTAGAGTAAATATTATATCCTCTATCATTTTTAATTAGATTCTTTAGGAATCTAGCATATGTTCAGTACAGTATATCAAATCTACATTAAGTTGTAAGATTTCAGTGTGTAATAATTTATGCACTTCTAGTGGCACCACAAAGAAATGCAGGCAAATATTTGTATGTCAAAGAAAGATAGCATATTTTATTGCATATTACAGATACAATGGTATTGTAAATAAAATGTTTTGATCACTTTCTGAACATGATCCATTTAGTCCATTTAGTGAGTTATTACCTTGGTAACTCTGCTGTAACACCTCTGTGAACATGTGTGTGATATTTTTGCCTTCGGTTTGACTTGTGCAGCTGCTTTGATGCAATGCAAATGGTAAAAAGCGCTATAAAAATACATTTGACTTGTCTTGATGAGCAGAACTTCAAATGTTCACTAAAATACCTTGTTGCTTAAACATGAAAAGGTTCTGACAAAACTTAATTGCAGATGCCACTTGCTTTGATATTTGTTTTTATTCAGAGACACTTTGGAGCCACTGAATACTCAATGACCAAAGCAAAGGCAGAAATTGCATCAATGCTGTTTCACATAGATTTCTGTTTATATACTGTATATATTTCTTATACATTTTGGATAAACATGAGTTTGTGTATCATTGTAATTTAACAGATGTTGTTTCTTTGTTTCTTTTTTCCCTTTGCTGCAGGTCCTCCAGTCATCGTGGGAATGAGCATCAACATAGCCAGCATTGACTCCATTTCAGAAGTCAACATGGTTAGTAACATTGATTTGAGAAATATTGCTATTACTTCTGTTTTTGACGCCTATTTTTTGTTATTCACAATATTTGACAGTCTGAGAATCATAAGTTGACCTTAGTTCTAGATTTTGGGATCATATCATCTGGTTTTGGGCCTGTTCCATTGAACCTTTAATGGTGCTCGATTCAAAAACGATCAGCATGCATGATTATGTATAACTGTGGTCATGACCAATTATATAGCGCTAGTCGACCTTTTTGGCTTTGGACCATCACCTCAGTTGAACATCGCCCTGGGGCCCTTAAAAGGCAGTTTACTTAAAGAGCAGGCGTCTGCATTTTTGCTGACTACTCCCCATACATACTTACCATGGAGACCCCACACAGACTCCTGCATTCATCATTTCTACCTGCAGCGTCAGGGACTTTGGTTTTATTAGCGCCTCTGCTTCAACGACTGCGACCTGAATCCATAAAGCACCTACGAGTGGAAGCGCTGAATCTGGATCGGTTGTTCGCATTGTTGGGTAATAATGGTTTGACAGCAGGAAATATGATCTCAGATCAGTTCTTTTATTTGGAAATTTATGAGTGCGACGCACCAGGAGAATAAGTCACAGTGCGATCCCACCTTAAGACCCTCCGAGGAAATTAGATGCCTGAAGTTGCTGCGCTTTCGGGGGATTGCGGTTCTCGGCGGTCCCAGAGGTACGGCATGACCTCATCATCAGAGAGGACCCCTCTACAGTCATCATGGGAAGCAGTCTTCACCTGGCCTAGCCTAAAATAAACCAGGCCTAGCCGACGTGTGAAGAAAAGACGCAGTGCTTAGAATACATTAGCCCCTCATTTTTGAGAAACTCTTTTACTTTTTCACACAGAAAAGTCCTGACACAACTCTATGCCTCTTCTGAAAATGATGTTTGGGGATAGTTTTTTTTAGAGCGCTGACATTTTTCACCGTCCAGTGTTGCCTCAGAGAATAAGGTTGATGAGGTAATCAAAAAGGAGCTGAAAATTGGTTACTTTGGACGAATATGTGCTGCGTTTGACTTCTGCTTGGAACTCGAGGAGTGAAATAAAGTTTCACGTATTTTTGTATTTGAATCTTTATTACTTCGCAAAGGAGTGAAAGTTCAAAAGTTTATTTTACCAAGCCTTTGTTATACCTTGCACCTCCAAAAGTTATGCGTGTGCTTTAAAGATTTGTTAAAGTAACTAGAGTCAATGACCAATATTTTGCATTAGTATTAAAGATGCACCGATGCAAAATTACTCCACCGATTGCCAATTATTCAGTGACATCTGCCGATGCTGATTCTGGAGATTAAATTAATATTTCTTAACTTTCTGGATGTTATGTATTCATATAATTCATATTGAACATCAAACTGCTGATGTTTCTTAACATTTTCTATAGACAGAGCACACGTTTATTGTGCTTTTTTATTTATTATAATGTGAAAAAATGCTTTTATCTACCGATACCGATAATTGGGCGACATAGCGGTGCATCTTTAATAAATATTGTTGTTCCATTTACCAGCATTTATTTTATAACCCAGGTGTTTTAGTATACGGAGCAGTATTGTACATGTTAATAGGAATTGAATAGTTAGTTGAGTACAGTTAGCGTTATTGGTTGAGTTTCAGACAGTGTTCACACGACAGGTCATCTCTTTCACGTGTCACATGCATTAAGCTGCAGGTGTGTTCATTAGCTCTCGTCGCAGCATTATCAAGCGCCAAGTGAAATTCAATTAAAATCCAATGACAGGGAGCTGGGCTTTTTTCTAGAATAAACTTTGCATGAAATCGCTCCCAGGTATTAAAGAGACAGCACGCTGACTTCAAAAACGCTTCATTTCAAAACAACAGAACATCTACAGATATATAAGGTCTTAACTATTCTGTTGTAAACAAGCAGCACATAACTAGACATTTTCTTCCAGACATGCTGAAGCGAGGATGATGTATCAAAATACTTTGTGTCTGTAAAGTTCCAGGTTACAGGAATAATTCACGCAATTGCTTTTTAAACTCTGTAAGGGCAAGAAATTGCAATCTAATAAATGTCCCTGTTTAGAAGGTATAATATGTCGTGAATAAACTGCTATGAACAGCAAATCTAACAGTGATACAGAGTACTGGCAGTTTATGATACCTCCAGTTGAAAATGATAATCTACCTGCAGTGAAACTATAATTCCTTTTACTTTTATCTGATATAGACTGTACCAGAATACATTGTTTCATACATGACCCGCTCCACACTCATGGGGGCGGTTTCCCGGACAGGGATACATTTAAGCCAGGACTAGGCATTGGTTAAATTTAAGTCATTTTTAGGATTTAAATTAGTCTGGGACTTAAGCCCTGTCCTGGAAACTGCCCCATGGTGTTTACATTCTCTCAAACAACTGCCCAGTGTAATGGAATGAGAGGTTAAAACTGATAGTTCATACGCAGATAGATTTGATTAAATAAGGCTGAGAGAAAAGGCGATAGAGAAGAGAGAGGAAGCGAGAGGCAGGAGAGTAGATGCGGAAAATCAGAGAGATCTGATTCTTTGCTTTCCCTGCAATATCGCATTTGGGACCACCAGAGGTTTTCCATCCTGTTCCAGGCAGAAGCAGTTTCTCACGTATGAAGTTGTTTTCTGCACTCTTTTCTCTTCTCCTTTTTCTACAAAAACAAGTTAGACTTTTTGATTCATGAAGTGATTGCTGAAATGTCTTTGTACTGGGCTGTTTTGACGATTCCGCATCTGATTTTTGTGGTACTGCTCCTTCTTTGGACATTGAAGAATGCAGAGGAATCGGAGAGGCGAGGGATTGCCAAACAAGTTTCACAGAGAGAGAACTCTTCACAGCTGTTAGGGAATAGATCCAGATGTTATTTGAACAGAACAAGATATAGAACATTCTTAGCATTAACATCACATAAGAAATAGAGTGAAACTTGAAATTTAATAATATGAAGCTTATTTTATAATCACATTTTTTTTGTCTCTGTCCATTAATAGAAACTCATTGAAAAGTTTTTGATAAAAAAGAAGTGCGCCCAAAAATGTTTTACCCAGAACAAGAATTCTCTTGTCAATTACTCACTATCATGATAGCTGAAATAAAACAAAAATCATTACGAAGATAACAAAAGCAAACACATATTACCACTCCAATCAAACTCATTGAATCCCATTTGTTCCTGCGTCATGTTACTGAGTCATTTGGGTTAATTTAAGGATTGCTTTATGTGTTTAATGGATAGATCATCAACTTTTTGACTCGTATTTTCTCTCATTTCAAGAAGACTATAGAGACTACATTTGTTATATATTGAGAATACAGTACATAAGCTTATGTCTCAAATATAAATGATCCATCATCAATATTACAGTCACTAAAAAATGTAGTTGCATATAGTTTTTTTACATCTAGTAAACACGGTCAAGGCTAAAATACACTACAAGACTTTTGCTCAGATTTTGCCTAGATTTTCAGTCTGGACTTGTTGCAGAAAGTCTGTGCCAGTCTGCAGATTTGATCAGTTAGTGTGTTGTCTGCAAGTGTATTATGTCTAGTTTGAAAAAATTATGTTCAGATTTTAAAAGTCTTGTAGTGTATTCCTGCCATTAGTGCAGTTAAAGTCCTGTGCATCAGTAAGGAATCACAAGCTGGTTGCCATGGCACCTGAACACTAGCAAGGCCTTTGTTCTTCTCAGTATGTCAGTGCAGCCCAATGGATTAATGTCTTAACCGACCGTTCGCTTAAAATCGTGCAACATATGTTAACCGAGGCCTATTACATCAGTCTGGTCTCTGTGCAGAAGCTTCGCTTGTTTCATTAAAAATGCTGAAGAAGTTCTCAGAGATGAGTCATATCAGTGGATCCTTTCAGTCCTGTTTGCTCTACATCCAAAGTCACTGCTCGGATTGATCTAATCCAATCAAAGCTGCATTTTCTTGCTGCTTATATAATCGATATCAACATTGGTACACATCCTAATCCAGTTTATAATGTTCCCTATACATTTATAGGGGTTTATAAAACCTCCCTGTTCTATAGAAATGGTTTATAATTAATGTGCTGTCATGACTGTTGCAGAGACTTGGATTACATTTTTTTAAGAATCACCAAACTTAATATTGAATATGTGCGTTATAAATTATAAATGCTGCTCCTAAATATTTAGCCAACAAACTTGACACACTCCTAATTTCTGTTGTTTCTCTGGTTCGTTTTTCAGGACTACACCATCACCATGTATTTCCAGCAGAGCTGGAGGGACAAGCGGTTGGCCTACTCTGAGATGGCTTTGAACCTCACTTTGGACAACCGTGTGGCCGATCAGTTATGGCTGCCAGACACCTACTTCCTGAATGACAAAAAGTCTTTCCTGCACGGCGTGACGGTGAAGAACAGGATGATTCGCCTCCACCCGGATGGCACTGTTCTGTACGGACTGAGGTAAATCACATCACGCTTACTGATCCCAGTTGTGTTGTACACAGGAGGGCTGCGTTCCCGATATCACACTCTTAAGAACATAAGCTGCGTCCCAATTCCAATACTATCCGTCCTAAATAGTGTATTCGAAAATAGAATTAGTATGTCCCAAATCATAGCATGCTGAAATGAGTATTCTCAAAGTACCCGGGTGGTCTACTGATTCCCGTGAAAATTCGAAGATTGAATCCATGGACAAGTAACAGCTGATATTTCCCACATCTCACCGCGAGAGGGCGGAGTTCAGTGACGCTGCACTGCATTAATAAATTCAAATAAAAGATGCTTCGCTAAATGAACAAATATACTGTAAGTATACTGTTAACATTACAAACGAAATAAAGAATGAATGAATACCTAAATGCAAGGAAAAGCTGTATTTTGATGATTGTGACTGTTAACATTCACAGTGTCTTCAAGGCAACAGCAGCCACTTCAGTTTCGTGTTAGTATGTCCCAGTGCGTGCCAGTTTTGCTATGCACTAAAATGTACATACATGAAATACCCTAATACCTGGCCATTGGACAGTCAGTATTATAGTCCGACCTCTTTTTTTGCTGACGTCATGTGGCGAAGAGTTGTTGTTGGAGAGGAGCTTAACGTTTTTGATTGAAGATGCAAATTAATAAAAAAAATAATGGTGTAGACTGATAATTCATTTATAATAATCACTGCAATACTGTGAAAAACACTTCGAATTTTCCTGTTTGATAGCATGGTGACTTTAAGGGCATAGCATAAGTAGGTGAATTGGGACACAGCAATTGTCATATTAAATAATGCTAATATGTGAATTAGCAAGACATACTAGTTGCATAAATGGAAGTGAGTTCTGCTTAACAATTATTTTCTAACATAGATAGACATTTTTAGACATACAATTGATTATCCCGCCCCATACGCTAGTATGCTACATACATAAACTGTTTCTCTACTGGCAAGAGTTGACAGTACTTGTCATGGGTTCGATTCCCAGTGAACACGCGTACTGATAAAATGTATATCTTTGTATAAATTGCTTTGTATAGAAGTGTTGATGTGCATTATTAAAAGAACAACATGTTAGCACAGCGAGTCAAGTATTTCAAGCTGCAATGTTTAACGTTCTGGAACATCCTGAAAACTGTCAGAAAAGTGCCCAACACTTTCTTGACGTTGTGGTTGGGCGGTTTCTATTTGGGGTGTGTGAATGATATCTGTTAATGGTTCACAGCACTGACAGACCGTGTTGAAAATGAAGGCGCTAATGATATTGGGTGGAGAATGTGATCATATGAGGATGATGCTTTGCCCTTTTATGCATTTCTAGCTCAAACTCTGTGACAGCTCTTCTAAACTTTGGCAGTATTTTCTGCAGTATTTTAAAACGCTACATTAAAGAGTTAGCTAAACTTGACAACCGTTGCAAGTCGCAGTGTTTTTTGTCTGCACGTGTTGGTGGAGATGTTAACAGCTCTTAACCAGAGCCAATGTTGTTTCAGAAGGACTTGGTAAACATTGCTTTAGCTTATGTTGAACCATGAAATAACTCCTTAAACATTTTTTACATTGTGTCTCCCTAGTACCAGACAAACAATGACACGGATGCCGTGACGTCCAAACACTGTCGTACCAAATGTTGTCCTCCTTTGGACAAACAGAGACGCGGGCGTAAAAACAAACCACTTCCCCTGCCTGCTCCGCGATGCATTAACCTGGAGGCTCTGGGTGCCCGACTCAATCAGACTATCAATAATGAAAGATGACAAACTGCTTCCTCTTTCCAAGAGGCTCGGGCACAGGTGGAATCAAGAAATAGCAGTGAAGCCACGGGTCCCTCAAACCTGAATGCCGTGGAGAATATAAATTTGAGGGGCATCACAGCATGGATGTTTACAATGTCGATACATCCACTCTTTATAATGTCACAAAATGGGCCATTGTCGGTTTTCAATTATTCATGAGTCAGGGCTGTTGTTAATGTTTAATTATCATATCATGGCCTGCTGGGTCCAAAAAGGGATTTCGAATTTTCTAATGTGCCTTAGTCAGCTTTAGCGTAGCCACGGTACGTATGCAAAGCATCCTCCATATGACCCACAAATGCACGGATTTAGAAATATGCAGAGGGTTGTGCTGGGATTTGGAGGAGAAAAGGCTTATGCTCATATTGTAGGGTTTTATTGACTGAGTAAAAGGGGATCGGATTCTATAGGATGTTTACACTGAGCGTCTACAGCAGCTGACGATTTACACCACATTTACGAGACATCTGGGCAGGTCTCTGAAGAAATGGCTATGAAATAGATTTCAAATGAGAACAAGCACATGTTACATAGAAATAATGTGCTTTTAGGGATATCGTTTGATTCCTAGCCACATGAAGCAGTTTCAATTCAAAGCGTTTCAGAGCTAAAAACAAACGCGCCTTTAAATGCTAATTATAGGATGTCCACAGTTAAATGCACAGAAGGCAGTGTAATAGCTACATTACTATGCTCCATTACCTAATTTAACTCCACAATCACGTGTATGGCGTTCGCTGTTGTCATGTTCATTGTTATTGGAGGGATTCTGTATATATATATATATATACACCGCCAGAGCTGTGAGGGTTACATAATATGTTTTAGAAAAAATACTACATAAGACGTTTTTGGATAACTATTTGCATGTGCAAATAAAGGCACCAACAAAGAAATGTAGCCAGTAAACAGCAGTTTTATATCCTAAAGTAACGGTTTACCTCATGGTATCCATGAAATCAAATGTTTTTTGTCAGTATCTGTATCAACGGCATATTTGACCCAAGATCAGAGCAGGATTGGTCATGTTGTTGCCAATGGCTGACAATGACATTTTTTCACAATGACGTTTCCTGAACCGAGTAAAGCAGTACATTTACATTCACATTTGGGAGACGCTTTTATCCAAAGCGACTTACATTGCCGTGTACTATACATTTTGTCACTCACTATGTGCAATCCCTTGGGACCTTGGCATTATTAACGCCATGTTCTTACCACTGAGCCACAGGAAAGCTGTGTAAAAGTAGGTGTATTTATATCAGGGGTGGAGTGCTCTGAATGCCTATACTGCCGTCCACTATTTTACATTTACATTTACGCCTTTGTCAGATGCTTTTATCCAGAGCGTCTTACATTGCATTGTAATATACATTTGTTTCTGACTATGTGCAATCCCCTGGGATCGAACCCATGACCTTGGCATTGCTAGTGCCATGCTCTGACCACTGAGCCGACTCGATTAGATACTAGTCCTCCAGTGACAAAATGACCTACCCCAAAACTGGTTACTACAAAAAATGTGTAGTTTGGGTTACACTTTATTTTGATAGTCTTCTTTAGAAATCATACTGACTACTTCCGACTACATATCAACTAACTTGCAGTGTAAAGCCACGGTCACACTTGACTTTTCATTCAATTGACTTCCACTCATATGCAAGCCGTCCAAAGATATTTTGCATTTCGCCGCATAGCAAAGTTAAAGTTTGGTGAACTCTGACCTGCGAATTTGCGTCACCTGAATGCGTGAGACCAATAGAAGATCAAAACGACACAACGTGATCTCTCGGTAAGAAATGTAAGAAATGGAGGAATCGCTCCTGCCCATTTTTGCAGTGACCGCGGAATAATACTGACTAACTTATAGTCAGTAGAATGTTTTTTGTTTTTTTGAGGCACCATCATAATAAAAGTAGTATTAAAAAGAGAGTCTACCCATAGTCTACAGATTCATAGTTGACAAGAAGATGCTAAATTACAGATAATTTGTAAAATATCTCAAATGGACTGTCAAAATACAGTATTACCGTAGTTTGAGTATGTCGTTTTGCACATCTCTATGTATGGTCTGTAGTTGGCATCACTTACTACAGTATTAGTAGTCCATCACAATTTTTCATACGCAGCTGTGACCGGCAGGTTGCTAGAGATTTAGATTCACAGCGTTGAATATTTGCACCAATAATTCAATAATCCCAGGATGTAGTGAAACTAGAGGGATGTGGACAGGAGAATTATAATAAGGAGCAAGAGATCAGACACTCAATGAAAAATCAATGTGCAATATACTGTAGTGAATATCGAAACACAGTGCATTTCCTAGACGGCAGTCAAGTGAACTGGCTTTCCTGTAAAGGGAAAGTTCATCCAAAAATTTTATTCTTTCATCGTTTAGTCCCCTCATGTCTTCTGCAGAAAACAAAAGAAGACATTTTGAAGAATGTTGGTAACCAAACCATTAACAACTGATCCTGATTGACTTCAATTGTATGGACACAAAACCCACATTTCTCAAAATATCTTCTTTTGCTTTCCACAGAAGAAAGATTCATACACAGGTTTTGAATGACACAAGGGTGTTTAAACAATGACAGAATGATTATTTTTAGGTGAACTAACCTTTTAAATGAACAGAAAGTAGTAAAGACACAGACTGCCATATTGAGTAGATGTGTAGGGTATATGGATATAAACGTGGATGAAGTGTGAAGTGATAAACTTCTGATCAGCAACTTCTAACAAACTTGCGTTTTTCTTTCTGCTAGTCTCAAGGTACCCAGAAGCAGCTGTGAAAAGGCTTGAGAAATGAGCTCCGGGTTTTGAAGCGTTGTCAAAATGTTCTGCATAGCTGTTAAAATGTGCTCCATAATTGCATCGTGTGAATGTGTGCTCTGAACTTTACACTCTCAGTCATTTTAGCTTTGTGTAAACACAGACTAAGCAAGATTAGATAATAGAAGATTTATGTCACAGTTATATATGGTATTGCTTTTAAAAAAACGTTGTGGAATGGCATTTCCTTACCAGAGACACAAAAGAATACAGGTTTTAAAAAGATTAAAAATAACATTTGACATTTTAAGCAGTTTTTTATTATTTTAGATATTTCTAGTTCTAGTTATTAATTTGAATTTGTAAGTAAATGATGTAAAGGAAACCAGTTGCTGTTACATTACACAAACTGTAGATGTACACCATGGACACCTTCAAATGAATATTCTGAATTACTCAACCTAAAGTTGATCTAAAGCTGTATAAATGTCTTTGTTCTGTTAAACACGAAGAAAGATATTTAAAAGATTGTGGCAGCTGAGATTTCTGTGAAGAATTAAAGTGCTAATGAATTTGAAAAAAATATGATCTTCGCGTTTCACCTTTTATGCTTTTAAACTCTTTTACTGGAAATACATTTCATGCATGTTTTCACAAGCTGAGGGATCGCAGATGTTGTCCATACATTGAATGAAACTCTGAACATTCATGTAACTGTTTTAAAGATTTGCAGTAGCGTGTGACACAAGAAGTTCTTAGTTTACACTGTGGCTGGTTCACACAAGGCCATATGCTGCAATAATGTTTGCACCAAGAAATCAGAAGAAGAACCGTTATGAAAGAACTGTTATGAAATAAACATTGTCAACATAGATGAAACACACAAGAAATGCACTTCTCCCGTTGCTTGTCACTGGGTCGTCCCAGTTTTCTTCCAGAATTGGGCATTGAGCCAGGAGACTGAACTGAAATAGCTCAGAGGTCGCTCGGTAACAAAGACCGAGTCCTAAAGCCACCAACACTTTAGTCATTTTAAGTAACAACCACTAGTACAAATGTAGCCGACACTATATCTTACACATGTTGTATTCAAGAACGGTCAGTTAAACTCATGTGCAGAAAAAACAGACAGTGTTCCCATAGTTCATTGCACCCATGCGAATGCATCTGCATGTTTTTAGTTAATGAATTGAAACTCAATGAATTGCCCCCCTCCACACTTCCCATTAACTCACAACCAGTGAAAATAAAAGGGAATCGCTGTGATTTAACGCGGCAAATGTCATTATGAAAATGTTCTCCTGTACCGAAGATGAGCAGCACGCTCAACTTGCAAGGCATTTTTTCCTGGATGTTGGAAAACTGAATGTTGTGTAGACTCGTGCTCACAGTACGCGCCTGACAAAGGACGTACTGTATCAGCACACGCCCCCAATTCAGGCAAACACACACAAATTGCATGTTCACAAGTTGGCTTCAGTGATAGAACTTGCATTTGCATTTGCCATTGACCTGAGACATGTAGACATTACGGTGAACAAATGTGACTTCACTGTTATTAGCTTTCCTGACGTCTTTAGACTTACTAGACATTTCCGGAAGACGACAAACTGCGTTGGTGGTTAAAAACGAATCAATCGATGGTCGAAACAAGACCTTTATATATGACAGTTTTTTTTTTTATTAAATGAATTACATATGGAAAGTTATACTTTATGTGTGATTATGTTTTTATAATTTTGTAATCAAAATAGATTTATGAATGCACTTGGCAACAAAGACACAGACAGACAGATCAAATGTATATATTATGGATAGTTATCTCTATCATACCTCTGAAACGCATTTAATTCACTAACATTTGAAATTTGCAAGAATCAAGACTCTCCAAACACCATTTGACTACCAACGATTGAATTTTCTAACCAATGTTCTTTTTCTAAGAATATGAGAATAGATACCAAACATTCACTCATGACTGAGATATCCACATGGCGCAGTCAAGGCTAAGCTATGATTTCCTAAAGGTTACCAAGGTAACGGTGGCTCTAATTTTCTCTTCTCCCTTTCTCCACCCGCCTCCTTGCTATCCTTTTCCAGAATAACCACTACAGCAGCTTGCATGATGGATCTGAGACGATACCCCCTCGATGAGCAGAACTGCACCCTGGAGATTGAGAGCTGTGAGTATCACTGAATGAGCAGAAATGGCAACGCACACAAATAAGCTTTTTTTCCGTAATGGAACACTAGCGCACATTTGACTGCATATTGTACGATATATACTGTGCTGCGGTATTGGAATGGTCTGGAAAACAAAGGAGATGCATTATTAACCTAATAAACGGGGGATTTATCGTACGCCCTGTGGTTGTCATGGATCGGCGATTGTCGGGGCTTCTTCCAAAACAATTCAAATTCAGCAAGTTGCATTCAGTTCTCACAAGTAAAACATATTTTTTGTAATAACTCAATTTTGTAAAATTATCTTTTGGCAGTCAAGTCCAAAAATAAGTATTGATGTAAGATGTAAGTAAGATGAAGTAAGAATTGAAGTGGTTTACAATTGATTTGTCTGAAAATGTTGAGCATTAGGGCACAATATCTTCGCGTTTACGCGTTTACAGTATAAATACCTTTTTTTTTAAAACACATTTATTTTTATGCTTTTCAAAGATGTTGCCAGTATCTTTCCACTTTGTCTCAGATGTTTCTCCTTTAATTTCTAGATGAAATTAAAGATGACACAATTGACTTGAATTATTGATATCATTAGAGTATATTAAAAAGTTATATAAAGTAATATATTTATCAAATAAATTATACATTTATTAAAAGGGCAAATTAGGGCTTTCAAACGATAAAATTGTGATGAATTTCATCCTGAATAAAGTTTATGTTTACATAATATATGCCTGACTGTGCATATCAATTTTGTATTTATAAAAACATCCACATGCTTGCATATATTTGAGAAAAATAGAAAATATAAAAAAATATATATATATATAATTTAAACGATTGGTAATAAATATATGTAATATTTTGCATACATGTACAGTATGTGTATGTGCTTATAAATACAAAATTAATAAGCACAGTACACAGACATGTTATGTAAACACAAACTTTTATTCTAGTTGGAATTTATCGAGGTTAATGGTTTCACAGCCCTTGTAACAATTGATTACGGATTTTGGTGTTATTGGATCTGTAGCATGTATTCTTCTATTCATCTTGTTGTTGATCTCATTCTTATTTGTATATGTATGTGAGTAGAGAGAGGTTTTTGCACATAATAAAAAAAAAATGGTGTAAAACGTAAATCCCATGTCATTTCAAAGCAGTGGCCATTGGCCACCACATTATTTCTGACCGTACTTGCTGACCGCAAAACTTGAACTAAAAGTCCAACTGAGGACAACAGGAGTTTGAACTCGCCCACTCATCTATTCCACTTTTCGCTTCTTATCTCGGTCGCACTCCACAGAGACCTAATGTAAGCAAACGTAATCATTAAGCCCATTTAGAGCGATCACCCATATCTGCAGACCTGCCCACTCCGTCGTTGGGTGTCATTAGTGATAAATGCTCTTTAAGGGATCTGACTCTGAGGCCTCGTGGCACAATACCATTGACAGACGCAGGTAAGATTGAAGGTGTTTGCCAGTTTATCAATGAGCTGCCCTTGCACTATTGATAACACAGTGGTACCTGGATGCTGTGCCCTGACCATCACGGGCACATCAGTGCTGTTTAGACAAATAGCTAGTCTTGTGTTTCAAATGATTGCACAGTATGCACATTGTTTCATGCTTACCGTTTATCGTTCCGCGCAGACAAATGTGTCAGGCGCTACTGCGTGCTGAGGCATGGAAATTGTACATTTACATTTGGAACAATATTGTTTGATGTTCCAATAAATAAATGCCTTGGTGTCATTAACTGAACAATAGGCCTCGTGAAATATGAGGAGAAGAACAAAACTTTGTGTACGATGTTTATAAAATCACAATGTTAAAAATGAAAGTGCAGTGGAATTTTGATACTGGTGAACGAAACACTAATATTCAATATGAAATATATTTATTAGCAGTGTTAACGTTCACCACATTTGCATGTCAAACTACTCTGCAGTATTGCTGTCTTTTGATCATTTTGAGCTGTACGAGTAACAAACACTTGATGCAGATTTGTTTATATGCACGACCCACTGCTTGGTCGCTGATCATGCGGCTCAGATCGGTAAAATATATAGTTCAGAGCAGTCTAGACAACACTAAAACGCCAACCACAAATTGATTGAGCAAGTAAATAAATCCGTTTCTGCCATCCAGTAACTTGTTGCTGTTTTCGCTTCACAAGACACTTTATTGCTGATCAAAAACTGTTATCGTTCACTGCCATGTTTGACTCAAATGTACCATCAGAATTCATTATCCGTTATGCTTTCTCCATGCAGATGGATACACCACAGACGATATTGTGTTCTTCTGGCAAGGAGGGGACAGCGCTGTGACTGGTGTGGACAAACTAGAATTGCCTCAGTTCTCCATTGTGGAGCTACGCCTTGTGTCCAGAGAAGTGAGGTTCACAACAGGTATGAACGAATCACCTCAGACTACAAATGTTCCAATTAAGAAATATATAGCGGAAATAAATAAAAACATACTTTTTTTGCATATGATTATCACTTTTATTCAAAATAAGGTGGCCAGAAGTGCCTGTCACCGCCAGCATAGGATTTCAGCTGCGTCCTCCTGATGTCGCTTTTCCGGGGATGCAGGAATGCAAAATGTGTGTTAAGTCCGTCTTGTGTCTACAGTATGTGCATCGAGGATCATGTCAAAATACGTGCCTCCTGCAGACTTGCCGATCGGGTTTATGATAAAAGAGACGCTTGTGTTTGCTAGATGGTCGCTAAGTCTCAAGTGTTAAGTGAATGTCTTGCAAGGATCTTTTGAGCGCAAGCGTCTTTTTCATCATAAACCCCTTCGATGCGTCAGTACCAGGAACGTATGTTGATATGATGCACCGAACACATATTTTGCATTCCTGTATCCCCGGAAACGCAACCTCAGGAGGAATGTTGTAAATCCTGTACAGGCCGGTGTCCCCGGGAACAGGCACGTTTGCTCACCTTAATCTAAAATAACTTGTTGTGTTCAGCACATAGCATTAGCATTGCTAGCTCTATGTCCTATAAGCTTCCCCAATTTCAAAATGAATTCATTAATCTTATCATTTGGAAAAATTAAAGGAGCTACACAACGAAAATAATACCTATTGTTTGGGAGGAATAAGATAAAAAAAAAAGTAAAAAAAAAAGTGATGTTAACAAATTAGAAATGTTCGAAAGTAAAGTAGCTGGTTACTGGAAAGCACAGCTAAACTGAAAAAAGTACTGAAGACATTTAGTTGACTTACTCCCCATGACCGACACAAAATTATGGCCCAGGATAAGCTTCACTGGCAGCAGTGCAGTGCATTGCAAGAGATCTACTGAAGATTTAAGGTTATCGCCAAGCGCTGTTCAACTTAAATTAATTTAGAAAATGCAGCTTTCATTTTAAGTGCTCTTGCCCTTGTGTGCTCTTGTTTATTCAGATTCATGGGAACGCAACCCAACAAGCGTGAATAAAAAAAAATGTGCGGGGGGTATATTGATTCATCAACTTTACAGGAAGCGAGCTGTGACTGGGTCATCTCACGTCGCGTGCCGCTCGCAGTCAATTGCTATTTAAATTACAGTCTGATCGCTTTTGCAAAGTTACCTCCCTCTCTCTTTGATAAAATTGCAGCCGAAAGGCTCCCGGTGGAATTTGTTCTGCATCCGTAGCTGAAAACAGTTCACTTAAGCCCAAGTGCAGAGAGATGGGAACCGCAGGGAATAGACAAGACTATTTCTTTTGCGTTAATAAATATCCGTTGCAGCAATTTGAATAATCAGTACATTGAAAGAGTCAATTAATCTTGCCACACCTGACATTGAGCTGCGTAGACTTTGAACAGACACGCGCAGACTAATCTTAAACCGGCAATTCGAAACACGCTGCTGTTTTCTTGTACAGTAAACCAGACTTCACATATTAACACGGCATGCTCTTTAGTTAAATTTTTCTTAAATTCCCCGTATTAAAAAGCTAAACGGAAAATAAACACTGCAGGCTTTTGTGACAACTCTCAGAGGGCCATGGATGCTGTCTGCTGAGAGAGGGGTTTCAGAAAAATCTGCCATGTTTGCAACTTTCTGCCATGTTTAATTGGAATGGAACTAGTCCCTGGGAAGGAATCCATTGCTTTGGGGAAATTAAACGCTCCATCTGAACAAATGGGGAAATGACAATCCATTGTCAAAGTGCAGACTTTGACAATTGCAAATTGTAGATCTCTTTTTCCTGCGCTTGCTCTTTTGCGCTTCCACTTACATGTTGACATCTTTTTTATTCTACTTGTGCTGTGTGCCCCCCTCTCTCCAGGTTCGTACCCTCGGCTGTCGCTGAGTTTCCGCATTAAGAGAAACATCGGCTACTTCATCTTGCAGACCTACATGCCCTCCATCCTGATCACAATCTTGTCCTGGGTCTCCTTCTGGATCAACTACGACGCCTCTGCTGCTCGTGTGGCCCTGGGTGAGGGTTTTGTTCAAGAGCATCTTGGATTTCCCCCCCTATAAAGATTATATCAATAGTCTTGAACGTCTTCCTTGAAACTTCCTTGTACATCGCAACCATGATTAAAACTGTTTTGTTTTATGGATGGTAAAATACTTTTTTCTATCTCAGCTTAAATTTTGACATTTGCATGGAATTGCCCAATTTGTTGATAGGTTGTAAATGTATCAACGCTGTAGCTCTGTTGTGCTACAAAACATTGCTTTACAGCGACATGGCAACATTAGCTCTCGTCTGTTTGTCCAAGCCATGGTCAGCATATCCCAATACACTGAGCTAGCAAACCTTGAAGCTACAATGCTATGTTCCAAAAAACAACTTGAAGCCCAATGTCTCACTAGCTTGGATGTCATTTTATGCAAATGACTAATACACAACTTGGCATCCTTTTAGGTGTAACTACGGTGCTCACTATGACAACCATCAACACCCACCTGAGGGAGACCCTCCCAAAGATTCCCTATGTGAAAGCCATCGATGTCTACCTCATGGGCTGCTTTGTCTTTGTGTTCCTGGCCCTGCTCGAATATGCCTTCGTAAACTACGTGTTCTTTGGACGCGGACCCCAGCAGCAGAAAAAGATGAACGAGAGGCTGAACAAAGCCAACAACGAACGCCCCCGCTACGAGGAGAAGCGTCTGAGAGAACAGGTTTGCGTCTGTGATACGCAAGTTATTTGCGCATTTAGTTATCGTGTCAATCAAAGGCTAATTTAATAGAATTTATTAAGCGATTTCAATATTCATGCATGTCTGAATTATAACAGATACACATGCTATGTAAGCAGAACAACTTCACTCATCAAAGTAACTCTTGACTGAATGAATTGCTTCACATCATCGCTATAAACGAACATTCGATAGTCCATTAACCATCCTAATCGGTGACGTATTTAATTTGATTGAAGCTACGTTTCATTGTTATGAGAGGTTCATCTTGCTCAGAACGTTACAAATTACATTGTCATTATACTGTCAGATTAATGTCTTTTTTCCCTCAAGGTCTTTAAACATAAGTACAGTAGTGTCCCAAGACATTGCTTTTTTTTTTAAAGAACCGATTTATTTTCTCCCTCCAAAAAAAGTGTGTTTACATGTTTTTTCATTTGACTGTTGTGTAGACAAAGCTCAATATAAAAAAAATACAGTCATGCGAGAAAATCTAATTATGACATTTTTGTCTGTCTTTTGTATTGACCCTCATATTTATGCATTTTTATATTATTAGATAAATAATATTGCTTGATTGTGAGAGTCTATGGCCGTTTTAATGTTGTCTTTATTTCTTCTTTTATGACACAAGGACTCGCTGTCAGCGCCGTTTCAAAGCAACACCCTCAGGACATATACACAGCGAAGAAATCTGTATCTCGAGGAACAAAGAAAAGTCGGGGTACATGCATTAACAAATCATATGAGCTGAAAGAGTGAAGAATGCCTTCACATTTCCAAGCTTTTTTAATTCTCTAAAGTAACATTTGTTGTAACTGTGACTTCACATCATCATTCCATCTGCACGAAAGATTAAAATAAAAAGTAAATACAGTTTAGGACCGCCCACTTCCTGTGCCCACCCCTGACCGCGCCTCTCTTTATTTTCTGTTCTCAAGGTGGATGCTTACGGCAACATTCTTCTCACCACTTTGGAGATGAACAACGAGGTGATGCCCTCTGACGTCGGAAGCAGCGTCAGCGACTCGCGGAATTCCGTCATGTCCTTCGACAGCTCCGGGGTGCAGTTCCGCAAGCCCATGGCTTCACGGGATGGGTTCAGCCACCATTCGTTGGACCGCAGCGCCATGCGCAGTCGCGCCAACTGCCGGCTAAGGAGGCGGTCGTCCAAGCTGAAGCTCAAAATCCCCAACTTGACGGATGTTAGCACCATTGACAAGTGGTCCCGGATCATTTTTCCTATCACTTTTGGATTCTTCAACCTTATCTACTGGTTGTATTATGTGAATTGATATGCGTTCCCCCAGGAAACATGGGCCATATTTTGAGAGCACATTGAATTGGCTTTGATACAATTGGAAAATATGTGTACACATATATGAAAAGTTGATACATATGTATATGCATATTTCTATATATTATATTTCTATATACACATGCGTGTGTAAAATCTAAAGGACTTTTCTGCTGTAAAAAAAGTATTATATAGAATGACTTGAATGTTTAAGAATAATACGAGAGAAACATTTCAAGTATTTGAATTTCTTTTCCTTCTGAAACAAACCACAAATAAACATACAAACAAACGTCAACTCCCCATTCGAGGGTACGGAACAAAAGACTGCATGATATTTTTGCTAAAAGAAAAGATTGTGAGATAAAAAGGACACAACCGAACGACTCATCGGCTTTTTATCGATACTGAAATCAGCCTTTCCCAACCGCAGCTCATGAAATCAGAAGTGGCTTTTTGGGGCGTCAACCAAGCAGAACCTGAGGCCCGACCCACTGCTTTGCCCTCCCCCTGGAATAGACTCACGGAAATGTCCGTTTCGACACTGTACAGCAACCTCTTTTGGGATTATGTGTCATTCCTTGATTTTGCAAGTGACAAGCGTTCTCTCTTTAATGGACCTCAGCTCTGGTCTATGGTTTACACTGGACGGCTATCTTGAGTTTAACCAATGCACCCTACCCAGAGTCAGTGCGTTTTGATTTTCTCTCTTCCCTCTTTTGGCAATTCTCTTTTCTTTCCAGTTTGGTCTAAAGGTATAACCGTGTTTTTGGAGGGCGTCACCTTAACATGTTCTAGAGGTAATTCATCAGTAGTTAAATAAGCCACTGGTATGCTTCATTCATCTTGAATTTAAGAAAACGAAGAAAAAAATGAAAGTGCATTCATTCATTCATTCATTCAATCATTCAGTAGCCTTATTGACATGGTCAGGTAGTGTTCTTGTTCTTTCTTTACTCTTGTTCCTAGTGCATTTCATCTATTCTCTTGATACAGTTCATCTTGTAGAGCTTTGTGTTGTTGGGAGTGGAAGGGAAACCCTTAGTGAGCTGTAACGTTTCTTCAGAACTTGGATTTGAAGTTAGTCCATCAACTATGTGAAAATGTACAAAATAAGGAAAGAAAAGAAAAGATTATTGTGTATTAAACAGGGGATGTGACCACGGTTTTATCTGTTTCATGTTTAAGTCGATCGAACCGACCATAGTGTGACCTGATATTGTATATATTCAGTCATCGTAGTGATTCATCCTGAGAACGGTACACACCGACGTTTTAAGTTTCTCTAAAATGTGCCTGTCTGAAACCTGAAGGATGTGTCCTCAGTTCATCAATCAGTGAAAGAGGGTCAAACGACCCTTGATCTATGACCTTTCACTTTAAGCACTGCAGACCCACCCACAGCTCTGATGTTTTGCATCTTGGGATTGAATCTGGGAGATGAATTACATCGGTATAATCAGGAAAAAAGCTTCTGAGTTTTTTCGGGGCAAAATGACATGTACTATAAAAGCCATGAACTGAAGTGACAACCAAAAAGGCCTATAATCCATTTCTCGTTTTACCATTTACCTCAGATTAACCCAGCACCATTTTCCGGGGTTCGCCTCATTATGATTTACCTCAACATTTTCTGGGGGGGGTCCTTCACCACTGTCAATGAGGTCATCAGATCTCAATCTGTACACATACGACCTCCCATGTCAACATCCACATTCATCCATTCATCTTCTCAAAGTCTCTAGACATCTCAATGCTCAGAGTAGGTCAGCTGAGTAGAAGGGAACGGTTGAGGGATAATTTTCACGGCGATGTTGGGTCAGTTTTTCAGTATTGCTTGAAAACTGAGCAAGGAGACATTTAGAAAGCAGGTCCAGTTATGGCCTGGGAACACGAGAGCCTTGGACTATGTTGAGTTGGATTTTAACTGGAAGGACATTCTGAGCAGGTCTCAGACCTCAGAGCTCAAGATAGTCCATGGGCCCTCGCATCGTACCACTCTAGCCATCTAAACAGTGGGAAAAGGGAGGGCAACAGAAAGACCAGTCACCAAACCACAGATAGTCACTCATACCATGAAAGAAGAATGGAATCGATATCAAAGGCTGTACCTCACGGTACTAGCAAGGTCCTACGTTACTTGTCAGCAGACGACCACAGAAGCATATTTGAGGGATTTTCACTTATTGTGTTTTATTTATTTATTATTGTGAGCATGACCATAACACCTGTGCAAGGGAGTCTGTACTCTCAAGTGCAAATAGGGAAATGCACAGATATTAAGTGTAGCAATTAAGTTAAGCGCAAATCTGCACTAAATGAGGCTGAAGGTCAGAGTGCTTCTCATGAACATTTGCTTGAGGTATTATGAGTGTTACGTGGGGTGCCTTGGCCGGTTACAACTCCCAGCAGGCATTGAAGATGCTGCAATGCTTTGCCAAGGAAAGTTCAAAGGCAAACATTAGGTTTAGCCAAGATAGAAGAATTAAGTACCTTTGGGATAAGATAACCCATGCGGTTTAGATATTAATTTATAATGTAGACCTGATAAGCTTCAATTTTAGTCCACCTCCACTAGTACAGTATTTGAGATTAGTTTAGTGAAATAACACGACAATGCCCATCATCCATCAGTTGGTTTGCGGCAAACCTTGGATACAAGCAGTACACGGAAAGAGTTTGCATCGCCTTTGACAGAAGGGGACATTGGAGTAGGCATGACTTCTAGGTGGCATTTGTTTAATTAAGCGCCAGCTACTATTAACTGACAAGACTGCACAATATGACAATTTAAAGGATATCTATATATTTTTCTATCAGATATTTGTGCTCTATGATGTTATCAATCAGTGTGACGTATGTAAGTGCTCTATTTTCTCTTGCGCAACTGATAGAGCAAAAAATCCTATAAGGTATATAGTACTCATAACCTGTGATTTGGTACATTATCC
Organism: Triplophysa siluroides; assembly: GCA_006030095.1. Lineage (NCBI taxonomy): Eukaryota > Metazoa > Chordata > Actinopteri > Cypriniformes > Nemacheilidae > Triplophysa > Triplophysa siluroides. The sequence goes on along the minus strand of VCII01000075.1, from coordinate 158,907 downwards.
ATGGGACTAGTGGATAATTAGAAATCCTTAGAAGTAGATAGTACAAGGTGTTTCATGAATACAGTATATGCACGTAAGATACCACACATTTACTCCATAGCTTATTTTAGACTACACAAACCCATAAATACTTGCTGGCACTATATAGTTTCACTTGCAAGTAGTCAGTTTAATGTTCACAGGGTACGCTGAAACACTAATGGTCCACGTGTCAGAAACGGCCAGTGTTTTCCAGTTGAGTAAGGATTAGCTACATGCTAATGCAGCCATACTGTGCCACTGAGACATGCTGGATGTTTGCTAAAGCGGATATTGCGTCGATCATCGTGTTCATGTAGCACCAGCACTCTGTCATTTCACAGTGAGCTTACACCTAGAGCCGATATTAGGTAGAATTCTGGTTTGTGGACATTTGTCCCAGCAAGATTTGCCTTAACAAGATCACTAAGCATTTTGTGAAACATTTCAGAGCAATACAATGCAAATATCACAACGTTCATGAAGGAGATATACTTTTTAAAGTCAATTCAAGCCTTAAAAATTGGTTTTAGAGCATTGTAATTTGACCATTGGATATTTGTCATTTAGTCCGATGACAATTTAGTCATCTGTGGTAGTACATCCTTGAGAACTAGTTTGTTCTTGCAGTCTCGGCTCCACTGTTGAACATTAGAACCACAGTGGAAAGAACCAATTATGATCTGTGGATTTAGAATACCGCTATGTACTAACCAGACACGACGTGGTGCTCTGACATGCAATAGCAGTTATCTTTTCCATGTCCGACCCAGTCGTGACGGTGGTACATGGCGAGCTACAGTAGATTAACATGGAAAATATACATTGTGTTTCGCACCATGTCTGGTTAGAATGCGGTGTAAAGGTTTTTCAAGTTATCAGACGATAGAACCAGGACGAAATATTCCGTCCAGTAAGAAAACAGATGTTGGAACGGTTTTCGAACATGTTCCTCTAAGACCAATCCCTTTAGTATCTGCACTCCTGAAGAAACAATTTTCTAAAACTATATTCAGTTAACTTCACTTGGTTTCAAAAGTGAAACGTGGCTAATGTAGATTAGTTCACATCAATAATTTTTATATGAATAACCTATTTGGGAATCGTAATTTTTGTTCAGCAGTATACAGTGCATTAACTGTACACATTTTCCTAGAAAACGGAGGCTTGAGAATTTGCCGAACTGCTAATTTCTTTGTATTAGCTGGCTTGATCAATTCACCAAGTCTGCAACCTACTGCTATACAAATACAATGATAGATGTATCAGCTGTACAGTATATCTTACATTTATAATGGCACAGGTTGCTGGTTCTAAAATACAATCTTAGCCGTCAGGGTAAGCACACAGTCTCAATACAGCTTATACTTGTGGGATATCTGGTGCAAATCATACAAACATTTAGCTATTTTTTGAAGGTTTATGGTGTAATCATAGTGCTGGGGTAGATAAATTGTCATTTAACGGTTTACAAGGGTCATTCGGCCAAAATACTCAGACAAATGTAGCAGCAGTGGGCTGAGAGCGGTATGGTAGTTGACGTAAGGCAGTCCGTATTAAACCACTGGTCTTTTTGTTGTTATTGACAATTTTGTGTTTTTTCAAAAATACTAAAGGCTACATCATGACCGATTAGCTATTCTGTGCCAATGCATCATCCTGTGTGTCTTTGATTTGTATGAAATTAATTCATCAGAAGGTTGTCGGACTTGTTATCGTCCGTTGAAGAATGTGTCAGATGGGTTTCATTTGGGTGATATTGTGCAAGACAGCGTGTGGTAGTGACCATTTTAAGATTTCTAGCATCAGAAACTGGGTTTGAAAGGCCTACATCTGACGCAAATAGTATTTGGCGAAATGTGGCATGGCGGTAGGTACTCTGTCATAACACACAATCTATAAAGGGACAACGACAATAATACAATGAGATATTCGAATAACATTATGTCAAGGTAGCAAACTCTTCAACACTGATGGGATTGTCTGCCTTTTTTGGAGAATGTGACTCATCGTAATAGTAAAGTATGATTTCTTTGGTGTCTTTATTGGTGTCCGGTTAGGGGATAGGGACGCTCTTCGTTTGCCTTGCACTGTGTTTTGGTTTCAGACTAATATATTGTTTTTTAATGATTTTTGTTTTGCACAACTCGTTTCGGGGGGCGGGGGGGAGTGCAGTCTGGCACATCTCAATGATGCTAATGTTTTCTGATGACAATGGAGGACATAATAATCTTCGCACTAAACACAAATCACCCCATATGCTCACGTCCGCATTTTCATACCATTAACATAACTCGACAAATCATCGAATAGCTTTTACTCGAGTACATTGTTTTTGTCTTTTGCTACATCCACCCGCCAAGCAGGAGAAAAAGGAAGTACAAAAACTGTTGAACTGATTTTAATGTGAATTTTTCTTGCCTCCTGTGTATATGTGTAATTACATGTGAATTGTATTGTAAATATGATATCTTTCACTTATATTTCTTAATGCATGAACAAAACAGGGCAGTTGCTAATAACAGCTAGCCTCGATGCTATCGGCATGGACAGCTTTTTGCAGCACAGGCATAACGAAACCTATCTCTGAAAAAAGAAAAAGAAGAGGAAAAAAATCACAAAAGATACCGGTTTTGTTTTGCATGTCTTACGTTTTCGGAAAGGTTTATTTTCATAATTTTCTATTCTGGAACTGGCCATTCACGTCACCCTTGCACACAAAGAAAAGTTTTTTTTCGTTTTCATGGACAGGCATTGAACCAAACACTGTAAACCTTTAATTAAATTAAGAACTTGAAAAGAAATGATGACGATTATAATAATAATAATTCTTAAAAGCTACCACAGCGGGAGAGCAATGGAGAAAAAAATGTAAAGAATATGCACATTTTCATCCTCTCTTGAGTTTTATGTATCACATACAGTTTAGAGTATATAAACACACCTAGATTCGAATAGACTATACCTGCTTACATCTCGTCGAACAGAAGAGCCGGAGTTCGACTGGCGGACTTCATCTCTGGTTATGAAACCTTTACTGAGCAAATCAGAGTTTGTACAAATGTATGGCCCGGTGATTTTGCTGTGCTGGATTTCTTATTTTCTTTGCAACGGGATGATGTTCCTGATACATATAAACACAGCACACACGAGCGGAACTTCTAACTAACCTGAAGAGAAAATCCTCCAAAAATTGGCAAATGTCTTGGGCAACCACTTTCATACCTGATTGATGAGAATTCAATCGCTATTCAGTACTGTTATGTTTCATTTCTAGTTGCCTGTGTTTGTTGTATTCTTTAAAGGAATTGTTACTCTTAGCGTTGATGTTTTCTCATAGAAAGGAAATATATTTCTACATTTCATCCTGCCCTGAAAGTAAAATGCATTCTGTTTTTTGTGTTGTACTGGTTTCGTTCACATAAAGATCTCGGTTTGATTCTGTTGAACTGTTGAGATGTGATGAATTTTGATGATCCATTTGGGGATATGATATGATTTGTCTTCATGAAATCAACATTTGTAAAGTATAAGGTTGTGTTTTCTTCATTTCTGTTACTTTGACTTTTTTATGTTTTGGTTTTCGTTTGTTTTTATGCTTTTGTTTCTTTTTGTCAGTGCCAATTAATGTAATGGTGTCGGTCAGCTTTTCTAGGTGTTTGAGCAAGATGTGTTTTTTACTAATACAAGATGTTAAAGTATGTGGTACAAAAAAGGGTTCTAAATAACCAACTGACTTTTTACAAATAAAGGCTTATACAGTAAAGAATGACGACGCACGTCTTTTCGTTTGCCATTTGTGGACTAATGGTTGCGTTTCTTTCTTTTGCCTCAAAAGTTTAAACTAATTAGTCCCCAAATGGTAAATCATATCTTTTTGTTTTCATAACCTACGGTACGGAGAGACCTTCGAAATATAACCAAACTGCTGCAGGTCTTGACCTTGTAAGTTTCTTTTTATTTCTGCTTTTTGAAAGGGCTGCAGAGACAAAAAAAAGGCAAACTGAGATTGCGAACAGACGTAAGACCATAGCAATGTCTTGTATAAACAGTTTGAATTGGAATATAACCATGACACAATACTAAGGATATACCTCCCGCCCAACCCTTGGTCCTGAATAAAGAACAATCCGAATCCCTGCTGGAAGAGTGTAATCTTTGCCCCATAACAACATTAGTCTGGATGCTCATATTTGCCAACATCTCAAAGTGTTTGCAAAATGTATATCGGCGCTCCCATATGTCTTAAAGAGTAATCTAACTCGCTGTTAAGAGAAACTGAAAGAGTTGCATCATTTCGTTCAAATAAACTGGGAGATGAAACTCAATCTGAAAGGAACAGAATCTAGGAAGTTTCCCCCATTTGACATTTACTGCGAGATTTGTTACATTTAAAGGTGTGATGAACTGGGCTTGTTAATTGTTTTATACTGTTGTATGAGGTCTACTTATGACGTTCGCGTTTTTTTTGCATTCAAAAACATCAAAATCAATAAGAAAAGGCTATTTTCTACCCGGGTTTTGGGGCCGGCTCGACCTGAAAGTATTTCAATGAAATATTTACATTAGTAATAGAAAATGATTTGTCTTTTAACAAGATATTTTAATTTACATAAAAAATGGGATGTTTAATAGTTTCCCGCTTATCAGATGCAACAACGTATGCATATTACAGAAAACAATTACATTCTATAAAAGTAACTTAATTGCAATAAGTGTGATAGGAAAATAAGACTTCAATCTCATTTTGTAAAGTGTCTCCTACATAAGGAAAAAAAGAGGAAAAATCTATTAGTATTTTTACGTGTATAGAAAAGTTTATCAACAGACCACTTTACAAGACGCAAACACTGGTCCTCAAGCTTTTTCGTATTTTTTATTTGATTATTTTTAACTCTTAAATCTTAAAGATATTTTTTCTGTTGGTTGTATTTTGTTAATGGTTGTGGAGTGTTAAAAAAATGACCAGTGTTGAAGTGTTGTTTACATCTTCTGAAGTGGTCTATAACCACAAAGTGTATCCTTACTAGCCAGCCCAGAATTATGTAATGTTACTTAACCCCACTACACCCTTTTCTTTTCTCCTTTTTTGTATTTCTTGATGTTTATTTAACATTTAGTGCAAATAAATATCATTTTAAATATTTACTTTCACCTCCTGAGGTTGACAATCAACATTTTTAGATGGATAATATAAGCGCCCCTATTTTTTTAGCATTTTATTGATTGCAAAAACAAGTTCAGAACATAAATGTTGAGTGTTTTATCTTTTAAAATGATGCATAGCTTGTGATCTTTGATTGAATAATAATGTAAAGGTTATAAAAATGCAGACATGATAAAAAAAGCCTTTTCCATGGGCTCATAGGACCTATGCATGTTAAGGCACCTCCTTTCATTGGTCGCCTGTTAAAAAGTCCACTTCATTCAAGAGTTGCAGGCCTTATTTTGTACCCAATATGGGTAAAATGCCAGCTGACATTGCCAGGTGAATCTCTGAGGCTGTGCACATGTGTCACTACTACTTCACCTCAAAGACTTTGACTTCAGGCAGAGGTTTCCTCCACCTGGATTCCCGAAGGGGATATTTGCCACTCTGCCCTTGAGCAGAACCCATTTTCGCCCATTCTTGCTTATTCTGACGTTAGCTTTTGTGGACATAACCAATGTGCACAATGCACAAAACACAATGCTTGCCCCAATGGAACGGACTAGATCAGACATCAGAGATGGAATCGCAAAATATAAACATCCACACACACATATAAACAGTATAAACTACCTTTCTCTAGACTTTGTTCTTTCAACCCAGCTATCTTCCTTTCAAGTCCCTGTAGTTAACCTGAGGCGGATTAAAGGGGGTGTGAGCAGAGAAAGGAAAGATCTATATAGAATCTTGAGGGAAATACCGAGTTGTTGTTTTTTCTCCATCTTGCCTTAAAAAACTTTGAAAATGTTCCCAGTGGAGGTGAGGCACTTATGGGGCTAGGAGTGCAAAGATCTGCTGGGAGGATGGAAGCAGAGCACTGAACTAGATCAGCGAAATGTGCCGTCCATTTCCTTGTTCTATTGTCAGCACTCCATATAAAAACATCAAATATTGAGAGGCTGCATTAACATGGGCCAGAAACTCTTGGCTGCTCCGGTGAGGGGAAAGAAAGCAAAAACAGTCAAAGGGATGGAAGATGCCTTTTCCACTCCGCCGCCGCCTTGTATGAGCTTAGGTTTCCTCTGGGATGATTTTCTCCATCTTGAACAGTTCAAGAGTCTTTTGTATGTTAAAACAAGACGTATTGGTGAACGTTTCTTTAAGGCCCAATGAAATGGTTTAATATGTGACTTGATTTTTTTGTTGTTTCGACAGGACGTAATATTTGCATCACAACGATAGATGTGATTTGTTTCTTTCTAATTGCTTGTAAGTGTAAGAACTTTCAAATTTGATCTTTAAACAAACAATACACACGCGTTTATTTATTGATCATGAAATGTTGAGTTTTCTTTTGTAATTTCTGTGTTATTAGTAAAGCCAAACAAAAGAGGAGCATTTAAAAAGATTATTCCGTCATTTATTATTTGGGGATGATGTTGTGCCGGTGTTGTGGCACTTTGTGCTCTCTTCGAATGTAATACCCACTGGTTTGGGGCTATAATACACTCTGAGAGGTTAGCACAGATTGTCTGTTAAAGCTCACCCAAAAATGAAAATTCTAACATCATTTACTGACCCTCTTGTCATTTTAAACCTGTATGGCATTCTATCCTCCGCAGAACACAGAAGAAGATATTTCAAAGAAAGTTGGCAACCGAACAGTACTGGCCCACATTCACTTCTCTTGTATGGACACAAAGTCAAAGGGGTGCCAGTTAACAACATTCTTCAACAAATTTCTTCTTTTGTGTTCTGCGGAACAAAGTCATACAGGTTTGAAATGACAAGAGGGTGAGTAAATGATGACAGAATATTTATTTTGGGGTGAACTATCACTTTAAGACAATATTAAAACTAAACTGAGCAATGTTTTCGAAAGAGCCACAGAGCAATGAGACTTTTTTTCATCCCACAAACGGCTTACAGGGCTAGTTCACCCAAAATGGAAAATTCTGTCATCATTTTGTCACTCTCAGATTGTTCCAAATCTGCATACATTTATTTGTTCTGCTAAAAACAAAGGAAGATATTTGGAAGAATGTCAGTAACCGAGCAGATCTTGCCACCCAATTACTCCCATAGTTTTTATTTTCCATACTAAAAATAAAGGCGAAATCTCCCAAGTATCTTCCTTTGTGTTTAGCAGAACAAAGAAATTTATGCAGGTTTGGAACAATCTGAGGGTGAGTAAATGATGACAGATTTTAAGTTTTTTGGCTGAACTATCACTTTAAATAGTCAGCTCTGCCCACTAAACTGTAATACCAGAATATCGGAGACTATTTAATTTTTTTTATATATATACATTTTAGATTCCCTTGCAAAAATACTGTATGTGTTTACCTTATTACAGCTTGTATCTGCCGGTAGAATCATACCATGTTCCTAAGGTTATTTAGACGTTCGATCTAGAGCTGTATGACTCTACATGTATAAGTACTTATCCATAGAACCTTTCTGTTGTGCAACCTAAAACCGTTATACACTACCAATGACAAAAAAAGGTAATAACTGAAATGTTCTTCAGGGAACCGAAAATGGTTCTTCTCTGGCACATTCGCATAGCACCTTTATTTTTTGACAAAAACCAAATGGCTACACAAAAATCTCATTTAGGCTACAGTTCCATGGTGTCCTCTAAAGCTATAAATAAACTGGGAAATCTGCTGTGGGGAATAAGATGTCTGAGGACAGGATCATCCTATTCATGGAAAGGCCAAAAATATTCCAGAGTTAACGCTTTTATAGCCGAAATGAAGGGTGTGGTGAAAAAGAAATGATCAGTCGCTGTTAATAACTGGACTTACGTAAGACACACATCAAACTTGTGATGCACTGATGCGTTTTTATGACATCACAGTTAGACAAAATCTCAATTAGCGTGTCAATCTTGTTATGTCTAATGATTGTTTGTTACATACACTCTAAAAAAAATCAGTAGAAATAGGGCACAATGTATTGTATTAATATGAAGGAAGTTTCCGTATTCATTTTTTACAGTTAGTTTACCTACATTTTACATTTTACATTTTGCACTGCATTAAATTACATTTTAGCGTTAATGGAAATGTCTGTAAAATAAAGGGAAAGTTAACTGGTCACTTTCTGCCAGTATTTTATCCGTTTTTTTACGGGATGCAGTGTACTGTACAGTTAATGAATATGATACCTTCAGTAAAAAGGTGATTTTATTTGTATTCAATTGTGTTATGTTTATGAATTTTGACTGCTAATGTGCACTGAACAAAACGTTGTTAGCATTTAAGATCTGTGAGATACCAACCATGCATTAAACATTCACATTTCACTAAATGATCACAACAGCTAATGCTAACACAGCAAATACTGTGACAATCTGAGTCGATGTGCAGTTTTTTATTGTAAATGATGTGCACTTAAGATCGTCCCATATATGCATGCATCAACGCACACACAGACACATATGTACACACTATATAGTACCGTTCAGTCAGGGATGAACAGAGAAGATGAGAAATGTGTCTAATAAAATATTAAGACTCAGCGCTCTTTTATCCTTACCATATGACCATTGCTGCACTTGTGAATCTATTTTTCTCTGTCTAGCTCCCGTCCTCTAATACACGTATTTGCTCATTTTATTTGCCATCCACAAGCAACCCTCCAAAAACGTCTGCCAATTGCTTCACGTGAAACATGATTGCCTCGAATGAGATTAATGATTGGCTCAAATTATCATTAGTAATTCCAATGCAATTTCTTTGTCTGTTTCAAACAAACACACATTCCCTTGTGGTCTGCCAGACACACGTCTTTGTCTTTATACCACAGATATACACAGCGGCACAATGTTTCATCAGATGCTTCAACACTGGTACTGGCACAAATATCCTGTGGATAGACTGTGATTTAGTGTTTTTTATATCGCTCTGGCATGTGACCCATGTCTGAGACGCGCTATGGCACAGTGTAGAGAGAGCGAATCTGGCTGGAATGTAATCACAGCTAACATCTCGCCTGCTTTCTCTAGAGGACGGTAGAGGAGATGTGAGCCATTTTGTTGACTGAGGCACACACATCTTTGTCATCACTTGGCTCCAACTCCCTACAGCTCTGGCAGCAGATGATTGACTGTGTTTTCTTAATCAACACCGCCCTCTATTGGTATGAAGGCTTAATCTGCAACTGCTTGTTGATTTTCTTAAAACAAACAAAAAAACATGAAAAACAATATTCTAGTTTTTGTCATATTCTTCTGTGGACTTGACCATCATTGCAAGCAGAAAATGTGCACTTTTTAAAGTGTACGGATATGCAAGAAGCATAGGATACTTCTTCACTCCGAGCAGTGACATACTGTGACTGTAGGTTTTTGGAAATATGAAATATAAAATAATAATAAAATGAAATGAAATGAAATGAAATGAAATGAAATGAAATGAAATGAAATGAAATGAAAAATGAAATGAAATAAATAAAATGAAATAATAAAAAAGCTAAGCTAAGCTAAGCTAAACTAAAACATTACATTAAATAAAAAATTAATTAAGTCATTGTATGGCTATTTATATTGTTGTATGGCCAGTTTTCTTTTGTGCTATAAAAACAAGTCTGATTTGTTTTGTGCAACTATGATATGGGGTGTTGTGGGTGGTTGCTAGGGAGCTTTTATGCAGTTGCTATGGTGTTCTTGCTACATAGTGGTTGCTGGGGTGTTCTGCTGTATGTTGGCTCAAGTAACAACAGCCCAACTTAGGTCTTCGACTCTAAATATGGCTCAGCTCCAGTGTAAATCTATAGGATTTTTCTCTTTTTATCGTTCACTAGTCAGTCAGACTGCACACATAAAAGTAACAAGACACATTTCATCAAGAAGCTACCGTGATTTAAAATATCATAACAAATGGCGAGAGGCACAAAATATTTATTATTAGCTTCATGGGTTTAGTGCAAAGTATGGGTGAAAAAAATAGTGTTGGTTGCTTAAATTTTACATTAATGCATCTCCTCAAAGAGAAAATGAATGAGAAAATCCATACATGGAGGCAGCCAACCATCTCTCTCTAATGATCCCCAAACCGGCCTTTGTTTCAGTTTTCATATACGTTATGCTTTTTGCAGATGCTTATATTCAAAGTGACGATGCATTTAAGTATGAATTACGAAACAAAATCATATTGGAATTTACTGGAAAATATGATTAATATATATAAGGGTCGAAATGCACAATTTAGAAAAATGTAAAATGAGTGTGGCCAATCATCTTTTCCAGTCAAGACCTGCATGTGTTACATGTATATGATTTCATGAGGAATTCTTCATTTACATTTTTAAATTGAGTTACATAATAAATCTGAATCATGTACATCGACAAAATAAAACAGAACACTCGGACGCAACAGGTACGCATGAACGCTCGCACTGAGTTTTGTTTTTCGTTGTGTGCTGAAGTTTGGGAAATGTTACAGATTAGCTTCAGACAAATATCCAAAAAGATTGTTTTGCAGTGTTGCACGGACATGAACTAGTTATTAAACACTGTTTTGGATGCTGGTGTTCTCATATCTCAGTTTCCAATGCCAAAAAAAAACATACTACATTCTGGTTACCAGCGGTGCTGTTTTTTCAACCGGTTGGAAGAACCTCCTTTAGGTAGGGCCACCTGATAAATGTGTGGGATCTAACAAGATCATTCATTTGACATTGATCCATTCTGTGGTTAGTTTTTGGACCCATGACAAACCTTTCAAACAGTGCCAAAAGAATAAAGTGACCTCGTAGTGGCGGTTTTCCGAACACAGACCACACTGAGACATGTTTCTGCTTGCTGCGTTCAACACAATTCACATGTTTTTCTTATCTGCCAATGCCAATCTGCCAAGAAACACTACATTCAATGATCTGACATATTCACTTTGATCAGAACTAAGGATTATGGCTGCTAAGACCATTGAATGAACATTACAAGAGAAAATCTTCGACACAAATTCAGCTCATATGTTTATCTGTAAAATGGTTCAAAGTGTCGTCTGTTTAGTCACTAATATGTTGCTTTTGTTAATGTATTTTGTGCCATCTGACACTTGAAAAGCATCGGTATGTGGCTCCAGGAGAATGTCTCATGTGTTTTCATTGAACTAAGGGTAACCTTGGCGGGGCGGTCTTGAGCGCATTTCCATGGCAACCAGGATGAAAAATGCTCTTTCTGAAATAAACGCCGCTGCCGGTGTTTTGGTTTGCACCCATGTGTTCCGTTCCCTGCCACAGGTCGTGCTTACAGTGAGGTAGATATGAATGGAAGAAGGGAGGTTATTGCCAAAATTAAGATACTAAATATACTCATTCTTTTTCTTGTTGGGTCAAGAAATTGTTTCAACAACACGTTTACCCAAGTCCTTCAGATACGTCCTTTAAATGCTAACTGTAGTGTAACGCTAGTCGTTGGTCGATTACAACTCCCATGCCCTTTTCTTTCAAAGAGTTGTTTGGTGATAAGACCTGCTATTCACTATATCAACAAAATATGTCATATTTGTGCAGTTTGTGTGTGAACGTGCACTAGTTCTAACAGGTCTTGGTTGCTGTTACTCTGTTTGATGATTAATCTTGGGACTTTTCTTTAATCGCTACTCACAATGCAAATATATGTGCTGCCTGTTTGGGTGTGAGCTGTTTGACGTTTATTTTGATAAGAGTTTTTTGTTCCGTTTTTTAGTTCATACACAGTTAATAATGAATCATTTGGCTTTCTTTCGGTTGATAATCAATTCGGTTCTGTCACACTTGATACTGAATCACCTAGGCCTGTTTTGCTCGGTCTTAAATCATCTTAGACTGTGGCTAACTCATTTTTGGTCCATTTTGGTTCCGATTCATTATGCTTTTATACTTTTGATACTGATTCAATTAGGTCTGTTTTGGTTGTGCCTAATTCATTTTGGTCTGGCATGGTTTATACTGAATCACATTTTTATGATTCATTTCATTTAGTTCATTCGTCCACACTTGATACTGATTCAGTTTCGCTCTGTTTGGTTGGTTCTGTTTCATGGTGATGTGTCATTGTTAATATTATGTGGATCTGTCACATGATACTGAATCATGTATGTCTGTTTTGTTGGTTGATTTATTTTGATATGTCATGTCTGATTCTGAATCATTTAGATACGTTTTGGTTTATTTTGATTTATTTTGGTCTGTGACAATTGATACTGAATTATTTGTCTTTTTTAGTAGATTCTAAATTTTGTTTAGTTCTGATTCGTTTTGGTCTGTCATGGGTAGTACAGAATCACTTAGGCCTGTTTTGATTGATTCTGATTCATTTTTCTCATTCATTTCCTTCAGTTCATTCTTCCACACTTGATACTGAATCATTTAGGTCTGTTTGGTTGGTTCTGTTTCATCTTGATCTGTCATCAGGGTTGAAATTATGTAGGTCTATCACTTGATACTGATTCATTTATGTCTGTTTTGTTGGTTGATTTGTTTCGGTACGACACGTTTGATTACTTTTGGTTGATTTTTTTTATTAATTTTCCGTCTATCACACTTGATGCTGCACTATTTGTCTTCTTTTAGGATGGTTTTGATTCATTTGGGTCTGTCACACTTGATCCTAATTCATTTCAGTCACTTTTAAATGGGTTTGGTCCCCTAACCATTAAGGTCGATTTTAGTTGGTTTTGGTTCATTTTAGTCTGTCACACTTTAAATTAAATCATGTAGGTCTGTCACACTTGATATTGAATCATTTAAGTCGATTTTGGTTCATTCTCATTTTGGTCATCCACTACTGAATCGACTAGATCTGTTTTGGTTGATTCTGATTCATTGTGGTCATTGAATCATTTACAGTGGGTCTGCTTTAGTTAATAATTTACGTTCTGTGTCAGTCCTAGTTGAGTGAATAATTTAAGTCATTGTCTCGGTTTAAAATGAAATAAACATAATAGTAATACACATGTCCATTTTAGAACAGTTTCAGAACAGTGCAGATTTCTTTTTGTAGAGTATAAATTGTTCGATTGTTGAGTCGTTATAATTTTCTTCAATGTGAAGCACTTTTAGCTTCGTACTATAAATGGCAACAAGAAAGAAACTTCTCTTGATACTGTGACAAAGTAAATGGAGAGAATGGATGTGATTGTTTACACCAACTTACAACTACGTGAAACTCTAGTTCATGTTTAGTTTATTTAACCGACTAGTGTCAGTGGTCCTGTTGGCTTTCCAGCCAATTTGTGACGCATCACTGTGATGCACTTTTGTCAGAGTATCGTATACAATTGTTGATATGTTTGTTACACAGTGCATTGATTTCAATTTGGGCGACTGAAGATAAGTAATTCTGTAAGAATTGATTTGCTGTTTCAAATGAATAAATTAAGTTACCCGGCTGCCTTAAAATGTTTAGTTAATTTAATGTAAAATATTAGTTATTTTGTGAATTTGATGCTAAATTGTTATGTTAACTAATATGTTTATATATAAGTTGAATTGTCTAAAATATGTAAGGCAGCCAGTTAACTTAATTTTTTAAGTTAAAACAACTTATCATTTTTACAGTGCAGTATTCCTAAAAAGAAAAGTTGCAACAAAGCCGTTAAGTTAGGAAAGCGCTTAGTTCTATTTCTAAAGGTACTTTTTCTCAGAGAGGGTTTGTTGCACTTGGCTCCAGGTCAATATGATTATGGGTTTCAAGAATACTAAGATATGGGCGTTGAGCTATTACAAATTAAACACATGTTGATTCGTCAGTTAGAGGGTGTTTACTTTTTGGGATTGAAGAGATTAGTGACGCTTATGAAAAAACCCTCTTTGTTAGTTTGAGGACCGTTCGCACATATCTCCATCAAATTTTTTGCGGGTTCAAGGCAGATTTTCAAAAATGTTTTCGCTTTTTGTTCTTTTGCTTACTCTTATAGGTAAGTAACTACAATTTGACCTTGAGACTAAAACTATTGTAATGCTTGAATGAATACCGCTTGCCACCGTAATAATTATTGACGTGATATTTTCTGACTGTGTTAAAAATGGATTATAAAATATCTGGCACTTGATTTATGGCTTCTTGGGGCGTTATTTAGTGGTCAGTTTAGCTCCGTGTCATGGTATTTTCATACAAAATGTTTAGTCCTCTCCGCCTCAAATTGTTTGATTAACTTGCATCTTGATTTTTTTACTTGCTTAGTTCAAGTGTTGTTAAGCAGCTATTGAGAGGACTGTTGCCGCAAGTGATGAATTTATTAAACCTCAGCTAAGCCAATTGAAATTTTTAGATCACTAGAAAACTGGGCTCTGAATTTTTATTTCAGTGTAATAATCGTTTCAATGATTCAAGAATGGCTTACCAAATGAAATGAAATGTTTAAAACCTGTTAACTGTCGGAGCCCTTTTTGAGGCGACACATGAAAACGCATGTTGGAACTAAAATGGCGGTAACTCATGAATTCTTTGGAATACAGACTCACGGTTGGTCACGTTGAAAAAAGAAAAGTAGCTGATTATTGCTAAAAAAAAAATCAAACACACACAAAAAAAATTAAAGGTATGTTTGTTAGGTTTATTGTAAAAAATAAATAAATAAAGTTTCAGTTTTTCTTTGATCAAAAAATACATTAAAAGATACGGGTTGCAAAAGAATAACAAAAAAATCTAAGCACACTGCAAATCTGTATTCAAGAGTCTTAGACCTTTCCAATGATATATAGTTTATCATGATTCGATTAGAAATTACATGCACAATATTGACGCAAACTTAGGTGTTCCGTATATGGAACGGATGACAGTTAACAGGCTACGCTTAAATTATATTTTAGACTCCACACACTCCATCACTGTAAAGGTCCCGAAGAATTTCATCAATGTGACCGTGGGTGAAACCATCTATCTACAGTGCAACTTCACCACCAGTCAGCCCACCACCAACCTCCTCGTGCAGTGGACCTTCTACAGCAGATCCTCCATCAGTCCTCAACAGGTTTGTTTTGTTGTTATGACCTGTGAGCAGGTCTGTGATGATTTTTAGTAGTCACCCAGATTCCATGAATACCAACCCCATCGTTGGTACATTAATGTTCTTTTAATAAATCTGTAAAAACAACAGAACACAGAAATAAGCCTTTGGTGATTTTCAGTGTTCCTCACAATACTTCTCTGTTTCATATCCAGGAACTTCTGCAGTGCTTTGAAATAAAATCGATTTCTGATTCAGAGCCATTATTAATTGTGATATCGCACTCCATTATGAATATAAAACTGTAATTAACGCCTAATTGAGATTCAGTGAACCACTTTCAGATGTCATTTTGATTCATTGTGATTCATGGAATCCAATGTAAATGTTTCCAGTGACCAGGATATGCCCAGAGGCTTATTATATGTGAATTATTTTTTTCCACATTGACTTAAATTTGGCTATTTTTAAATAAGTTCTTCTGATTAGTCTGATTTTGACTCCGATAGTCATATATTGGTATATCAAGATTAAGGAAATGCATTATTTGCCTCTGCAATCTTATATACGCCCTAGATGGTCAATACAATGTCTGTTAGGGGTACTATTACCCATGGCTCCATGTATTTGCATACATATATATTAAATCTAGATATGTTTGGTATATTATCGTTGGTCCCCAATTCTCACACTAAAAACCAAAAGTTTTTTAAGATTTTATTGTGCAACATAAATACTAAATCCGTACATTTCAGATCCTCTCAAATTGATTCTTGTAGAGAAAAATAATAATAATGTTTTTTGTTAAAAATGCTTCTTTTTAAACGTCATTAACACATTTATTCACTTTTACATTAAGTCTGTCTGTGATAAAAATTATTTAGCCTACCCTTACTATAAAATATATGGGAATATAGTGAAAAATATAATGCAATATATTAAATAATTAATTTCCATATATTGTAACTGGTTATATGGATGTGCTTATACAGTATTTTTCACTATATAAAAACGGCAAGTCCTTTTATATTATTCAATAAAAATATAAAATGTATAGTACTTTTGTAATATATGAACAATGTATTATTCTACATATTTTCACATATATATTACATCAATCAATATATTGACAGAAATATATACTTTCAAACACATCCACGCGCACACACACCCAGATCAGTGTTTAGTGTAAATGTTGGCAATCTGTGGTCGCATTTCCAGCGTGGTTTGACACTGACACAGTATATGTACTATACCAAACTTGTCGTTTTTTTGCAAGTATTTTTTAATGCATGCAACATTCTGTTGTACTTGCACACGTAGGATTGAAAGTCACAATCATAACATAAGAGCCTATGTTATCCACGCAAATTGCCTAATACTTAATATCCTACACATGTGCATATTATTACTTTGTTGGAATTAAATGCGATAACTATAATCCTATATGTGATTCATTGTGATTAAATATATAAATTGACTAATAATTTGTATTACATTGCAATGTAGGTATATTTCTACCAGTCTGGAACTGCATACATCAGTCCTCAGTTTAAGGGCAGACTGACTATGCTCAATCAAGTCAACACAACTATGAACGCCTCAGTCTCCATCAGCAACATGCAGGCCTCTGATTCTGGATCATACACCTGTGAAGCCCACAACTTCCCTGACATCGAGGGCATCACTTCTGCTTCTGTCCTGGTCAAAGTACTTGGTAATACATCAACATACTCCACACACATGATCCTGAACAATAATTGTCAATTGTATTTTTCCTTAAAGGGATAGTTCACCCAAAACGGAAAATGTTGACATTATAAACAATCTTGTCCTCCGATTGTTCCAAACCTTTATAAATGTCTTTGTTCTGCTAAACACAAAGAAAGATATTTGGAAGAATGTCAGAATGCAAAAAAATCTTTGAAAATTTCATTTTTAACATGTTTTTAAATAGCTTGACATCTTATATTTAATTTATTATTTGAATGGTATAATCAGGACTACAAATGTACATCACTTTTTTTTAAGATTAATGAGGATGCGGTGAACACAGCTTCTCGACAGTACTGCAGATGGTCAGCTCAGGTTAACATTCACACTCTCGTAGATGAGCTTTAACCAATATTTTAATAAGTTTGTTGTGGAACCAGTAAAAGGTGTTTTACGTACCTTCATAAGAAACAGATTTGGTTCCTGAATGCTATCTGTAGCTCTCGCTCATTTACCCAGTTACCAGGACAGCCACACCGGAGCTAGTAACCAGGGTAGGGTTGCACCAGCCATTCGTAAATTCTTTCTCAAATGTGAACATAAAGTCCACACTAGAGGCTTAATACTACTAGATAGTTTGTAACTAAATCTGTATGTTATTTGTTTGCACCATTTGGTCTTAAGGCAGAACATATCTAGTTTGTAAGCTCGCCGTAAAGTAATGCGTAGTCGCATAATATGACGTTTACCTATAATAGTCCAATAGTACACTTTAAATTTGTGCAAAAAAGTTGCGTTGAAAAGTTGTGAATTTCAAAACGGTAAAAAATTAACTATATCTATAATGAATAACATATTTCAAATTAGATTAACAAACAAATGCTGATTAAAAGGATTACAGCCTAACAAACGCAATAATAAATGTCATGCAATATGGGCGATTTAATTTTACTGCTAAAATGAAATAAAAGAAGATGATTTTATTTTGACGTGCACAACACAGGCAAATGTTATATATATTAACTCAAATTAATTAGTTAATTATTTAGTTTATATAGTTTATTAGTAAATCTAAGTAATTTAGTAAATTGACAGGTGTGTGAGTGAAACGTGTTGTCATCGCAACGTGGAACTTCCTGTTTCCTTTTCTGCCAGTATGTCCTACGAAAGACGTTTCTTCATTCTAAGTAGAGGATGATACCTCTGTAGGACACAAGGACGCAGCCTTACGAAACGAGACACAGCTTAAGTGAGTGTCGTAACTCGGTTTTTCAACAGCTCTGCTAGTAACCACACTGGTTACTATGGGAACTACTGGCGACTAGTCTCTTCATTGTCAGTGTCAAGAATTAGAACTGAAGGGAAAGATGGGTTACATGCAATTTTAAAGAAAGGAGTTTTCATTTCTATATAATGTATAAAGGCTTGGTTTCAAAACTTCACAAGCTTCCTCAGTAGGTAAAAGAAGATGCTGCCTTCTAAGATATTTTAAGATGAGGTGTAGCCAGATTTTAGGGCAACATTGTGTGTCATGAATCTGACAGGAAGAACCCAGGTGCTGACAGCAGGTAGCAACCAAGACTTTAACAAAATGAAAACCAAATAATAAAACACTCGAAACAAACCACTTCCCACGAGGGGGCAAAACCGATGAAAACCAAACAACACGAATAAACAGTCCAGAAAACGTGAGGAGATTAAATAGGGGACAAAATCAGGAGGGGAACAGGTGCAGGGCATAAAACCATTACATAATCAATAATGAGAAAACGAGAGGGCGGGGACAAAGACGAGACCGGAGAAAGCACATGGCACGCCAAAACAAACAATAGGCTTGTTCGAGTTGACCCATACTAGCCTGCCACCGACTGGCGAGATCAGCAGATTGCAGGCAGGGGAGGAGTAAAAAGACGGCCATAAGGTCGGACACTCCGTGCTTCCCGTAGGGAGCTGAACCTACAGCAGACAACGGGATATTCATTTCTTTATCACCGACCAAGTGAATATGATAGGAATACCTATTCTATTGCATTAAGATCAGCACAATGAACATAAAATGTGATACAAAAATAAAACACGCAACACGTGTCACATATACACGTGAACATTCTGGCCAATGAGAATAAAGTGTGGTCATCAACTACAGCGCCTGACCTAGGCGGCTGGTCTCTCTTTGCTCACGCGGTACTTTAATGTCACATGTGATCTTAAGGCGGCTGCAGCGCCAATCAAAGTCGGACAAATTGTCTAACCAGAAAGAATTGCGGTTGTCAGGTGGCTGCAGATTCTTGCGGCACCACATGAAGTCGAAAGAGCCTAATGCCATGACTCCCTCCACACTAAACACGTGGGTACTGCCACGATCCTGACACAAGACTAGAAAACCTGAACAAGGGAGCAAGATCGTGACAATTGTGTGTGTGTGTGTCTCATGCAATGCTGCAAATTCAACAACAAAGTCATATTCATTATATTGCATTTAATAACATAATCATTTGAATATTATTCGTTTTTTTCAAATAAGAAAAAACAAGAAAAGGTATGATTTGTACATATAGTATATAAAAATGTTTTTCTTTTACTCATTTTTTTTATTTGCTGCCAACACAAAAATCAATTACAAACAATTTGAATTGAAGGGATAGTTCCCCCAAATATGAAAATTCTGTCATTATTACTTACTTTTTTATTTCCAACCAGCATGAGTTTCATTCTTCTGCAGAACACAAACATTTTTGTAGAAAGCTAGCAACCAAACAATGGCTGTACCCATTAACTTCCATTGCAGTTGGAATGCAAATGAAAATGAATGGGTTTCGACATTGTTTGGTTCGGACATTCTTTGAAATATCTTCTTTTGTGTTCTGCAGAAGACAGAATCTCGCACAGGTTTAAAATGACAAGAGGGTGAGTAAATGATTCATTTTTGTGTGAACTATGCCTTTATAAGTGAATTACAGTAGTCTTCCATGTTCTTTGTGTTATTTATTTATTTGCAACCTAGACCCTATCAAACCGTTACGATTGTGGGTCATATTCCTATTTGTAGTATTAAGGTATGATGACTTTGTCTTATTTTAAAGAGAAACCATCTGTTCCCTATTGTGCTGTCCACGGCACTGTGGAGATGGGTCATTTGGTCACCCTCACATGTCACTCCGAGAAAGGAAGTCCAAGCCCTAACTACACCTGGACTAAACTCCAGCAGGGCAGGAGCAGCAGAGTGCTTGGCCAAACAGGTGTATCTTCACTGCAGTACAAAACCAAATACATTCAAACCATATGCTGAGAAATGCAGAATTAACTGTTTTAATGTGTGTGTGCGTTTGTTTTGTTCTCTGTTCTAGACGTGACGACAGGGTTCATGTACATCAGAAACATCTCTGAATTTGAGTTTGGCGAATATCAGTGTAACGCATCCAACGTTGTAGGTTTCGCTACTTGCAGTATTCTGCTGCACACAGGTATTTACTTATCGCCTTCACTACTAGCATTGTAGTCTATACTAACAGCAGTGATTCAGATTTACATGTACGTTAGCTTTAATGCATACTGATCTTTGAAATGTATGTTTGCTCAGAGCTGAATGGAGGAGCAATCGCTGGGGTGGTTATTGGAGCAATTCTGGGAGCCGTTTTAATCGTCCTGCTGGTGTGGTTCGTCACACACCAGCTGAAGAAAAAGAAGCACAACGTATCCAAAGAGTCAGTATTACACCACCAGACACACAATCCATTCAGTTCTGCCTGCTTTCATAGCAAGTCTATCTTTACTTGTAATGATCGTCAATATTTTATTGGTTAACAAAACATATATCTTTTGTCAGGAATAAACAACAGAGTGTAAAGTCAGTGGAATATGTGGCTGTTCCAGCTCTAAGCCAATTGAGGACCATGGAGAAGAGGAAGCCTAACATCCATTTGTTTATAGTTAAACATGCCTGATGTTGGTGATCCTGTTTTTAGTAAAGATGTCTTTGATGTTATTAATTAATAAAAAAAAAGATTTTCCCCCAGGTTTTCTGAACACTCCCCCTCACCACCAGAAAAAATATACATGTGATATACAGTAAATGCATGTAAATTCACATTGTTTTATTAACACCACAGTTGTGTGAGATATTACTGTAAAACATTTTTATATTACTGCATATCAGTAAATATCAGGATGAGATAGAGGAAGATATTTCAACATTAAAAAAGTACACGTTTTATCTTCAAGGGGCAATAGTAATGATATTAATAATGTTTTGCTGTGTTTTTAACTTTCTTAGAAGTTTTACAAAATATTGTTTTGCAAATATAAGTGTTGCATGTCGCATGTCGAAAGCTCGGATGTCAAAATGAGCTGTTTTTCAGGAAATGGAAAAAAACTGAAATGATTAAATACTGTTTTTTCCAAGTTGAGAAGCACTTTTTGAAAACGTTTTATTGGTTAGATATTTGCAAAGGGCAGCGACAAACATAAAGGGTGACCAATTATAATATTTTAGGACAAAAAAATCATCAATTGTGTTATTTAAATTGCATACAATGTGTAAATGGACTCACTTGACTACAACACCTAAAATGTTTCCTTAAATCTTATAGATGTTTCTTAAAGCTTATGCTTAACTGCTTGAAATTCGTTTTGTGACAAAAATAAACTACGACTAGCAATCCATTTCTTTGTAGATAAAAAAATGCTTTGTTTATTTAAATGAGTCAATGAGCTTTCCTGTAGCTCAGTGGTAAGAGCATTGCGCTAACAACGGGTTCGATCCCAGGGGATTGCAAATACCTATGTAAAATGTATAGGATAAAGCAATATAAGTCGCTTTGCGTCTGCCAAATGCCTAAATGTAAATGAAAATGTCAAGTCAGATGTAAAGTGAAGCAAAAAAAATGTGTTTTGATGGTTTTAGCATTAAATAAGGAAATTGGGGATAAAGAATTGCTGAATATTAAGGGTATTTTAGGTGCTTTACTTTTTATAGCTGTGTTCATTTTTTATTGAACATTTGTTTTGATTAGACTCGGATATGATCACTGTAAAGGGTAAGTGAGTAGTTGTTTTAAATCATGCCACAAAATAAACTTATTGACAGAATGTCAAAACCATAAAATACCGCTGCTGAAAATGTCTGTCAAAATTCTCCTGCTCCCTTAGATAATAATGCATGAGAAAAAACACGAACAAATCTCATTCTCATTCTGTGCTCCTCTTGATCTTAGCAATCCATCTCTTTTTCTGAGCAAAAAATAAAAATAAAAAAAAAGAGTAATGAAATGACACAAGAGGACGGGGAAAGCTCCAATTATTGTGCAGATGGATGTATCTATATGCCATGCTTTAGTGTGGCTCAGCCATTTTCTGAATGATATCATGCCCACCGTGTTCATTAAGTGGCTGCCATTTGAATCAGTGGGCACTGAAATGGATTGGCAACAGATGGTGAAAGGATATGACCGTTAACACAGTTGCTTAGTAACACAATCAGCCTTTGAAATGAGAGCCAGTAGCTCCTTTGCATTTTTCAATGGTGGGTGAGATTACAATTGGCTCCCATCGTACTCAAGGAGCTCATGTGAATTAAAATGTCTGCCAAGTAGACTGTGTGTGGAGTCGCATAGTCATGTTTTTTGTGCACCTTATTCCTCTTTCAAAAAAGAGGCAACCGTTATTTTTGATATTTTTTATTTACATTTCATTATATTTCAAAAGTCTTTGTAAATTAATCTTTGATTTTCTGTATAGCTACCAGCAGAGGGGGCTGTACATTAAGTTTACTACACACCGTGGGCATATTTTGATAATTCCTGAAAAGATCGAGTATTGCACAAAGAGCTTATTCTTATATATACTAAACCCTACCGTACAATTCTCTTACTATTTAAGTCAATTCATTAAAAAAATCATATTGGAGTAGGCAGAAAGTGGGAAGTGAAAAGTGGTTAGGTTTAGAGTGGGGTTAGGGGCTTCAAAATATCTTTATAGCGTATAGCGAACAACCTCAAACAATGGAGTCAAGAGTAAGAACATGCTGGATATCAACCCAGTTTCAAGGCAGTTTGTGGCAGGCACAAAATTTTGAATCTAATTTATAATTTTCGTGTCCCACAGCACAACTTTTTTTACACAATGCGTGTGTATATACATTTATATATGCATAACCTGATATCGAAGGAAGTCTTACATGTTTAAGGGGGTGGCTAACCCCTTACCTCACCCAAACCCTAACAATGCAGCGAGAGGGGGGGTAACAGTTAAGCGCCATACATTAAAAATCCACACAATAAACAGATATAGAATATAATAGAACTTTGTCATTGTGTAGGGAACAATGAAATACAGTTTAGCAGCTCTTCACGATTGAAAAGTTATTGAAATAAAATAAATACAGTTGAATGTCAGAACAGCCAAGACCTACAAACATAACAAAGGTATAAATAATAATATAAAAATATAAATCCTCTGAGGTAATGCAGTGACAGTGCAAGTAAAGCAATAGTGCAGCAGAGTAATATAGTAGGGTTATTACACCTTTATATGAGTTTTTATTGCACATTTAAGATTGATTGGGAGTGTGTAAGTGATTATGTATTTAAGCATCTAACTGCTTGGGGATAGAAACTGTTTTTCAGTCGGTTGGTTTTGTTTTTTTGGTTCTAGATGGTAAGGGGGGGGAACAGATGATGTCCAGGGTGAGCAGGGTCTTTTGAAATGCAGTTGGCCTTTTTCTGAAGTCGGCCAGTGTAGATGTCATGGAGTATGGACAGTGACATAACAATCACACGTTCAGCTGCCCTCATTTCCATCCTGTTCTCTTCTGTACAGCTTTAGTATCATACCGTGCAGCAGTACGTTAGCAGGTTGTCTATGGCGGAACGATAAAAGTTGGTGAGCAGGTTGAGGTAGGCGAGCGTGTTTCAACTTCCTGAGGAAGTAAAGTCTTTTTTGGGCTTTCCCTACCTGCTGTGAGATGTGTGTAGACCGGGTGAGGACAGCCTAGATGTGCTGGCTGAGGAATTTATAAAGTGAATGATGTGAGGTTTCCCATCCAGACTTCCTGGGGTCTGCCCTGAGCTTTTGTTATATGAGAGGGAACCATATTCGCGCAAACATCATGTAAGTGTCAGAACTGAAATCGCCCTCGTTACTGAGATAACATCTGTTCTTGACACCAGGCCCAGCGAACGCCAGGTTCTGGAATGCACCTATCTATGACATCATTGATAGGTTGAACACCGCTTCAAAAGAAAAATATCAACGACTACTTCTCTGGTCCCGCCCACTGGTTCGCGCATGACAGAACTGAAGTACCACAAGTGGCGAGGAACCAAATAGAGTGAGCAAGCAATAAACAAACATGCCGTTAAAGATAGCTAAATATTGTGCCCCCCCTGGTTGTGGAAGAACACAGTCGCTGCATAACCTTCCTGCGGATTCCGATATTAGGAATGCAAGACGTTCCAGCTCATGTGGGAAAACATGGAGCATTTGTTCGTTTCATTTCTCAGAGGATTCCTTCATGAACAAGGCACAGGTCGACAGAGACTAAAATTAAAAAGCAGTGCTGTGCCGTCAATATTGGATCCGATAGGAATGGCGCAGCAATCTAATGTGAGTAAAACATTTTTGGACTATGCGTCACTATTGCTTTGTTAGAGATCGCTTGATGTGCCCTGAGCACTATTCGCACAAGATTAGTATTAGCTGGGGAGTCGGGATCTCTAGTCATTTGTATTAATTGCAGAGGTTGTCTGTGATCTTAATCCCATGCGAATCGCCATCTCTGTGATTTGGCGGGCTCATATATCATTTTTAAGGTTTTATCCACCGTTTGCAAATAATGGAGGCTGTTTTGAAGTGTTTTGGTATTATTTCCCGTTTGTTTATTTACCATGGAAACTCGTAACATTTGAGACCCGCAGTCGCAGTGATCTTTTGACCGGTTCGCGATCATGGGTCTCAAATGCTGACAGGTACGGTCGTATATAATTTAACGCAATACAACTATAGGCTATACAAACTATACGCAAAGCCTTGCCATCACATCCGGGAAATAAGTCAGTAAATTTGAGTAAAATCATCCAGTGTGAATGCGTCACATGAAATATTGATGTGGGGAGGTCATTTATAAATCACAGGAGGTCTCCAGATAATACTAATGCCGTGTGAAAACTGTGAATGGTGCTAATGTGTAACCTAACGTTATGTCTCTTACCAAATTCACAGAAGGCTCGAACTACGCAAACTGCTATCCAATCAAAGCAGTGGGGGTTTACTTATAGTAACTTATATACTTAAGTCTTCAATCCGGCACGCCCATTAAAACCGAACGTTTGTAGAGCTGGCCTCAAAACCCGTGTAGAAAACAGCCTATCACTTATTGATTTTGATGTTTTTTAATGTAAAAATCTCATAAGTAGACCTCATACAACAGTATAAAACAATAAACAAGGCCAGTTCATCCCACCTCTAAGTTCACTGTGCTTTTTTTCGGAACTGGAATAATTATTGCAGACTTTAGGCGATTAGGGACGATGGATTGTGGGAGTGAGAGATTGAAAATGGTGTTGACTATACCTGCTAGCTGGTCTGGACAGGTCTTCAGGATTCATCTGGACCAGCTGCCTTTCTCACGTTGATCCTGTGAAGGGATCTTACTTGGTGTTGCTGCAGATGTATGGGGTTGTCTCTCTCTGGCAATGCAGTGTGGATTGTCATCACTTCGTTCCGGGAGTCAAAACGAGCAAAGAATGTGCTTAGAGTGTCTGGCAGTGTATTGTCTGTGGATGTGCGGCTGTCCTTATTTCCAGTAAGAGTTTTTATCCCCTGCCTAGTTTTTATCCTAAAGAAGGATGCCCTTCTTTAGGTTGCTTCGGGCCTCTTTGTAGGCTTGCAAGGTCCCCTGATTTAAAAGCAGCATCCCGCGTTCTATGCAGGGTTCTAACCTTGCATATACAATACCACATATATGTGGTAAAAGGCAGGTACAAGCAGCACATAGGAATACTTTAACAGCTCCTAACGTATTTATCTTTATTTCTTCCAAAATGACAGTGTGTATTATCAAAATGGTACATAATCGGAGCAAACAAGTTTTATAACTGGCCCATTCTTATTCTATAAAACATTTTATCAATGTTCTCCCCTTTTCAATAACACTTTGCTCTTGTGATCTGAATCATATCAGAAAAGAATGACATTAAACCCACACTGCAGCTCTGACCCTCACGCATAGTTCACTAAACGTATGAATCCGTCATACCAGCTGAGAGGCTTTTCGGTGTTGATTTGAGGTGCATGATATGCAGTCCTTGCATGAAATTTGAAAGAAATAAAATAATTATGTAAATAAATAAAAAAGAAAAATGCAACAATAGTAAATAAAATAAGTCAATGAAACAATCATATAATAATAATATATTTATTTGTTTCCATAAACTGTTACAATAATAGATTACAGACATTTACACACACATAAAGATACAGAAGGATGATATGCATTTTACAACACAAAACCTTATGTATCATTTCATAAATTATCTACAACATTCAATGATGGCTGTTTTAACAACTCATAAACCAATTAAAAATAAATAAATATAATAAAAACTATATAATCTGTGTAACTTGGCTTAACATGATATCAATGGATAAGTGTTTCCATGCACAGACATATGTGTATTTTGCATTCTTTTCCCTTTTTGTTTCATTCCCCCTTTTATTTTTATTTGTCATTCGTTATAATGCTAATGTTTCTAAAATTAATAAAACCGTTTTGAACCATCATTAAACCCGGTTATTCCCAAATTGCTCCCATTGAATTGAATTGAATCCCAAGTTTTAAAAACATGCTTAATGTGGCTAAGACATATATAGGCTAACTAACTCATCACCGCAATTGGGTCACGCGTATAACAGGCTCATACCACAGGGGAACGATGACATCCATGAGAGAGCCACGACATTTACAAAGGTCAATTTTATGTCTCATTCTTAACTAGAATAAATAAAGGTCATGATCTCTATAAATTAGTAATACTGTTTCAACAAAAGCAACAGCACGAACTAAATTTGTATATGTACATAAACATAATCTTGTACAGCTTCAATAAATCTATTCACAAATATACACTAAATGCTACAGTCAATATACACATGTGTTCTGCATATATAGAAACATAGGAGATGCTTAAAAACATACAGCACCAGTCAAATTATGATCATTATTCATGTTTTCCACATTTTAGAATAATAATGGATTAATCCAAGCTTAAAAACTATGCATTGTAAAAAAAATGGTTGGTTGAACTTAAAAAAATAAGTTACCTAGTTGCCTTCAAATTTTTAGTTAATTCAACTTGAAAATATTAGTCAACTCAAATTAACCCAAAATTTGAAGGCAACCAGATATCTTGAACCAACAAAAAACAACAAGTAATTTGGTAACTACCCAAATGGTGACTAAATAAGCAAGACATGATTTTTACTTATCAAATCAGTCAACGTGTAGTTTTTAATCAGTTAAGCGAATACATTTTTTTGAATAGCTTAATTGTTTATCCTTAGTTGTCACAGGTCTCCAATGACTCCAAACGGTCTCTTAACCTAAATTTCAGTGAGCGACCGGTTTATGCTGATTCTTCTCCTGTTTAAAGCATACATATTTTTAAACTTGCCCTGTATGGCACATAAAATGGTTTTCCTGTATGCGCTGGACAGGAAATAATAGATAACCGGGTCTAGGCAGCTATTAAGAGTGGATAGAAGCAAAGTGCTCTCATTTAAGATGTGCAACAACTGTTGGCTCTGAAGATCTCCAATCAGGTTCATTTGAGCCAGAACGTATGGTATGCGTATCATATGATAAGGCACGAAGCACACCGTGAAAATGGCCGGCACCAAGAAAGTCTTTATGATGACCTTCTTTTTTCGACTCTGTCCCTTAGGGTCGCCGTTTCCGAGGGACATAGTCCTGAGCTTATTGGTGATCTTCACATAAAAACAAAAGAAAAGCCAGGTAAAAAAACAAAAACACCACCACGGTGGTGATGTTAATAACTCCGCCGACAACCCCCTTGCTGTGGAAGTGGAAGCAGATCTTGTTGCATGGATGTTTCTGGTTGTTCCCTGCCAAGAAGGAGCTCATTCCCAAGATGAGGACCACCCAAATGGTATAACTCACCATTTGGCTCCACCTCGTCTTTTGAATACGGAAGACCCACACGGGTTTGATGATTTTCAGGTAGCGATCCAGGCTGATAAGGCTGAGGAACATGATGCTGGAATACATGTTTATATAAAAAGAAGATGCCTACTACCTTGCACATATAAAAAGGTCCTTCTTTATTGTGGTAGTAGACGCGCAGCGGCAAACACAGGACCAGGAGGGTGTCCGCCAATGCTAGGTGACGCATGTACACGGCCATGGAAGAATCTGCGTGCCGGCGGAGGAAAAATATGTAGAAGGTGATGGTGTTGCAGAGAAGTCCCACACAACAGATGATGATGTACCCAATGGGCAGGAAGGGAGACAGTGTGCCATCATGGATCTGACAGGTTTCGTTGGTGGTAACATTGCTGTCGTGGGACATCGTGTCAGCCAAAACCTGCTGTACACTTCCGAGCCACTTTGAACGTCCAGACACAGAAGATCCTAACAACCAGAAAGGAAAGCATCAAAGCATGTTCTGCTGTTTGGAACAGATTTGTATCAAAAACTGATTAAAATGTTTGATTGACAAACGAATGTCGTTCTTACCCGTGTGACTTTCTCTTGAGCTGAAATGAAGATGTGAGCAAATGCATTCTCTGCTCAGAAACTCCATAGCACCCGTGCAGGAAATTATTTTCATGTGTGACGTTGCATCTTGGTGGCTGTGGTTGAAAATGATGCTAACCCCGGCAAAAAAGCACACAAACCACAGCGCTACAAAGACAAGCCAGGCATTGCATTGAAAATGCTTACCTCACTTTTCTCACCATTCGCAGAGTCCAGGAATTGAGTTTTGTTTTTTAAGTTTCCTAAAGATTCGGAATTCAAGTTGACTTTCACTGTATCATATTTTGACAGCGAATTCCAAGAAAGCGCCTCAGATGTCTGACTCGGTTTGGAGCTCCCTAGTTTTTTTTACATCTACATTTTTTACATTTACCTTCATCTTTATTGTTATTTGTCTTCTGTTGTATTTGAATAGAAGCTTCAAGTACCATAAACAACTTGCACTCTTGGCAAAAAAGCTATTTCTGATTAAAATAAAGGTTCCTCAAAGGCTTTATGTCTGGGTGGTCCCATAATGAACTTTTAAAGTAGGGGTTCTCAACCTTTTTTGACTCCAAGACCCCCACAACTGCCACCCCCCACCCCTCACCCTGTATCCACCGATATTTAAAGGCCCACTCTCAAAATGTCCTCCCAATAAAATATTTCAGAGCTTAATATTAACTGGAAAATTGTTAATATGAGAAATATCCTGGTTTTTAGTTGTTTTAAAATGTATTTCAGTGCTCATTTTTTCTCATTTTAAATTATTAGTCATTCTGAGACCCCCTCAGCTGGGTCCCCTTGTGGGCCACGGCCCCCCTGTTGAAAACCACTGTCTTAAAGGGATGGTTCACCCCAAAATGAAACTTCTCTCATCATTTATTCGCCCTAGTGTCATTCCAAACCTGTACGACTACATGACAGAACACAAAAGAAGATATTTTGAAAAATGTTGATAACCAAACAACACTGACCCCCATTGACTTACATTGTATGGGTTGTCAAACGATTAATCGCGATTAATCACATCCAGAATAAAAGTTTGTGGTTACATAATTTATGTCTGTGTACTGTGCACATTAATTTTGTATTAAGAAAAACACACACATATATTTCAGAAAACTAAAATAAATACATGTCAATATTTTCAAAATATGTATACATGTATGTGTTTATAAATACAAAATGAACATGCACAGTACACAGACACATATCATGTTAATACAAACTTTTGTTTTGGATGCAATTAATCGTGATTTATACACTATAAGTCATAATCATCATCACACTGATTCAAAGAGTGATTCAGACAATCTGTGCTTCCCCCTGTTTATGTTTGTGTTTAACTTAGATAAAAGTTATTGATAAATAAAAGATATTAATTTAACTTATTGGGGTGGTTTCCCGGACAAGGATGATCTTAAACCAGGACTATGCCTTAGTTGAATTAGGACATTTAAGTTGTTTTCAAAAAAGCATTACTTGTGTACATCTTGAGACAAATCAATCACACTGACATTGTCATGATCGCGCCTTCGCAGCAGTTATTTCTCTTGTTCTGGCCGACGGGATCATAACAGCCCCATTTCTTGTGTTTTGTTCATGTGCTCTCCCGTTCTCCGCCTTAACCCCGTACCCTTGTTTTCTTATTCATCATCCCATCATTAGTTTACACCTTTCACCTATTGCCCTCGTTACCTCCCCTTAGTCTTCCCTATTTAAAACCTGTATGTTGTCTGTCTTTTGATGGACCATTTTGTTATTCCCCTGCCACGTCTTGTTAGTCCCGTAACTTCTTTAGTTAAAAGACAGTTTTGTATGTATCCTGTTATGTTCTGGTCTTGTTTTCCCTCTTCTGGGGATTTTTCTGGTCTGTCTTGTTTTCACTCTGTTTTAATAAATGAGTTTTGTTAAAGTGCTGTCTGTATTTGGGTTCTGCTTCATGCTCTCATGACAGACATAATTTAAGATATATCAGTGCAAGTAGTTTTCGATCAAGACACCTCTAACAATGAAATTAATCTGCAATTTGTCTTAAACCCTGTTTGGGAAACCGCACCTAAAGCTCTGATGCAAAGGGGTTTTTCAACCAAACTCTTTTCTTTTTAATTCCTGATAAGGATCTTGGACAGTTGACATTACTGCCTATCATTCCATATATGGTAAACCTTTGTATTACTTTGTTATCCATCACAGACTGTGTTTTAAAAATGTATGTAAAAAAGCCTTCTTACTGTACATTGACACACATTGATTAATTTATATCAGAACATTTAGGCCATACAATAACAAGCCTTTCTAATGACTTGTGTAGCGGAGAGTAATGTAGTGAGTTGCATAAAGTATCACTTTGTGATACTGACTGATTACAGGTCAGTTAATTCCTTTTGTCTTTAAGAATGAATACACTCAGTTCAAAGAAAATATTCGCAATAAAAAAAAGTTATAACGTAAGCAAAATCTCACTTACAGATGAACCCTTGAAGTTACTAAATCTAGTGCCAGGGAAATATAAGTGACTATGACCATTTGTGTGCATGTTGTCGTTTTACTTTTTGACATTTTGAGCTAGTTTTTGTTTTTTTGCAGAACAAAAAGAAACCTATCATTCATGATGCCGACAAGATGTGTTATCTGCGACATTCTTTAGTTTCTCGTTTTTTACCCTTACAGAGTTTTCCAAACAACAAGTGTACAATGTACAGGAGACGTTTCAAAGCCAAACAAAATCAATAAACCGTGCTGGTTTTGGCTTCTGTGATTATTATCAATAAGATGGCATTTAAGGTCAAATGACAACAAAATTATATATACCACATAACACTGAATAGACAGATCTCAAGCTGATATAAACTGTGTTGTGGTCTGGTTTGTAATATTAAAAGGCCTATTGCCTGCATATGCAAAAATATTTGCAAGATAAAAATGTTTTTGTTTTTCAAAGTAGGCTCATATAAAAAAAACTGTTGTACTGTAATACCCCCGATGTCTTCATAAAATCAATGAATAAATAAATAAAAAGCAAAAAAATGTGTTAAATATGGTTGTGTTATATAAATATGGTTATTTTTCGGAGTGGTTTTGCCACATAAATAAGTGCTGCTCCAAATGACTACACACTTGGTGAATGAGGACATTTAAGGTTTTTTTTAATGATTAAGAGAAAAATAATATATGCACATTTAGACACAGTTTTATGAGTCTTGATATTTTTTACCATATTTATGATATTTTGTCCAAGCATATATATATATACATTTAATTTAATTTAAGCTTATAAACTAAGCATGCCATCAAAGGAAAGGATTTTCACCTAATTCATTTCATACGCATTCAAGAAGATGCAGAAGATTTTGTCTGCTATCACTGCCTCTGCAGGATATGAGAAAAGAGCCCAGTATCAAAACTTTATTTTGCATACGAGCCAAACCCACATACTGCAGTCACATGAAGTCTAGAGGTTTCTAATCGGTGCTACAGCTCAGTGCTTGAAAATGACAAACAGGCTTGAGCCCACACAACAAAACTCCCCCGGTTAAACACAAACTAATCTAAAGGAAATATGGAAATATTTTATACTTTTCACATGAAATGCTGGGTATTTTTAAGACATGATCAAACGATGTCTGAATGATCAAATATTCAAGGATTCATGAAATAAATGTTTTAAATAAATATGCCCACTTTACTTTTTAACTCATGTTATGGCTTCATTTCGAAATTATTTCGTAAACAATTTGTCAAAGTGTCTAATGTTAAATAGAAACTACACATAAACTATATAAGAAGGTCAGGCATTAAATAAAGAGTATTTCAATCTTACAAAGACAAACCAGACAATATGAATGTGAACGTTAGAATAAGCCTGTATTTCATTCGCGATGTTTATTGCTTTTTTTTAATATGTTTTGTAAAATGTTTCGAGAACCCTTGAACTCACTGTTGTGACCCTGAGAGAGACATTTCCCATCTGTTCACACCAAGGTGACTAAACCGGTAAGTGTACATGCAGTGCACTTTAAATTAACCAAACTCTGTTTTGTTAAACCAGAAAGGAAACAAGCTGTAAGTCATCTCTGTACTTTCTGTGTTCATAAATGCATTAAAAAGAGGACGGGGTTCTTTTGTGGTCCTCTTCAGCACTGCCATGGCGTTTACCAAACCTCTTCAGACCGCGGTTGGTTACACCACAACTTCTTTAGAACTCTGTGCAGCATTAGATTATAGGTGGTGTTATTCAAGATGTCCACTTTACATCTTGTCATCTTTTGGTTGCAGCATATTTTGAAGCATATGACAAATAGAGACAAATGTTGGTAAACAAACATCATTGGCCCCCACTGCTGTCCACTGTAAGGGCACAAAACGAATGAGACATTTCTCAAAATATATTATTTTGTGTTCCACAAGAAGAAAATCATATAGGGTTTTAATGACACGAGTGTGAATAAATAATGACAGATCGAATGACAGATGAAATATTCCTTTAAGATAAAGAGCATTGCGTTAACAGGTTGTGGGTTCGATCCCAGGGGATTGCAAATACCTATGTCTAAATGTATAGGATAATGCAATGTAAGTTGCCTTGGATAAAAGCTCTGCCAAATACATAAAAAAATAAAAAATAAAACAAATAAAAGATGACAGTGGAGTCTTAATGAGTACCTAGCATGAGATCATGAAAATGCCATTTCATGCAGTCTGTTATGTTGCCGTGTTTGAAAGTAAGCTGTCTGCCAAGTTGTAAGTCCGAAGGTGAATAAATATCAAAGTTATTTGCTTGTAAAAATGGGAGTCGACTCTGAATCACACAAACGAGTCGTGGACTAGTACACCCGCGTATCTACGTCACTATACATAGTCCCCGCCTATGTTTTGCTGAGACTGCCGTGAAAACGTATTTCTCCTCCCCAAACACTGTCGCTCGTCCGTGATGCGTGTGTGTCATGTCTAGAGTAAGTCCGTCTTATTTCAACTACCAAAGGAAGAACGTCTGAGGGAAAAATGGTTACAGTTCATTTTCCAAACGATACCAAAGGAGTATAACCCCAGGGTTTAACAGTGCGCGCGTCCTTTCACCGAAGATTGCTTTAATAATCTTTGCACGTTCACTGCAGGATATGTGAAACGACTATCCCTGAAAGAGGGGGCAATACCAACTCTATTTGGACATGTTAGCTCCACCGAATCACAGCCTGTAAGTGTGACTATTCATTTTTGTCTGAACTTCAAGAAATATTTTGGATTAGCGTCTTCTGATGCTTCCTCGTCAGACTCGGGCTCAAACTGGTACGATAAAATCGCCGCCATCTCTAGCTACACAGATAATATACATGACATCCAACCACATGTAAACCGTAATCCTGTAATGATGGTAGTGGGGTTCCATTTGCGACAAATGATGAACGCGTTTGACCAATAACAACAGACAACACCATCTGACCAATCACATGACACAAGGTTAGCGGGTAGGCGGGGCCTAGACGGATGAATCGCGGAACGAATCATTTGAGAGTCAGTCAAGAAGTAAGGTACGAATAACTGCCTATTATTACGAGATCATAGTGTTTAAACACATTGTATGTACATAAACTTGTTGTTGGACACTCCATAAACCAAAGTAGGGCCTAAAAAAACATATGTTAGGTACTCTTTAAGAGTAAAAAATGAAATGTGTACAGTCGTGGCCAAAAGTTTTGAGAATTACATAAATATTCGTTTTCAAAAAGTTCGCTGCTAAACTGCTTTTAGATCTTTGTTTCAGTTGTTTCTGTGATGTACTGAAATATAATTACAAGCACTTCATACGTTTCAAAGGCTTTTATCGACAATTACATGACATTTATGCAAAGAGTCAGTATTTGCAGTGTTGGCCCTTCTTTTTCAGGACCTCTGCAATTCGACTGGGCTCTCAATCAACTTCTGGGCCAAATCCTGACTGATAGCAACCCATTCTTTCATAATAACTTCTTGGAGTTTGTCAGAATTAGTGGGTTTTTGTTTGTCCAACCCGCCTCTTGAGGATTGACCACAAGTTCTCAATGGGATCTGGGGAGTTTCCAGGCCATGGACCCAAAATTTCAACATTCTGGTCCCCGAGCCACTTAGTTATCACTTTTGCCTTATGGCACGGTGCTCCATCGTGCTGGAAAATGCATTGTTCTTCACCAAACTGTTGTTGGATTGTTGGAAGAAGTTGCTGTTGGAGGGTGTTTTGGTACCATTCTTTATTCATGGCTGTGTTTTTGGGCAGAATTGTGAGTGAGCCCACTCCCTTGGATGAGAAGCAACCCCACACATGAATGGTGTTAGGATGCTTTACTGTTGGCATGACATAGGACTGATGGTAGCGCTCACCTTTTCTTCTCCGGACAAGCCTTTTTCCAGATGCCCCAAACAATCGGAAAGGGGCTTCATCGGAGAATATGACTTTGCCCCAGTCCTCAGCAGTCCATTCACTATACTTTCTGCAGAAGATCAATCTGTCCCTGATGTTTTTTTTGGAGAGAAGTGGCTTCTTTGCTGCCCTTCTTGACACCAGGCCATCTTCCAAAAGTCTTCGCCTCACTGTGCGTGGAGATGCGCTCACACCTGCCTGCTGCCATTCCTGAGCAAGCTCTGCACTGGTGGCACTCCGATCCCGCAGCTGAATCCCTCTTTAGGAGACGATCCTGGCGCTTGCTGGACTTTCTTGGACGCCCTGAAGCCTTCTTTACAAGAATTGAACCTCTTTCCTTGAAGGTTTTTTTGGGATTAAGTTAATTTTCATGGCAAAGAAGGACTATGCAATTCATCTGATCACTCTTCATAACATTCTGGAGTATATGCAAATTGCTATTATAAAAACTTAAGCAGCAACTTTTCCAATTTCCAATATTTATGTAATTCTCAAAACTTTTGGCCACGACTGTATGTGTTGAGAACTTGAGGATCGTTTACATGTAGTGCAATCCATCTGACAAAGTTAATACCAAGGAAACAAACTCCAAATGAATGGAACTTTTGACCACGAGGGGGTGAAATAGTTTTCTCATGAGCTACCCTCATACTGTAAAATATAGAGAACATGCATGGTCTCCCGTGCGGCGCAAGGGGGCGCACAAGCTCTTCGAAACTGATTTGTGAACGGACTGAAAAAAACGTGTATTGACTAGACATGTGAAGAAAGTGTTATTTGCATTACTTTTAAAAGGGAGATTTGATCTTAAAGCTGTTCAGTTATATTTATATAATATTTATTTCTTTGTTATGCATCCTTTTTGAAAGAAACCATACAAATGGGCACAAATACCATTATGAACCATCAGCTGTTTACCATTAAACCAGTACACATTTCCTTCGTGTAAAGTTGTTTTCCAGCAGGATTAAATCCATCAGAAAGTCCTTTTCCAGCAGGAATATTTAAGCTTTAAAACACAATCAGCACATTCACTGCTATTCGGCGTCTTTTTACCTCGCTATTTTCAGTTCCTATAGGAAACGAAACGACACAAATCAGCAAGTGTTGAAAGCAACAGATGCGTTGCATTTCGATATATTGTCAAAGCAAACCATCACAAAGCAATGTCCTAAATAATATTTCTTGCTCCTTCCAATCACACCGCATGATTAATATTTATAAGCCACGCCCTCCTATAGCAGCACCCCACGATTCGCTTGTTAGCTAGGCGAACGTAGTTTACGTAATTAGTATTCATGAGATAAGTCCTCGCCATAGTAGCATTAGTAAAATGGTTTACAGGTTCATCTTACGTTCACTCAGCGGTATCCACTGTCAAGGGGAAGCTGCAGTCCCCCCCCCTCATGTTTATGTGCCCTGTCAGCTGTGTCTCCTCTCTTGCGCAAACTCCGGACTTCGAGCAGAGGCGCGCGCTTTATCTTCCTTATCACTTCGTTTCGCTCTCTTGATCAACCCATTTTGGACCTTGACCGGATTCGACTCGGTCCACACTTTGTTCTTATTTTGCACCCCCTCCCCCTTTAACTGTGAAACATGACATTAAACTGCAATAAAAACGAGCCCGCGGTCACTCTGGAGCGTGTGAACAGCGCGCGCACCGCTCTCTCGGATCTCTATCTGGAACAACTGCTGCAGCACAAACCCAAGTCCGAGAAGGTAAGAGGATTCTCGCGAAGCAATCGACTCGTTTTATCATTGCAGAGGACGGCGGATGATTGTTATTCTCATTCCCGCAGTTACAACCGCGTGTTTACTGTATACCGCTGGTTTTATTAGCGTTAGGAGATATTTAATCGCAGTAGCCGTTGGTGTACATGATGAGGGATGGAGATGTTCTGGTCTGTTCTGGTGCAGCCCGGTTTGACATAAGCATCACACTGCTGCTCAAAACAGCTTTGCCTTTTACACTATTTTATGTTTAACTTCTCAACATCGAACTGAAGTAGTATGGATTTATTACTACGGGAAATTATAAAAGTATTAAAATAATATGTTATTTTGATGTTTTTGATGTGACGTCACGGTGACAGCGGTGAACGCGCGTCACACTGCTGCTCAGCTCTCAACTTTCGGCTTTATACCGTTTTCTGTTTTGACGATTTCAAACGAAATAGTTTAAACGAATAACTGCGTCAATGATCATTATCTATGATTCATGTACAATAATCATTTTGATGTGACGCATCGTGACGTCACGACGGCAGCTGCGCATCGACCTGTAACATGTTTGTAAACATATTACTTATGATCTCATCTGACAAAAGTTGTGTTTCATTATCGTATAAGATTTGTCGCCTTTGACCTCCTAGAACTTTCTCAAGAGGGTCATTTCTATTTCTGCAAATTAAAAAATTGTGCTGAACGCTTGTTACAATTAAAGACATAACCATTATCAGTTTGACGACAAATGTTTATAATAATTGAATCAATCAATGTAACGTCATCAATTGCGCACCTCTATTGACTGATGTGATCAGAATGTAAGTGAATTACCGGTTCCAGTTTTATCAGTGATGCTGGGACATTAAGGTCTATAGCCAGTTCCAAGGTTAATGACCCAGACCAGCCCACTTTATTATGTTTCCTAAGATAAACTTTATAAAGTACTGATGACCTGACAATAGTGCTCTATAGGTAAGATAGGATTAGTGCCAGCACAACAGACCTGTTAACAGAGGTCATATGTGTTTGTCGTTTTCTTGGTCCATGTTAACTATGATTTGAAATACAATACAACTATTTGTGAACTAAGAACCAATGGTATGCAGAAAAACATGTACAAAACAAAAGGATTATGTTTTTATCTTCAGTCATACATTGACATTTTTCACTTTCACGCCTCTCTCTGGGCCTCCCATGCTGGAAAAGGTCATTACCCCTTATCTCAATTTAGTTTACAACGTTGTGAAATTCTTCGTTTTCAAGACCAGCCGATGATGATAGCTGTTTTTTTATTGTGCGTGTGTAGTGGCCAATAACTGAACAAACCCAAGTATTAAATTCTTCCCAAACTGTTTGCACCAGGAACATTAATGATTTATAATTCCATGCGGTTTGTCGAGGAGATATGATGTTTTCTGAGGAAGATAACAATGAAAAACACTTTCAGGGTATCAACAGGATAAGCAGGCATTCCCTTTAATGTACATCATTCATAAAGCATTACAGTCCTTCATCAGAATACCAGCCCTGGGTGTTATCAATACTGCTTATGGGAGCGTTTATTGGCCCAGAGCACTATGGGTACTTGCTTCTTAGTCATGTATCTATGACGCTTCACTAGTCAAGCAGAAGAGCACAAGCGATCTATATTTAGAAGCCGTAATTTTCTCTGCAGATTATAGAGGGAAGTCTGGAGAACTGTTTGGAGCTGCTTGTAACACACAGTGTCCCTGGCATTCTGTTTGCTTTAGATAAAAGCTTGAGACTTAAAGCTTCCCTTTCACACAAGGCTGATTATACATGAAAACTTAGTACTTAATTTCCGGTTTGTGTTTGGTTAGTGTCTAATAATATATCTATTTATATTGTATTTCATTTATGTTAATATTCATTTATATTATTATTTTATTGTATTATAATCGTATTAAATAAACAATTTGTTGAATTTTGCTGTATGTTCATTTTATGAAATAAACAATTTGTTGAATGCGTCATGTAGTTTGGTCGCATTTAAACAAACCGTACGGTACATTGACATCAAGCGGTTGAGCTTGGTATCGAAGTCAAAATTCAAAATATTGGAGAAGCAAGTTTAGCCAAGTAAATGTTCTTGGTTTCTTTTGATTGTTATCAGAAATAATCTACAGGCACTCTATTGTTTATGAATATGTACCGGAAGTTAAGTTGGAGTCACAAAGTGTGCGTGTGCAGTAATGTTTGTTTATGTTGTTAAGATGAAACCGTCTATAACATTTAAAACATTTTTTACAGCACTACATAAACAACACTGTTTTTTACAAACAGATGTTTCTTTTTTACTCTTTCACAAGATCAAAATGTTGAGTTATCACTTTGTAGCTGTATAGTTGCCAGGTGTTTTAGACACATTGCCATGTGGTTCCTTGAGTGTTCTGCAGGGGCGCAATTCCCGGGGGGCCAGGGGGGACATCTGCCCCTCACTTTTTGAAACTTCCTCTTCAATTTAATGCTTACATTTAACGGAGTGTCTGCTCAGTGCAAATAGCTCATAAAAGCTCTTTACACTAACTCCGCCCACTAGTATATGACTGGAATGGTGAAAGTGTAAGAACTACAAGCTTCACAAAGAGACTTCAGTGGCGTGAGGCAAGCGGTCAGTTGTTTCGATGCGGTAGACCCATGTTCAAGACCACCATTTGCAGATTTGCTTTTACCTCTTTCCATCACATATCAGATCATAAAGGCATTTATTTTCAATAAAATGAAGAAACGATAAAAAAATTGATGCTTAATCATAAGTTTAGGGCAATGATCCTCAATTGGTGGAGCCTATAGTTTCAGTTGAGTAGCGCGTCTACATAATCGAGCAGTACACATCACACGCACTCAGTGACATTTATGTTGATGATCTTTTACCGCAATCACCTCTAATATCTTTATTTAGCGCCGAACACGCTTTATTCGAACTCTTTCAGCTCCACGAGCGCTGCTTATCCTGCCAAAGACGCGTCATTTAAAGACCTGAAGATGCCAAGAGCAGGTAAATAAATGGACCCTTTTTTTTACTGTAACACTGCAGTAAACAAAAATGCAGCAGTAATAAAGTATTTTTATTGGTCAGTCAGTTTACTATTTGCTATATGCCAGGTGTGTAACAGATTATAAACCATAACGTCTTGTATCTACATTTAGCTTTAATGATATTAAAGGGGGCATGCAACTGTGTTTCATGCATTCTGACTTATTGACAATGATAAAACTGCTGTCTTCTCATGCTTGACATGGTCAACTTGAATGTTTTTATTGGGAAGATTATTTAGAATCAGTTCGGGTATGAATGGCATGGAAAGGCTACTTGTTAGTAATAGGGGTGCATTTAATTTGGGCCAATAATTCTTTAACATTGGAAGCCGAAAACCGATATATTGGCTGATATACATTATCTAAATATTAATATAAAATTCCCTAAGACTAAAATAAAAGGCAATAGTGGAGAACTGCGATTATTTGAAAACATTGACTGCAGAAAACAAGGTAACCATTAGTTCTCTTTTTCCTCTGAAAATAATTTACCAAGCCTACTTAGTTTACACTAGTTAACGATTCTTTAACCTTCAAACTTTTCTGCTATATTTTTTATTTAATAAACAAATTATAGATGTTCTTCCAGAACAACTCAGAAAAATGTTCTTAACAGCCACATGTCTCACAGGTCTCAAGACAGATAGCATCGGATTCATACAATATGCTTTTTGTCACTAAATTTACACATTCATAAATACTGTATCTACATACAATACTGTACATAGATCAACAATGCTTGCTAATAGCAGTAAGTGAATGATCACGACAGAAAGACAGTACTGTACTGTGTTTTAACTGAGCAGCGTGCAGCTGAAGAAGTTTAACCAGAGGAAATGATTTATGATTTATCGGCTATAATATTTTGAGCTAAATTGTATTATCGGCCGATACCGATAACATTAAAAATAACCATTTAACGACCGATATCGATATGGCCGATCATTTATCGTGCATCCCTAGTTAGTAACTTTGTTATTCATTTTGCTACTGATTAAATTAATTTCAGTAATTTGTTACATTATGTATTGTTTGTATCTTGTCACTAGTTTAATTAAATTAAAATAGACCACATAGACTTGTTGGTGCTTAAAGTAATACCTCACCCAAAAAAGAAAATTCTGTCATTGTTTGCTCACCCTCATGTCATTTCATAGCTGTATAAATTACTTTGTTCTGATGAACAAAGAGAAAGATATTTGGAAAAATGTTAGCAATTTTCAATTCTGTGACATCATTGACTGCCATAGTAGGAACAATTAAATGGTAGTCAAACGTGCCCCAGAACTGTTTTTGTTTCTAAATTCTTCAAAATATCTTACTTTGTGTTCAACAGAACAACAAAATATACAATATTTTTTTACTATGGTAGTGGATGATGTCACAGAACTGAAAATTGCTAGCATTCTTCCAAATACCTTTCTTTGTGTTTAACAGAACGAGCCCATCCCAAGACCCTCATGTCGTTCCAAACCTGCATGACTTTCTTTCTTCTGCAGACCACAAAAGAAGATATGTTGATACCCAAACAGCATTGAACCCCATTGACTTCCATTGTATGGACACAAACCCACGGAGTCATTTCTCAGAATGTCTTCTTTTGTGTTACACAGAAGAAAGAGTCACATACGAGTGAAAAAATGTTTTTTTTGGGGATGAACTACCGCTTTATCAGTTTATAATTGCAAATAACTAACAAATCTGTTGTCCCCAATACACTGTGTTATGGCTTGTCTGCATGGGTCCATCAGACATCTTGACGTACACATGA
Organism: Triplophysa siluroides; assembly: GCA_006030095.1. Lineage (NCBI taxonomy): Eukaryota > Metazoa > Chordata > Actinopteri > Cypriniformes > Nemacheilidae > Triplophysa > Triplophysa siluroides. The sequence goes on along the minus strand of VCII01000075.1, from coordinate 117,381 downwards.
GTTTGAAGATGACACACCCAAAACTCAGTGGAGTTGTTTTCCAGTGTCTTCCCTCGGTGCGTTCTTCATATAGATCAATAGAAGGCTTTGTTCCCAGGGCATGAGACTGGAAACTCGACACAGTGCAGGTATCAGCCGGAGCCATCTAGCTTTTATTATTGTACCTCACTTGTTTTGGTCCACTGCAGTGCGCATCTCTTCAACCGCTCAGGGGAGGATAAATGTTTTTAAAGTGTACTTATATAGGCTTTCTAATAGATACCCTACACATTGTTCCAAGGCAGCTTATTGCATAACAAATCCTCCAGTAAGCAAGCCATAGGCAACATAGAAAGATAAATAAGGAACAAACTTTGGGAGGAAACAAAACTGCAAAGTTGAAATGGATGGATTTCGTGATTATTTAATAAGGTAGCACTAGTTTAATGATTTCAAATGACTACTCCTTGAGTTCTGCTGAAGATCAAGTAAAACCACTCAATCTGTGTCATGACAATGTGGTGGTTTTGCTTTGTCACGTGAACGTTCTGACTCAGTGAAACTCCAAAGTAGGAAGTGTACGGAGTTAGGGAAGGTGCGGTGGTCATATCACGCACACTTGTTTGTCCTTACTTGTGTGACCTGCGAGACACTACTGAGAGTAGAGATTCCAACTGCAGGTTGTTTATTAAAAGCCAATCGGCAAACAATCCAAAGACAGCAGGTAAATCGTAGTCAAGGGCAAGCAGATAAATCCAAAAACCATAAACAGGCCAACCGAACGACAAAACAAGAGGGAAATCCCAGTGGTTAGAACACGGCACTAGCAACGCCAAGGTCATGGGTTCGATCCCAGGGATTGCACATACTCAGATACAAATGTATAGTATAATGCACTGTAAGTTGCTTTGGATAAAAGCGTCTGCCAAATGCATAAATGTAAATGTAATGTAATCCAAAAGCAGTAATCCAATAGACAGGCACAATGGTCATAACAAGAAACACAGACATGAACATGAACTATGGCAAGAAACACTCGGTATACAGTAAAACTGACAATACTTCACAAAGTATACATGGTACAGTCATGGCTTAAATACAGCTCAAACAAGAAGTTTGTGAATAGAGAGAGTTCAAAGTCCATAATGGGAATGGGGGCCCCCTGGTGGAAGGGATGAATGGACAAAATGCCCATTCCTTACAACTTGTTTGTCCACACTGCCAACGTTAGGGATTGACAAAATGTTGCAACTGTTGATGGTTGCAATATTTTGGCAGCTCAATGCTGTAAACAAGTACCATGGATGCCACAAGTTGAACCCAGTTAGTGTTTTCTATTTTTGACCAAAGCAATACTGGCATTCAAAGACGTGTTGCCTTTGACAGGAAGCATATTTAGTTTTTGGTTATTAAATAGCTGCTTTTAGACCATACAGTATGAATGGATTCATAGGAGACGGAGAAACTGCTAGTTACGTTCTGTATATACTAGGCAGGTTAAATCTAAATAAAAACACAATTACTGTCTTATTTAGCTGCATATCCACTACAGTTAAGCATTTTAGAATATATGCATATATAGAAAAATAAACTTTGATTTCACAAGTGTTTCTTTGGACACTCATGGACCTCTCTGACCCGTGCACTTGGGTTTTATCAGCCCAACCGTGGCATGCAACCTTTGCTCTGGATGTTTGGCTGTTTCCTATGGGACATGTGACTTCCCTCTAATGAAGGCGGCTTTGTCAGCAGTGTGAAATGAGTTCACGGGAGATTTTGCTGATGGTCTTCAGGATTTGATATCAGCTGGCTTATTACACAAGACTTCTGCTACTGAAATGAATGTGTATTTTGTGTATTGAAGGAACAGATCACTTTTCTGTATCATAGAACGGTAGTATCCAAGTAGTCTGTTACTATGTAGACAACAGAACAAAATTTTAATATATATATATATATATCTCATTCATAAATGCGCACATTAAAGGAGTAGTTCACCTTCAAAATTAAAATTCTGTCATCATATACTCACCCTCTTGGCATTTCAAACCTGAATGAGTTTCTTTCTTCTGCAGAACACAAAAGAAGATTTTTCGAAGAATGTCGGTAACAAAACAGCACAGCTGGGGGGCTGTTAACAACATTGCTCAAAATTTCTTCTTTTGTGTTCTGCGTAAAGAAAGTCAAACAGGTTTGAAATGACATGAGGGTGATAAAGGATGACAGAAGTTTCATTTTGAAGGTGAACTAATCCTATAATCTCCTAAACTCCACCACCCCCCATGGACCCACAGGTCCCACATCATTATATCGATATGTTTTCGGAGCACAAAACTCGACTTATATCTTATGAAAGCTCAGTCTCAGCTTTCTTACAGGTCCCATACATTTAGCATTTATGCGAAATAAAAGAACATAAGGTCTGAATTCGTCTTCACAAAACCCACCCCTCTCCTCCCTGTAAAAAGAATACGAATAGTATTCAATTTCCTATTCATATAACCGAAAAATAGAGTCTAAAAGATATTACTGTGTATAGCACCGATCTCGCACTTTAGAGTAACATGACAGAATAATTGTCAAATTATTGTCAAATTGTTACAATTTTGAGGGTTTTCTGTAAAATTTGATTTTGATCAATTTACTCCAATGTATGTGGATGGGGCACTCTTTTAAATTGAAGTAAAACACACAAAATATGCACCAGAGCTGAAGCGGTTAAAAGCTATTAAAGATCTTTCTTGATAAATTCTTAAGAATCACTTCAATATTAATAAATCTTTATGTACCCACTGCAGACACTGATACCGACAGTTACTCTACATTCCTCCGTCTATATGTGACTCTTGACTGCATTTAGGAAGTTTAGCTTGTATTGTTTGTGAGATTATTGTACGTCTAATTCTGATCTACCACACAGATTCTGTATTTACAATGGATCAGACAGCACAAACACAACTGAGCGATCAGGCGTTTTATAGGATTATCAGTCGTATTGGTGTCTAAGTGGCTTTCTGCAGAGAATCCATAAGATCAGGAAACATTAAAGCACTCGGTGTGATTGGATTTACTTAATGCGATTTTTCCCAGAGCAGGAACTCTTAGTTTGTATTGTTATCTCATTTCTTACACTAATGGACCCTTTTGCCCTCCCTGTCACTCTCACTTCCCTTTTCACTAGCACACAATATACACCCTGAAATCCAAAGCACTTGACTTTGTTATTCTTCCTGTCCGCACAGAGATATTTTGGTATCATGGTGTAGGCAATAAGTTAAATGTTGGTGCTTAATTATGACTTGGATATCTTGAAATGTGGTTTTACGGTATGTAGGTAAATATAGAAACCGAATTATATAAGGATGTTACACCTCTTCATAATAAGATCCTCCTCTTGCTCAAGATTAGTTTGGTGCCTTTGGTTCATTTAAAAATGATGTGATCAAAAAGTGTGGCAACAACTTATCAAAACAATTGAAACACTTGTTTCAAAAGCAACTTATGACTTGTATTGTCAATTTGATTATACTTTAAATTAAAATTGTAACTATAAATACAAATATATAAAATAAATAAATGTAAAAAATTGCTGATCTCAAGTGGATGTTATGCATCTTCCTAACTAATGAATGTGAAAGTTTTGAAGGAATATTTCCTAAAGAGCTACAATTGACTGTACTGTCAAACTGAGAATGATTATTTTTTTATTTGGTTAAATTACTTCTAAAATAATAATATAGCCCATTTTAAGAACTATATAATGAAAAGTTGAGCATTGTTTCTCTTCAGGATGAATATGCCACATTTTTTGCACTACAAACGTGTATGCATGTGTAAAAGTGTTAATCTGATTGAGTTTTTGAGGATGTACAGTACAGTATGACAGTAAGTTGTCTTAAGTGTTAAGTAGCTCACTATTTTGGTCTTGGTTGTTTCGGATAAGGACAAAGTTTTGAGTTTTGTGAAAGTTACAATGAACTTTTTCCTCAAGAGCAACCTGCCATTACTAGGAAATTAAAAATATATTGTGTTGAGTTGTATTGAAAATCATTTTTTTGCTTGAGAATTTTAGGTGTGTCCGGTTTAAAGACTTTTATTGCGGTCAAAAACAGCCTGTCTGTCTGTCTGTCTGCATATGCCTCCATACCTCCACTAAGGTGTATTGTTTAAAATAACAGTTCACCCAAAAATGAAAATTCTGTCTTCATGTAGCCTAAACTCACCCTCAAGTTGTTCCAAATCAGAGAAAGATATAAGAATGCTTGTAACCAAACATTTTTCTTTGTAAATTACTTTGTTCTGTTGAAAGAAGATATGTTGAAGAATGTAGGAAAGCAAAACTTCTGGGGCACTTTTGACTACCATTGTCATTTTTCCTGCTATGATAGTCAATGGTGGCTAAGAACTGTTTGCTTGCATGCATTCGCTCTCATTTCTGCGTGTTCACCAGAACAAAGAAATGTATACAGCAACTCGAGGTTGAGTAAATTATGACATCATTTTTATTTTGGGGAGAACTGTCCCTTTAAATGAACTAATCTTGTGTTAAATAGATACAGTACATGCCGGTTCAGTTGACGTCTCTATGGGGTTATAACATATGTTGCATTTCCATAGACACAGTGGATTTCACAACAGAATGAAACAGCACGCCTCATCACAATATCTGGCTGACACAAGATTGTGCCGGTCATCAAAACCTGACGTCAACTCGTCATAAATCACGTTTTCAAGCTGAACGCTGCAAAGTCCCAGTCATGCAATGCGTGTCACAAGAGTGTAGTAATCTTTGCACGTCTTCACAAATCCCTGCTTATGAGGTTGTAAAAGTGAGATCTGGAATTTCTTTACAGCGTGACTGAAATGATTGACGTTGTCCTTCACAGCCACAGGTGTGTGTCTGAAATCAGTGACAAAAAAATGGATTCTGCTGAGATTCCTGAGATAACTGTCATGTTTGATGTATTAGGGCAGGTGTCCACAAACAGGTTGGTTAGCTTTCAACTTGAAATGGTGGGTTTCTCAGTATTTACTCACCCTTATGTTGTACAAATCACAGAGAAAGGGGTTCGAATGACATAAAAGTGAGTACATAATGTCTACATTTTATTTCAAAGATAAGATGCTCATACGTTATTATTAGTCATTATTAGTTTATACTAGCTGAAGTAAAAAATGTCCTATCTCTTAAATGAACTCATGTAGGAAACTGTAAATCTCTCACTCTTAAAAAGCTCATCGCAGGGAGACGGGGAAAAAATCGACACACTGGACAAAAAAACAGCAGGATTTCTCGCAGCACGATTGATTCACTGTTTTTATTCACAATCTTATCACTCCTTAATATTCACTCTTCCCTTATACAAATGTATGGATTAGACGGACATATAAACGGCCTACTTAACAATACTAAAGGTTTATTTAATCATGTTGCGTAAGTTCTTTAGAAAACAAGGCTCATCAGACAACATAACCATGCCAACCTCGTAAGTTGTATCTGGCTCCGTTCGCCAGCATTGCCGAATTTAATGAAGTGTTCAAATGTGAACATTTAATGGTTAACCCAGAACAGATGTCTGATTCTTCTCCTCCTCCACCACCTTAAATCATTTCTTTATTTTTAAGCCTACACAAAGAGATCATTTGTAAAAACGTACGTTTTTAAACTGTATTACTTGCGAATGGTTGGTTAGAATTCGGCCCCTATCAAGACGATGCTAATTATTGGGATCTGAAAGGCTGTAATACTGAATTTAATGTGTTTAATGTTTGCATTCCCAGGCCGCCATGCAGACATATGACAGTAAAGGGCAGGACATCTACACCAACGGCAGAGCAGGGCACGTCAACGGCAAAGAGACAACCAAGATGCGGGAGGTGGCTTTTGAGAAGAACCCTTCTGAACCACTGGTATTGTCATTTATTCATACATAATACAGTATACATGTTTTAATATAAAGCATGTATAGAATATAAAATATAACCTTGTTTTGAAATGAAATACATGTCACAATGTGAACAGTCTTTTGTCCCTGAACATCTAAAATATAATCTCATTTAAACACTACATGGGTTTTGTGTCCGTGTAGGGTGTAACTCTTAAACTAAATGAAAAACAGAGGTGTACGGTGGCGAGAATTTTACACGGCGGCATGATACACAGACAAGGTACAGTGGATTTCTTTGTAGAGCTTTTTTAGGAATATTCTGTTTTGTTGACATACAGCTAAGTGGATAACTGCTATTGAATTGATTTCCGGACAGGTTCTTTACATGAAGGAGATGAAATCGCCGAAATCAATGGCAAAAGCATCTCTAATCAAAGCGTAGATCAGCTGCAGAAGATTCTGGTGAGTTTAACTGTCATTCTGGACGCAACCTATTAGTTATGTTGAAGTACAAATAGCAATGCCACTAACTTAACCTCATTTTTCAATGTAAAACTCCAATGTACACTAGGGGTGTAACACTACGCTCAGTTCACCATTCGATACGATACACCATACAGGTTTTACCATTGCATCATGACATTTATCAAAATGACACTCAAGTGACAGATTGTTCCAATGTTTTGCAACATTTGTTATTTTGTAAAAGAATTGACAACAACTTTATGTTAACTTATAAAAACGAAATTGATCTATCACAGAAAAATAAAACTGAATTTTAACATAAAAATATACAAAATATATTTAATTTTAAAATATATTGCCATAGCTTTATGATATACAACGTAATAGCCCTACGATACATATCGTAATGTCTTTGTATTGCGTTAGTTACACCCTTAATGTACACTGTTTACTGTAAAGCTAAGATATTGTCCATGATTTTGTTTTACACCATTTGTGTGATTTGTTTACAGTGTGGGAATAAGAATGTGCTTAACAAAAAATATAAATGTTACATAAATGTTATTTTGTTTAATTTCACAATAAATATAACTACAATTTTATTAGCATTTTGTAGTGCTAATGTACTGTATATTCTCTGCAAATATTGTTATAATATAATGTATCTTCATGCATCTTATATCTTATGCAAGTATAATTATTCTGTTTGATATCAATTGTTTTCCTTAATTCCATGCTGTGTTTCATCTTTATTCGTCTACTGCTAAAATGTATATTATTAAAATGACATATTTTTACATTATTTTAATTGTATTATTAAAATGTAGAGCATTTATAGTCATTTGAATCGCAATGGTAATGTTGGTTTTAATGTTACACCTGGTTTAATCTTGTTGGATGTTGTCTACCATTACAGAAAGACACAAATGGTGTTGTCACATTGAAAGTCATCCCTAATCAGCAAGGTCGCTCTATGCCGTGTGAGGTGAGTTGAAGAACAGTGGAAATCTGTCCCATCATACCAGTTTCTTTCTTTTGGTTTGATCTACTCAACTCACTTTGTGCTTCGTTCTTTAAACATGAGCTTTAAGTGTGATTTGATTACCTCTTCATTGTGTTTGTCCGCTCTATTCTGTATTCTTGATTAAAAAAAGGTTTGTGGTTTATCATGGGAATCTTCAGTGAAAGAAAACAGGTGAATATAATATTAACCATCGATAACAACTAACTGTAGAGTATCTCTGGATTAAAAGTTCACCCAAAAATGAAAATTCTGTCATAATTTACCCATCCTCAGATTGTTTTAAACCTGTATACATTTCTTTGTTCTGCTAAACACCAAGTAAGATATTTGGAAGAATGTCAGTAACCAAACAGATCTCATCCCCCATTGACTCCCATTGTATTTAATACCCTTCTATGGCAGTATTGGGGAATGAGATCTGTTTGGTTACTGACATTCTTTCAAATATCGTACTTGGTGTTTAGCAGAACAAAGAAATGTATACAGGTTTGAAACAACCTGAGGGTGAGTAAATGATGAATTTAAAATTTTGGGTGAACTATCCCTTTAATAACTTGAAATGTTCTTTGTGTCTGCTACCATCTGGTGGTCATACAAGGTCAAACTGCACTAAAATTAATTCAACCCAACAAGACATTTGGGGCCCTATTTTAACGATCCAAGCGCATGGTCTAAAGCGCACGGCGCATGTGCACTCATGGGGTGTTCGAATCCACTTTTGCTAGTTTAACGCCTTGAAAACGGTCGGCGCGCCCGTGTGCATGGTCTAAACGGTTGTCCAAATTCTCTTAATGAGTCATGGGTGCGTTTTGCGCAAAATGTGCAGTAAACCAATCAGAGTTTCATCTCTCATTCCCTTTAAGAGCCAGTTGCGTTCGCGCCATGGCGGATTCGCTATTTACACGGCGGACTTTTCAAGTGCAAAGACTGGACGCTTCTCCAGAGAGGATAGGCATCTACAGGAAAAGCCGGATTTTTATCTTTATGTCCACAATAATCATATTTTACACTATGTAAAATACTCCATCATAAGGAGTAAAGTAGTCCATTTATTTTTATATTTGGCATGTTTGTGTGCTGCTGCGCTTCCCTCTGTGTAATACATAAAGTGAAAACGTGTTTTGGACCCGCACAGAGGCGCAATTTCTACTAACGCGCTCTTTAAATAACAAAAAAATATTCAGTCTATTTTCAGTTCCTCAAAATAGCAACGCGCCTGAAAACACCTCGTTTTTAGACCAGCACGCCCATGGGCACACAAGTGAGTGCAAATGCATTTGCTATTTAAACAACGCGGCGCATGACGGGAAAATGTGAACTGCATCGGGCTGAGACTAGAAAAAACACTCGCTGCACTTTGCGCCGCATTGCGCCATGTGTACGATAGGGCCCTTGATGTTTGTGATAATAAACTTCACAGGTGTACCACACTGCTTCATCTAGAAGACCAATTTAGAGCTTTTAGCTGTAGATACATTTAGTGGTCTGTAATTTATACTTTAAATGCTTTCATTTCAAATTAAATTGTCACTTTTTACATTTGCTTTATTTTACACACACCTTTTATGTCTAACGTGTTTTTACAAGATGTAACTCCTTTCTGGATCAAGCTTTTTTTGTTCTGTCCAATCACCGCCTTAACCAAACCCTGTGAACGCAGAGACTGGTTAATAAATCATATTTCTTTATAAATTGTTTTTAGATCTTGGAAATGTTTCCTGTATTCTTTCCAGATGTACATGAGAGCACAGTTTGACTATGACCCGGCCAAAGACGACCTCATCCCGTGCAAGGAAGCTGGCCTGAAATTCCAAACGGGTGACATCATTCAAATAATCAATAAGAAAGATCCAAACTGGTGGCAGGGAAAGGTGGACAGCTCCTCCACAGACTTTGCAGGACTCATACCTTCTCCAGAACTTCAGGAATGGTACATTTTTTGCCATCTTCATACGTTTCATACAAGAAGGAAGGTGTAGGTGTGTCATTTTCAGGCCAAAACTATTTTATTATTTTCAGGCGAGTAGCAAGCAAGAGCAAAGCAAAACGGGAAGCTGGTCAGTCCTGCAGTCCTTTCGGCAAGAAGAAGAAATGCAAAGACAAGTACCTCGCCAAACACAGCTCAAGTTAGTGAAACACTTAACGTTTTAAACACATTGAAATACGCTTGGTGGTGATCTATAGGTGAAAACACATCAGCTAATGAGCTCTTTGTGCCCTTTCTAGTCTTTGACCAGCTTGATGTAATATCCTATGAGGAGGTAGTGAGACTTCCTGCTTTCAATAGAAAAACTCTCGTTCTCATTGGTAAGCACCATTATACCTATCATATTTTTAGCACCATTCATATTTGGACCATTTGGGACCATTAGTATTTTTCGATTATTTAATTAGCTAGATGACCATTAGGCATCTGCTTCAATAATACAATAAAAAATGTTGTAATACATACTGTAAAAGTATAGAAGAATCATCATTGAGAATGATCTGAATGATTAATTATGTAAAAAAATTAAAAAGGCCTGAATGTCCTTATCAGAACAGAGTAGCCTACATTTTATTTTCACTTACTGTGTAAATGATGGATCCATGATCATTGAGGAAGATTAGGCAGAACATCTAGTATACATCAATAACAAACACAAGCTCATGATTTAGAAATCGTGCTTGAGGATACAGCCCAAAATATTTTCTTTTTTTTTAGGTGCACCTGGAGTTGGAAGGAGCCATATTAAAAATTCCCTGCTGAGCAAATATCCGGAGAAGTTTGTCTATCCAGCTCCTCGTATGTACAGCGCAGTGCTTTCTGACACTTGATATCTTACATTGATAACAGAAGGAAGGAAAATGAATTATTACTCAGATCCACATGTTTCTCATCCACAAAATGATTTGATTTTGGGATTTTAAACAGTGTAATATTTCTTGACAGTTTTTGTGTGATTCATCTATTACGTTTGTTATAGAATGACAGACCATCAAAAAGGAGTTCAAAAATAAGTTAAAGCAGAAGTTCAGTTCTTGTCATTTTGTATTCCTATAAATAAACTTCTAAAATAATATCATTAAAAAGGTTCAAAGATAAACACTTCAGATAAAACCTCTTAATCTAAATTCTCTGTTCAGACACCACCAGACCTCCAAAGAAAGACGAAGAGAACGGCAAGGAATATTACTTCATTTCTAATGATGAGATGACCAGATGTATCGTCGCAAATGAGCTGCTGGAATACGGCAGCCACCAGGGCCACATGTTTGGAACCAAAATTGAAACTGTTCACAAGATCCACGAGCAAGGGAAGATTGCCGTGCTGGATGTGGAACCTCAGGTTATGTCTCACTGTCCAATGTTATTCCCTATAGGGTCTACGTGATCCTAAAGTTAGTATTGACTTCAAGTTATATGTTTTGATAAGAATGTGCATTCTGTGGGGATCGAACCCATGACCTCGATGTTGCTAGTGCCAAGCCAAGGAGGTTTTTTTTTGTTTGTGTTTCTTGCGGGCTATACGCTGACAATTTGTCGTTTTCTAAAACAATTGTGTCTTTTCTCCAGACTCTCAAAGTGCTCAGGACGGCAGAGTTTGCTCCTCTAGTGATGTTCATTGCTCCTACCAACACCGCCAATCAGGTTAGACCTGGTTTACGATTCTACAAACATCTTTATTTCATAATGATTTCATTTACATTTGTGACATGTTTTCCTGACAGTCCGAGGCAGTACAGGCTATCCAGAAGGAATCGGACAGCATTCTAAGCTCGTACCGCCACTTCTTTGATGAAACGCTCGTGAACAACGATGTGGACGAGAGCGTTAAGGGTGTGGAGGAAGCCATCGAGAGAGCCTCCTCGACCCCACAGTGGGTACCAGTCTCCTGGGTGTATTGAAAGAGCCCATCCCTGACCCCCACACGGCAGCACCGTGGATAACACAAGACAGTTTGCACATGTGTTTCACAGAAAGTTTGAAACGGCAATAAGTTTGTTCTTTTTGTTTAATATGCGAATGAAATGACAGAGCGCTATACTATGCCAGTATATAGCATCAAGCGATGACGTTGTTAGTGATGCAAACAGGACCTCTACTGTGATTTTAAACTACCACACTCAGTTTGTTTTGAACGGTCTTCTCTGAAAGTTTTAGTTTGTTTTATTTGTATCATGGTGTTATTCTTGAATAAAATTGCATTATATACTAAGAACACAGGGAAATCATGAACTAGTATTAAGAAGAAAGTATTCTCTTGAAATGTTTCTCCATAATGATGTATGGATTTACCTCAAGTCATAATGTTAAGGCACTTTTAAATGGACTGAATAAACTCTCTACACTCCAACTGTGACTCTGTGTGTTATGATAGAAAACTATTAAGACTCAAAATCATAATTGTATATTTTCTTCATTAAACTTTAGTTTTCAAACGTTTCTTTACACTAATCGGAATCTAGTGACACAATCTCAACTGTTACACTATCACGTGAATCCCTAATCACAATTTAAAGCAGTCAAATATTCTGCTCTTTGAGAAAATTAACACTTTTTAGGGAGACTTCGACCTAGTTTGCACACCAAACGATAACAATCCTTGATGATGAACTGACATGAATTAATAAAGGAAACGATGTCAGCTGGCAAAGGTTGTGCGCGACGTCCAGCCGGTTTGTGTGTCACAGACAGCTATTGACCACTAGAGGGCAGTATAGGCTGCGCGCACGCACACTGTATGGTTGATTCGGTGATATTCATATTTTTAATTTATCCTTTAATAAATTATCCTTTAATTTAAGTTATCGAGCTTATCCGATGGACGTTTTACAGTGTTTGCTTCACATCGATAGTAATCTTAAATTAGTTATGACTTTAATCACTGATTATTTACTCGACTAGTTATTCACTCGCGTCTTTTCCAAGCGTTTATTCTGTTGTTTGTCTTTCTTTATAAAGGCCCAATCACAACAAGAACGACACAGCTAGCTTTAGCATTAACTTGAATGGTTGTTTTATCTAACTGTAATTCTTGTTGTGTGCTGTGGAGGCACTAGAGATCACAGCTGACGGATCACCGGAAGCTCAGACGCATCTGATCCGACGAGGGCTGTGGCTTTGCCATTAACGTGTTATATCATTTCATAAAGAGTGTTTGAATCGTTCATAATTTGTATTCGGGGATCTTTTTGAACCTTCTCAAGCTATTCGATGATGGCTGAGTCAAGTGGGAGATATCAGCAGGTAAGCGAGCTTCAAAGTGCCTCGACCAACCTATGTTACGGGCGGATGAGGAGGCAGGCGCGCCGTCGCCGGGTGTTCTTTCAGGAAACGCCGAGGCTTTGGCGGAATGCAGGCCGCACTGTTTTGAAGTGAATAGCGAAGCTATTTAAACTACTGCTCACCGTGGCATACAGTGACACGTAGATTTGAACGAATATATTAATACAAATAAATAAACGTTGGACTTGAAAGCTTATGGTGTGTAGTCGTTAATGTGCTTTGCTTACGTTAGCAAACAAGGCTATTAAAGTTTAATGGATACATTACTTAAAAGCGCCTGATGTTTAACGTTACGCCTGTTTGAAATCTTGACAGGTCGCTCAGATATCACAGTGCTTTATAAAACATGTTAACAGTTGTGTTTGATCATGTTTACAAATGTGTTTAACTTCCCGTTTTATTTTTTTCTTACTTATACTATATAGTTAATGGGTCAAAGACGAAAAAGGGTTTAAGTGTAAAAACAAAAAGTGTAATACTACATTGTTGTTGTTCAAATATAATGAAAAGGTTTTCTGTTTAATTTAATTGCATTTTTGTTTTTCAGCACAAGATACTTGTTCCCCTGATTTACAGAAGACGCCCACTAAAATTTAATTTAGTTGAACAATCTTGTCATATTTATAAACTAAAATCAATTTATGACATATTAAAAGACTCATTACTTTCACCCCAAATGCTAGTTAGTTGTAATTCATTTTTTTATTTAATTTAGTTGTCCACTTCCCTAGGTTTTGCCCATTTGTCAATAAGATTTTTTTAACGAATTTAAAGCACAAAAATGTAGTATTCTCCCTTATTCTTTTATATATTTAAATATGTACAAGTCAGACTAAGCATGTTGTTTAAATTTGTACATAAATATTGTGTTAAAAAATTTCAACCACATTTTGACCATTTATTCTCCAAACTTAGGTGAAACTATAAAGTAGACACTTACATTTAATGTGCTTTCTATTTTCTTTTGTAAATTAATTTTTCTTGATGTCTTTGACCCTTATTTGTATTTGTATAATTTATATGGTTTAGTTGTCTACAAGGTTTTGTTTCGACCAGGGCTGCGTAGGCTTGTGACGCTATTGGGAAACGCAGCCCAGGTGTTGCGTCAGTAAGGATGGTTTGGTTTTCACGAGTTTTGCATGATTTATAAAATGGTGAACAATTTCCAGGAACATGTGAATGGACATGTAATGAGAGTATGGAAACTCGTGTGATTTTAAAGGTAGGGTTACATTAGTCATGGTCTTTTACATAGTGTCACGCTAGGTTTCAGGGACTATTTATTTACACTCTGCTGGAACTGACTTCTAGGTTTTTTTTAAATGAATACGTCAAAATCCTGCTTGACTTCATCTGCACTGTACCAAGACGGATCATGAGTGTTTTCTAGTGTTTACAGTCAAACCTGTTTGCCAATAAACAGTTTTTGTGTCCTCAGCTGCCCAGTGAGGAAGACCCAGCGGAGGGGCCTCAGGTGTGCAGCGAGGCCCCGCCCCCTTACAGCTGTATTGGAGCAGACAGTGAATGTATGTTTCATCCTTGTATAGGATGTTTTCTTAACTTTATCAGCTTTTAGACAGTTCAAAAAGTGATTTAGATGTGATAGGTATGATATATAGGTATTATAGGGCTACATATGATGAATTGTTTGCAAAATAAAAAAATGTGTCTGCATAATAAATCTGCATATATATACATACACACATATGCATGTATAATTTAAAGAAAGTGTTTACAAATTCAATATTTACATCTATATATAATATAAATTATACATAAATATAAAAATGAATATACTCATGTAAATGTTTCTTAAATTCCCTGTGAACCCGAAGTTGCGATTGACACATTTCTGAGTGAAGAGGAATTTCAAAGGAGAAAATGAGTGGGCGTGGCTTGCAGCTGTTGCATTGATTTTGAAATGAAGCTGGCAGCAGACTGACAGTTGAAGGGGAGGAGTTAACAGATGCTCCGCCCAAGCCGTCTAATTTACATCATTTAAGATGAATAGTCATTTCAGGGCGGAAGTGCATTTTCAGATTATAACTGAAGTTTATGAGGGAACGTGAATTTTAAAATGAAAATGACCCAAATTGATAAGCTATTTACTATAAACACTGCAATATTTCATGACAAAATAAGAATTGTCATTTTTTATTTCACTGGCACTTTAATTAAACATAGTTACTATACACAGTATATATATTATGTAAACAAAAAACTTAAATGTAATATAAATATTATATAATATAATTATATTTGTTTATATTTACGTTTATCTAGATATATTATGTAGACTTAAACTATAAACTATATTTATTGAGCTGTTTTAAATTCTATTAATTTAAGGTAAGATTTGTGTGTACTCGAACAACAGAAAAGGAAACGAAAAAAATTAAATGTTACAAAACTAAAGTAACTAATGTGAAGTGACGCACAGTGAAAGTCTACAGAGAAAGACATTCCATAAGGTTTAAAAGCAACATTTTATTGAAAAGTTTCCTGTTGTATTTTTGTATGAATCTATTTTCTGCTTGATTATAAGTGTCTATAAGCAATTTCTGTACAAAAATATATATTTGTCCTCCCCGCAGCTTATTTTGATTACAAAGACGACGCAGCATTTCCCAAACCCCCATCCTACAACGTAGCCACCTCGCTTCCATCATACGACGAAGCGGAGAGAACCAAAGCAGAAGCTACCGTCCCGCTGGTGTCAGGCCGAGTAAGTATCACAAACCCAGCTAAACATAGCCAGGGCTGTCCTGTTCAGTCCTTAAATCACTTTATGGGGAATGATGTGTTAACGTGAGTTTCCCCCGTTCACTGCTATGTTTCTCTGCCACACGCTGCTTGCGCACAGCACAGGGAGCGTCTGGACACGTTTGATGATGTAACTCGGTGTGCGCTGGAGGTACAGTAACAGCGTGTGAATGTGATGGCCTCAGATTTCTGCTTCTCTGGCCTGATTCAATGATCTGTTTGATGCCATGAAACGTCAGACAGATGATGCTTTTGAAAATATCTATTCAGCTCAGGCCGCCGTCACAGTGGGATAAAAAGAAAGTGGCATAGATACTATTATTCCTGAACACCTGAAGATCTAATGATAAGAGTAAAATGTGGGGAAGTCCATTAAACCTTGTGCAGTTCCTACCTATTTGAAGCAGCTTATGTCGAATTTGTAGAATACAAAGTTTAGTGTTCAAAAATATTTTGAAGCTAACTGGAAATGCTACCTCCCAGTTTCATAAGTTGATGACCTGTCGTCTTCTGTGTGTCTGCAAAATCAGTTTTGCTTTTATTCGTGTGATTTCAGTTTCTGTGAACTGTGTAGGTTCCGACACATCAATTGATGTTCCTGTCCTGCCGTTATGCTTTGTAAACTCTTTCTTTGGTCTTTTTAAAGATCCTGTATAGTGTTGTCTTTTAGCCTTGTTTCAATCCTTTGTGCAGAGAGCTGAACAGTGTACACTTTCTGTGTGCCATGTATTCAGAGTTAACGCCCATCTCTATGTATTTCGCTGCAGGATGAGGACTTTGTGGCGAGGGACGACTTTGAGGACGCTGACCAGTTGCGGATAGGCAACGACGGCATTTTCATGTTGACGTTCTTCAGTAAGTGTCTGCCGATGTCGGCGACTTTGTTTTTTTTATCTCCTCCCCATCATAATGGATGCTTCAAACATAAGAGAACAAATGGAATTACTGGTTATGAGGGTCATGTTGAAGTAATTGTCGTTCGGGTGGCATCATGCTGGTACAGGAAAGCTTTCCAGATGAAACATCCTTTATCTTGATCATGAATATCCGCTTAAAAAAAAGAAAACTTGGTTTTGCTGTTACGTACAGTCACGTTTAGCAAGGAGAAAAAGCTCAAATGAAGCCTTTGGGAAATCAGTAGAAGAGAGATGATGACTATGAACTTTGGACACACAGATTTTTTTGAGGGGGCTGATACGATATGAACAAACAACTATTTGCCGATACCGCTATTGGCTCACTTTCAAACTTTTGTCATAAATTAAATTGTAACTTGTTGAAATTATATTAACTTTGGATAAATATAAAATTGTCTGTTTTAAAACATGTTTTTTTTCCTCAGTGGCATTCCTCTTTAACTGGATCGGCTTCTTTCTGTCATTCTGTCTGACCACCTCAGCAGCCGGCCGGTATGGTGCTATATCCGGCTTCGGTCTGTCACTTATCAAATGGATCCTCATCGTAAGGGTATGCAACCACCCTTAAGCATTGTTCACACTTCTTTTCTGACAAGAAAAAGTTGACGCTCGCAGCGTTGTGGTTACAAATAGCAGCCGGCAATGTTCAAAGACAGCATTTGTACACGAAAGCAAACAGGCTTCATAGGCAGCGTAGCGGAAGTCTATTTGAATTATAAACAGAGAGCGTCTTTGCAATAATCAATCACATATTTAAAAACTACGAAACAAATTTCTCGCTAGAAATGCAATCCAAAGTTTTTCAAAGTGAAAATTAATCCAACAGGCGTTCCGGCCGTTATTTTATTTTTTCGAGCTTGAGCCTTCTCGACCAATCACGTTCCTTTGCATGTTGTTATGGAAACGACAAGTCTCTGTCATTGGTTTGTTGTGAAAAAGGTGCTTGACGTAGGGCTTTTTTTTCAGAAAAAAAATACTTTTTTCAACCTCAAAAGACGCTCTGAGCTGCAGAAAAAGACGCTGGCGTTTTATAAAGCACTCAGGACTTTTTTTGAAAACACTGTTTACTCCATAGGATTATAATTTAAAACAGATGCTAGCAGCTTCAAAAAAGAAGTCAAGTGTGAACACGGCCTTAGCTAATGTTCTTACACTCGATTGTGTAGATGTAATTTGACTATTTACTAACCCTTTTTGTGTGGATGGGTGCGTGAGACCATCACACTGCTTTAGTAATCACCACAATAGCTGCAATATGATTGGATGATTCAAAAGACTTTGTGTGTGTTCTGTATTGTTGTGATACTCTTCCCGTCAGAGCAAGTCGTGACATGACTGGTATCTTGTCTGGGCTTCTGTTTTATGTCCTTTTCTTTGAATCTTCAGTTTTCTACATATTTCCCTGGCTACTTTGATGGACAGTACTGGCTGTGGTGGGTGTTCCTGGTGCTTGGTAAGTATAGAAACACAAAACAAACCATCTGCTTCTCTTGTTACTTGTATTTTGCTCTTCTTCCGTCCAAATATATTTAAAGAGAAATTGTTTACCCAAAATGAAAAAGAAATTTGAACTCCACCTTATTTTGTTTTAAAGCTGTATGCTGATATATATATATATATATATATATATATATATATACCCATACAGCAAATGTTTAGTGCACATTTTGTTAAATTCTTACCTATATTGCAGATTCACAAACCCACACTGCTTTCTAGATATCGGCGTTGGTCATATACTGGCGTCATTATCTATTATAGGGTAGTTGACGAATAAATCATACATGTGTCCTATGGTGTGACAGTAAAATATAGAAAAAAGACTGTTACATTGTTTTATATTATTAATATTATCATAAAAAATTGCATAAGAGAGTCTTCATTGTAAAAACACACAAACTGCAGCATCCTTCACAACTTTTCAAAACAGCTGAAAACATTTCTGTTCCGTATTTATTGACTAACCAATAACTGTCTGTCTAAAATGTGCATATTATTCTGATTAGACGTAAAAGTGATATAATATTGTGCAAACCAGTGATATGCAGTATTAAATGGAAATTTACTTTATTGTCCTAATGGAAAGGCCATTTAAACCAATGACTCAGAAGAAAGTGATTTCATCACTAATATGAGTTTTAATGTCTTTCAGGCTTTCTGCTTTTCCTCAGAGGCTTCATCAACTATGCCAAGATCCGCAAAATGGCAGACTCCTTTTCCACTCTTCCACGGACCAGAGTGCTCTTCATCTATTAAAGGTTCATATTCAACAGCATCTTCATTTTGAATGCTGCTTTATTTGTGTTACCTGTAAGTGAAGCGTAGGGAAAGTTTACTATCAAACATTTGGAGTATTTTTAAATAAAGTTCTACACATTTTAAAGTCCACATGAAATGAAATTGAATCCCATTCACATTTCCCACTCAAAAATGAAAATTCTGTCATCATGTACTCGCGTTCAAGTTGTTCCAAACCTGCATACATTTCTTTGTTCTGCTGAACAAAAAAAAGGATATTTGGAAAAATGTTAGCAACTGACAATTCTGGGACATCATTGACTACCAAAGTTGGAAAAAACTTAATGATAGGTGCCCCAGACATGTTTGTTCTCCTAAATTCTACCACATATCTAATTTTGTGTTCAACAGAACGGAAAATGATACAATACGTTTCCTACTATGATAGTCAATGATGTCCCAGAATCTTCAAGCTTCAAATATTAAATAACTTATTTAGTATCAGTTAATGTTAACCAAGAGTCAATAGGCAATGAAGCTGTTCATTAACAAACAATTATTTAGAAAATACAGTTAATGTAATCAATATTACAGCAATAGTCATGACTGGATTCTTGGCACAAATTCTTTTTTCTTCACAATAGATTGACATATCACATTCAGATCTGGCTTTTTTCCACAAGACCTGATTATTTTTTACTGATAATGAAAGGCAATGGTTCTGTCCCAACATGACCATCATGTCTCTTCATGTTTCACATGACGACTGACCATTTTTCAAATTAAGGTCATACAATGCTTTTTATATGTATCCAGAAGGCATGACATTTCTCATCACTAAATCTGATTTTCTTTAGTGTGATAATCCATGTCAAAGTAAAATCTTCGAATCGCTCGTGCGGGTACGGTACAAAACGGAGCACACAAACGTTTTGCAACGGATGAAGGAATAATGTTTTCCTGTAATCTCTCTCCTTTTATACCGCGCGGCTGGTGGCACTGTACATTTCTGCCGTCTTTTGAATACACATTTAGCGTGAATGCCTCTCCCCCACCTCGCGCAGTGGCCAGGATAGGGGCCTGTTTGATCTCTTTGTCTAATCATGCACGATTTTTGCCGCGGCGTGTCTGTTCTTGTCACCTTGGGCCTCGTCCACGACGCAGGAAGTTACTCTTTTGTGCTCTGTTTTCCATGCAGCTTTTGCGGTCACCCGTCGAATTCCAATCCATGTGCACATGTATGTGCTTGTAAATAAGATACTGCTTTAAATGTCTCTGATGTTGAACATTGGGTGCAGATGTTGTGGTCTTTGTCGTGGTGTTTAATAAACTAGAAAAATTGTTACAAAGCCATGATAAATATGCTTGTATCAATGTATTTAATGTCTGTGCTTTATTATTGCTCATATGTGATGTTATGTATTTCTCCAGATTTTCTCAAGTATTAAATTTTGTGCTAAACATGAATGAAATCTCAAATAGTATGTGTTGTTAGAAGCGATTTTGCTTTGAACTTCAAATAAAATTGGATGACTTCAATCAAGACCCTCTATGTAATGGTTTAGGGACACGTAATTTAATTTACATCAAATGATGACAGTTTGCAGTGTTTGGAATTACAATTTATCTTTAACATGTACTTTAAAGGGATAGTTCACCCAAAAATGTCAAAAATTCTTTATTTGGTTGAACACAGAGAAAGATATTTGGACGAATGCTTGTAACCAAACAGATCTTGGACCCTATTGACTAGTAGAAAATGACAATGGTAGTCAAAAGTGCCCCAGAACTTTTGCTGTCCTACATTCTTCAAAATATCTTCAACAGAACAAAACAAATTTAATGTGATTTTTTTTCCTACTATGGTACTCAATGGGGTCCAAGAACTGTTTTGTTATAAGCGTTCTTCCAAATATCTTTCGCTGTGTTCATCAGAACAAAGAAATGTATACAGATTTGGAACAACTCGAAGGTGAGTACCCAGTTTTTGGGTCAACTATCCCTTTAAGCTTTGTCAACTTTTCTATCAATTACAAGTTTTGTTGGATATAAATCTGGCTTTAAGGAATGTTTTTCAGCAAATGCCTCTACAAACTATGCGCAAATTTATGTTACCGACGGCTTGTTTTCAACTGTCATTCTCTTGAAGTTACTGAACCGATACAACTCGTCTGACCTGATTTCCTCTACGGTCGGATGTAGAGGATAAATATTCATGTCAACAAGGGTAAATGTCTGTTGTGGTTGGGGCTGGAGATTCTGACAGACAATATATCATGTCAGCGAAGTGAAAGTCATGAATCATGTGGCATTAAGAGAAATGAATGGCTGGGGTTGAATACAAAGATATTTTTTATTCGGCGATGTCTGGCTAATGGCTTGTCGATGCGGAGGGGTTGCGAGCGGGCACAGGCTGTCTCCTGTTATTGCCTGTTTGTGCCGTCCATTTGAGGTGTGAAGCCAGCAGCTCTCATTCCTCTTCTGGTGCGACTTCCTGGGGGAAGCACACAGCATTTAATAACCTAACACTCTCCTAGCACTGACAATCATTTCAGCAAACACAGACACGCTCGAACTCCGGCCCACTAAAAATATCCAACATAGGTTTCCGAGAAGGTGAATTTTGGGGGGTGGCTGTGATGGTTTGGGTTTGCACATTGCAGTACCATGTTTTATGGACTTTAATATAAATTCTATATAAAAATATAAATGGACGTAATATTCGATAGTGATAGTAGGGCTGTCAAAAAATCATTTAGTCACTACATTATTATTGTGGCTGAAAGAATGTAGAATAACGGTGATATTGTGATATCTGTTGAATTGAAAAGATATTAATAATGGTACGATCAGTCTAAGGTGAATATCACAAATATTGTCAGTATATTGTGATATCACGGTTTTCAGGCAAGACACCGGGTGGTAACATCATTTTTCAACATGAACTACTGTTTTAGTGTGTTTTTGCATGTATATATTTATACTATAGTAAAGCTATGTTTGGTAACGTGTCCCATATAAATGTACTATAGTACTACCATGTTTTTTGAGCATGCTACAGAATACAGTTTTGCTCTAGAAATTACACGGGATTGCTTTCAAAAAACCACGATATACGAATACTGACCAGTATCGTGACATGAATAAACCATAGATAATACCATGGCATTATGGTTCGATTCCATCACCGTACCATGGTACTGCCTCAGCACTCATTGAGGGTGGGTGGGTGTGTGCGGGGGGGATGTTAGTCACTTATGACTCATCCAACTCTGCCCCCCTCCCCAACAACACACATTTGGCGTAGCTGTTTTGTCGGTGTGTGTGTATCTGACTCTGTGCTGATAAAGTCAATCGAACGGCGCGAGGGCTCTCTCTGACTGGTTACCGTGGCGAGGGTGGGCCGGTTACCGGGAGTGACGGCCGAGCGTTTGGTGACTCATCGACGGTCTGTTGCTGCTGCTGCTGCTGCTAAGGGCGATGAGTCCAATGTATTCTGTTCACACTCGCTCTCCGCACCTCGCTCATATCTCTGTTTATCTCACCCTTCGGTTTCTGAACGACGATCGTTCACAATGGCTGTTTCTTTGCTCGTTTTGTATTGCGTCAACGTGATATAAACCGCATCATCACATAAACTGCACCTTTTTATTTGATCTAAATGTACTATTACCTTTTCGTTTACAAATTTGGCAGATGCTTTTATCCAAAGCGTGAATTCAAGTTATACATTTTCTACTGTATGTATTGTTGTTCCTGGGATTCGAACCCATGAGCTTTATGTTGCTAATGCAGTGCTTTACAAATTGAGATACAGATACACATTATGTCGGGTATTGGATTATATTAACCGGGGCATTATTTCGGTTATTCTCCTTTACTCTAAAAATGTTTGCTTGAAAGAGATCTTTTCTGGTTTGTTTAATAAACTGTTTCAGTGCAGTCGCAGAAATGCGAGTGCCCTTCGATGCCTTTGAGATGCAGCAGTGTCGCCATAAAGCATCTATAGCCTCATCCACTTTTCATATTTTTATGAATGAGAGGCACTCTCGAACCCTGGGAATCTGGGATTGGCTGCAGAGAGACTGATTCAAGCACCTGCCTTCTGAAGAATCGCACACACACAAAGATGAGACCATGCCGCTTGCGTTCAGGATCAGAGCTCTGACTCATGCCGGAGAAAACGAGAGAGAGCTGGGGAGGCACAGAATCTTCCTCTCCTCGTTCCTTCTCTCCCTCGCTGCTCCTGGAGCCCAGTGATGTAATACAGGTGACCTATTCGTCACAGACCGCCCCCGCTTCCCGCCGGCAGCCGATTGGCCGAGCGCTGGTATGAATGGGTCGCTGTGTTTCTGGTTGGGAGGGGGATTGGGTGAAGTGAGGCAGAGGCACGTCACTCCATTGAGAAAAAAGCTCGGCTGGTTCCTCGGCCGCGGCTCTGAGCTCGGATGAGATTGATGGCTGAGCTCACTGTTTGTCACACATGTAGGCGACAGAGAGTGTTTGCTTACTCGATTCGGTGGATATAAATGAATAATTTGTTTTACGACCTTGTTGTACTTAAAGACACATGCATTGACAATTTCAAACCTGGATGATTTTCTATTCTGCAGAACACAAAAGATAGTTAGTAACCAAACAACATTGACTTCCATTGTTATGGACACAAAACCTCGGAGACATTTCTCAAAATATCTTCTTTTGTCTTCCACAAAAGAAAGAGTTGTATACAGGATTTAAACCACCTGAGGGTGAATAAATGATGACTGATTTTGGGGTGAATTTTTATTGAAGCCTGACTGGATTGTGTCTCAAGTAAAATCAGACTCGGCCACGATTGAGATGCAATAAAAAACTTCACTGATTTTCGCTGTTTTCTATTCTGCTCTATTTCGTAATATTTTATTCATTTCTACTTATAATTTACTTTTTCATTTTCTCTTGTCAAGTCCGTTTCTCTCTATTGCATTTTGTACATTGTACAAATGACTGTATATTGTTTTCTATTTCCTTCACTTTGACCATCTTTTTATATTCTAGTTATCCAGTTTTGCAAACCCATGAAAACACACAGCAAAAAAATATATCAAAAACATAATAAGTCTTTTGAAAGTAAATGCATGAATGTTAATATAAATCTGTACTGAACGTCATCTCATTTTTGTGAATGACTTAATAGAGTGTGAATTGGAGAATGTATAGCGCTGAAGCCGTGCGTGTGGGGCTGGAGGAATGTGTTTGCGTGTGCAGACCCTGGCCGTCTCTGCCTTGATCCTGAATGAGTCACTGCTGCAGTACTCTGTGGGAGGGGCTAAGGTTGGATCCCCTGCTGCAATCTCAGTTCAACATACTCGCATGCATGATTTCTGCCTCTCTCTCTCTTTCTCACACACGCTGCACCTGTCTCCGGCCCTCAGGCCTCTGAAGCCGCCTGCACAACTTATGGCCTCTGAATGATCCAACCAAATGGAAATGGAGTACAGAGAAATGGTTCAAATAAAGAGAGTGGAGGAAGAATGGATGCTGAGCTGCTATCTTTCATGAGTAAGCTGAGAGAACGTCTCGCGGAATGTCATTTCTGCCTTTTGTTTCGGTCTAGAAACGCTGGCGTGTGTTTTCTAACCCGTCCTTCCGAAGCCCTCCAAAACAAAATGTGTTTTTTTCATTAGGATGAGTTCATGGTGGGAGAAGAGGCCCCTCGCTGCCTTTCCGAAGCCATTAGATGTTCACAAACATCACAGCAGCGCAGACCACCAAACAAAGCAGTCGCGGGGAACCTCCGGTGACCGTGATCAAATCCGAACTTCCGTGCATTAGTCTGGCACGGACGTTACATAATGCTTGGTGGGCTATCACGTCTTATTTGTCGGGCTGTCACTTTAACGGAATTAATTGTGTCAGGAAAATGGCACAATAGGAATAGAGAAGTTGATGCTGGCGCATCTAAGGTTATCCAAAATCGTACTAGATTTGTCGCCAAACATATACATTGCAACGTATATCAAATACTAAATGTAGCAACCAAGCCATTTGTTGTCAACACTTATTCTGACTATTCGGACTAGCATTACTTCAGTTGCTATATCATTGAATTATTTGTATAAGAAACCAATTGGCAGCTGCATTTGTTTGTAATCTTTATAAATATACGTTTACCACAGTCTGTGTGGTTGTCAATTAAATCGCAATATAAATTGTAAGTGTGCAGTTATTTAGCTTTAAAATATTGGGCGGTTTTGACTCGCACACACTGGCATCCTGTTTGTGTGTGCGTGTGCTTTTCAGATCTCTTAACTCTTCCTGCCGTCATCACTGTTTGCTGTCATGTGGAATCTCTTCTCTGGGATGGACGGTGAGTCATATACTCCCCCGTTGCTGGTCCTCTCTGCCAGGAGTGGGATCTCCATGGAATCACTTATTCTTGCCTGACTAACCCATCTCTGGTCAGGCTCTTCCTGCCTCCACACTGGCCAGGCGGGAGACATCAGTGCATCATCCTGAATATATTATGCCTGGACGTATAGAGAGGAAAAATGTCTTATGAGAAAGGTAACTGGATTAGGTAATGGTTGTGGAGGTTGGCTGTAATATATATATTATAATTCATTTATATAGATTTCTTAAACCCTTTTCCCACTTTTCTGTTCTGTGAACAGACTGGATGTGTGATTCAAAGCAGCAATGTTTTTAATGCACAGCACAGTCATAAGTATTTACACTGTTCAGGAAATCTTGCCTAGAATCTCAACACATTCAACTAGGATAGACCAAATCTATATAACTACGACTGTTCATTTCACATGTTTGCTGATTAATTATAAAATAATACATTTAATCTTCTTATGAAGAAGAACAAGAATTCTTATGATTTATATTTACGCATTTGGCAGA
Organism: Triplophysa siluroides; assembly: GCA_006030095.1. NCBI lineage: Eukaryota > Metazoa > Chordata > Actinopteri > Cypriniformes > Nemacheilidae > Triplophysa > Triplophysa siluroides. The sequence goes on along the minus strand of VCII01000075.1, from coordinate 91,947 downwards.
CGCTTAACATTGGATTATACTATACAAGTATGAGCAATCCCTGTGTTCGGACCCATGACCTTGGTGTCGCTAGTGCCATGCTCTAACCACTGAGCTACAGGAAAGCATGATATCAGAATTGTCACAAAATGTAATCTATTCATTCGTGTGCATCAACATGAATTTCCAGAATATTTTTGACCTTTTTCCGTGTCACCAGCACGACAATTTTTCGTTACACAGACCGCGTGTGTATGTACATTAATATATTTCTAGCCTGATATCAAAAGAATTTGCAAATACTACCTCAACTCAAACCCTAAAATCACAGCCGCAGAGGCTAATTTAGCTAAAAATGCTATATTCACGAGGTGGCAAAGCGATGATAAATGGATCCCCTGACCCCGCCCCTAAACCTAACATCACAGGGAAAAAGTCTTATCACAACAAAACATACGAATGAGATCGTAGGAAATAGGAATTCACACGAATGAGCCACCTTGTAAAATCAATCAGATTGCGTTGATATATATTTAAACATATGAACGATACCGCGTATTATAGTACTTTTGATGGAAAGTCGTGCTGGGTGACACGCAAAAAAGGGGGAAATTCGTGTTGATGAACACGAATTAATAGATTACGGTTCGTGACAATTTCACGAATTCCCGCGAGACTGTGTTGTATGATATGTTTTCTATCTTCAGATGGCTTCTTAAAGCTACAATTGATAACATTTTTGGTTACAAATAAACAAAAATATCTAATGATTTATAATGTAGTTGAGCTGTTGGGCAAAATTAGTAGACCAAAACTCACGCAAAGGCAAATAAATTAGACGTGAGGGCAAAAGTTACACAATGCGTTAAAACATGACAGCATTTTTCATCGTCGCTGTCCTTCTGAAACCGAGTATGTCCAAATTCACTGTTTTTCAGAAAATGGAAAAAACACTTTACTTTTTTTAAATGATTGCAAAGTTAACACGCACTTTTTAATACTTTTAATTGGTAAGATATACGCAAAACATGATGACAAATGGTGACGAATAATAAAGATTAGTGGCATAAAATTTAAATCAGAAATCTGGAGTCACAAGGTTTCAGAAGCACAGCGATATGTAATATAAATACTGTATAAATGTATAATACATAAAGAAATATTCTTCTGATAAGATTATTCAGCGTATGCATTGATAGATTCTACTATCTTGTTATTGTTCCAAAATGATACCGTAGTGTTGTTCCATCTTGTGCACGCGCCAAAACTAATCAGCCTGTCCTCAAAGTAAAAACAACTCAACAATAGGTCATTTGTGCACGTAGCTTATTACGTTTAAGACCCCTTCACCGGTTGTTATGAAAATGACCCCATGATGTTTTCTGCAGTCAGATAAAGATGCATTTATTTTTGCATTTGTAATAGTATTAATGGTTTAATCCATGTTAATGGATTCAAAAATATTTTATGAGCACCTAACCCCAATCCCTCCCCTTACCCTAAACCTAACCGCTTGTCACCCATGAAACACAACACACGAGTAAAAGTACAATCACATGTATTTATTCCCTAAAATTGACAAACCAGTTTAAACGTATTACAAACAAGTCGCGTTGCAAACCTTCTGAACTGAAGCAATACGATAACTTTATACGAGGAACTCCAGTAGCATTCAACGAGAACCAATAGCATTTCACACTCAATGCCGACGCTACGGCGCTGTCTGTCACGAGACAGACGAAAGCCAATGATATTTCACTATTAAGCCTGACGTAACATGGCGCCAGATTTGAAAATAGGAAAACACTTGTCTGTTCCTCATATAAATCGATCGTTTGACCTCGGTACACTTGGAAAATATGCACTTTTTAAACATTTGAACTGTTTTGTATTTGTTTCATGTGTTTTTTATTATTTAATAAATAAATGTGTTATGTTACTTGCTCAAAATGCCTGAATGTTTGTGTACGTGTAATTTAGAAACAGTTATCACAACATTTTGAATGAAAACACATGCTATTATTGCAAAATAATACCCCAAAATGTACATTTTATAATGACGTTAGGCGATAGTTTTGCGTGCAGCCGAGAGGCACTAATTTAGTGAACACTCGCTTTTGTCGTATTTGAGGAAGGAACAAACAACATATGTATGGGTTGGAGGATATGTTGCAACTAATAGATCTAACTATCCTGCAGATTTGGATGTCAGAGGGGGAAGAACACTATGCAGGAGTGATGTTATAATAAAATGAGCAAAGTTTTGCCTAGAACTCTGTCTAGAGTTCACTCTGTCTCTGTCTAACTTTGTCCGACTTCTCTCACTAGAAACACATTGAGGAGGTGTTATATACCAACATAGAACGTGGAAAATGACCACTGCACAACATTGTCTCGTGACATTTTTAAAGGGGTCATATGAAACGGCTAAAACAAATATTATTGTTTGTTTTAGATGTAATGCAAGGTGTATACACAATTTAATTTTCTAAATCGCTGTATTTTCCACATCCCGTGCATGTTTGTATATCCTCTTTGCCCCGCCTCTCTGAAAAGCGAGGTGTGCTATGATTGGGCAGTTAACCAGTGCGTAGTGATTGGTTGAATACTGTAAGCGTGTGACGGAAATGTAACGCCTCTTACCATATTTGGAACATCAGGTTCCAAAGCAATTGTACGACAGCTTTAAGATAGAATGCATCTTTTGTTCCGATACTTTAATTTTAGAAAATTTTACGTGTCTTATACATGCATGGGCAACTTATAACACACCAAAGACACAGGAAAACACATATTCGCGCCATATGACCCCTTGAGACCTTGAGAATGAGACCACTGCAAACTCATATCTACTTGTGAAGACAATACAAATCTGCATCCAACAGAATGTAGAACATGGCATTACGAAAAGTAATATAGAATATAATAACTAGATACAGGAGAATTGAATATAATCTATAACCAATAAAGTTAATCTATAGCATAATAAAGAATAATACAAAAGATAAAAAGGAAAAGACAACACAAAATGTACTGTATGTCTGTACATGTAAGTCAGAATTTCATCATCTTAAGGAAAAACACACACAAACAGGTTGCTTTTAAGAAATTCAGATCCTATGATCTATCAGCATTTAAATGTCAGTTTATCAGCTCCAGCACAGAAATGACCAATGAGCATGGAGGAGAAACAGAGGGCTGTTTACTTAGCATTAGCATCCTCGCTCCTCTCCGGCAAACTGGCCTCCAGCTGCAATCGCATATGGAACCTATAGATCTTGTTTGGAGTCTTGTTGCATGCATTCCTTTGTAATGACATCCTGACCAGAGACTGTATCATCCTCTCGACGGCCCTAGTGACCGACCTTGAGATTCTGTTGGAGTATGGCACTCCCCTTAAGCATTGGCAACGTTTGTACATCTTTGTTGTAGGACTCGGTAGTTACCTTAATCTGACAAGACAGCATGCGGCAAAGGGCACGATATTCTCAGTAGGGGACATAACCCTGTTATATGAACCATTACACAAGGATCCCGATGAGTGCCTGAATGGATGTGGTAACTGTTAGCTTAAACTGTCCAAATGCATCGTGGGAAGTAGTTATTCATGCTTGCTGTTATGACAGCAGCACATTTGACTAAGGTGATAGCAGATAAAGATATTATGGCTTGTCCCAGTGATGCTTAAGTATTGTATCACAGGCCATAAATACTGTAAAGTGGAATGTAAACGAAACGTACATTTCCGTGACCACCGCTTTCAAGCAACATTATGAATTATACCTCAAAAAGGGAATTTTGTGACCAAGTCTGTGTCTGTTAGTGTCAGAGCCATATGCTAGTTTAGAGATATGCTAGTTTACTGACATTTTTCATTCATAAAACGAAAATATCCTTTCACCTGAATACCACCTGTGTCCGGCAAGCAATAGGAAGATTGTCTACGCACAGGTTTTCTATATTAAAAAGCGAAATAAACACGTGTTATGGATGTGACGCCGGATGTGACACCGTTTCTGAGAGACGAGATACTTTGTAAGATTAAAAACCCACAAACCAGAAGCAATAATACCCAAAGGAGAAGGGATAGCTCTTCATAGAACATTATTGTTTTTAATTTTCATGTGCCCATTTATGAGGAATATGTACTGTTATGGATGTGACAATTCTGAAACAGTTTTTTTGTGTGGCAAATTTGACACACATTCATAGCACATAAAGTGATTGATAGGTGTTGCTAATACTTACCGCTTGACCTGGTGGCACACAGGCAATCCCCTCTTTGCTGACAAACAGCTAAAGGCAGGCAGACACGGTTCTTTTCCTCACTGCGAGGTGTGGCGCAGGGGGTGGTATAGTGTGGAACGGAAAGGGGGGTGGAGAGAAACGTGAAGGTGGGGGTGGGGGGGGGGTAATGAAGGTGTAATTTGGGAACCATCTGTAAAACGCCTGCAGGGCTTCCTCTCCAAAACCTCCCCCTCCGGAGGGACGCAGGTGCTAGAGGCGGAGTAGGGGAACAGGGGAATGGAGGAGGAGAAGCCAAGGGAAGTCACAAAAAGAGTTGCTTGTAATTGTAGTTAGCTTTCTTGCTAAACGGCATTAGCTCTGGGAGTTTAGGATTGAACGTCTATGGAACGCGGATGGTACTTTGTTCTTCTGACCCTCTTTAAGGGTCTCGGAGTCAAGGAGTTTGCCCTTGGGGCTTATAGATAAGCCAATTTCAAAGTGACCTCAGTGTAAATGAAGGAAGATTGCAGCGTTTAACACCTTCCTATGCTTGGTGAAGGAAGAGGGTTTGTAAATGGGAGAGGTAATGCTCTTAAGGATTTCAAATGGCCTCCAGGGGTTTGAAATAAAGGGCAGAGTCATTTTAAGGCACAGAGGAACTGGCAAAGTTCCGACATAGGCATCTTTGACTTGTCGGAGTGCATGGGCCCTAGTGGACGCACATAGCATAAATTGCACTTCGAACTTCGATTTAACGTATTGTTCGGCCGATTCCGTTTTTACCAGATGCACACGCTGCCTCCTGAATCTGACAGTGTGTACAGAATCTAACAGCTGTACACCAATAGCTGAAATATGCATGAGTTGGAGCGCATCCAGCGGCATTTCCAGTTGCTGTGCTCATTCTTGCGTTCTAGACGTGCTTTTCCCTTCCATTTGAGTTCCCAGTCTCTCCGGGAACATCTTCCGCTGGCGTCTACTATCTCTCTGTAGAGTCAGGTGTAAGGAAGTTTGCTTCTGCTGCTCGGTAATACTTGTTCTTTAATCAGTTCAGCCTTGTTCTCTTTCTTCGGGCTGAATGGGCATGGCCGAGGCTCCATCCCGCTTTGAAACCCTCTAGTCAGGCGTGCTGGCTCTCGCCACCGTAATGGGTTTAAGAGGCTCTCCTGAGCCGCCGTGGCTTCCTGCAGAAACGGCTCCTTCCGTTGGCTCGATTCTTGTCGGGGAATGTGGCAGGTGGCTGGGCTGTGCCTGCTTCTTTGTCTTTTCTTTTTTCCTCCCCTCCACCCCTCCTTTTCTTCTCTCTCCTTTTCCCTTGAGCAGAAATGAATGAGGCATTTAACCCCTTCAGCTTTGTATTGTTGCCACTTCCTGCTGACTTTGTGTGGTTTGCGTGGAGCGCCCTTACATGTGCAACGTGCCATGCTGGAGTCGAGTGTGTGTACGGCACGAAGGTAGAATAGCGATGATTAACTGTCTGTGGTGGATTTCGACAGCAACGTTAGAGAAAAGAGAGGGGCTTTTCCAGAAGTTTGTTGAGGGTATTCAAACCACACAAAGAACTGTAATCTTATTTTTGATGGCGGTACATGACACGGCGCTACGGTTTTTTGTGTTTTTGCCTCCTTTTCGAGGGTATGCACATTTGTTTGCGAGCAGGGTTGTAACAGCCCTCGTCTGAATGACCAGCAGATTTCCTCAAATCTGGCATACTGCACATTCCCAATTTCCCACACTGATCCGACACCCTTCCATTCGGCTCAGCTGCGCTTCCCCCTGGACCTCAAGGCTCTGTTGCGAACGCGCTGTTGTGTGAACATAAATAGGAATTTATTTGTGACCGTACAATCGACAAACTCGGTAAATCGTAACTTGCACGATAAAGAACAAACTAGTAGATAATAACATTACGAACAAGACACTTCCAACACAGTTTTCCATAGTGCAAGTTTTGCACACTTTTTAAAGTAAAATTTACTTTTAAAATATGTGTGCAAAAACGTGCACAAAAAAACTAGTAAATCCTAATAGTTGTTTTTTTAAACCTTGAAAAGGAATTAATTTTGTGATTTGGATGTTACCACATCACACGCTTTTAAGTTTAAGAATGCATTCAGCTCAATGGGCTGGGATTGGCATCAGGATTTCACATTATTCTCAAATGCATGTCATCTGCTCTGCAAAGGTAAACATGTCTTTGAGAACTCCCAGAAGAAGCGGCGCTTTGCTTCACGAGGGCTGTGGGACACAAAAGCCCTCTCTCTCTCGTTTCTTGAATCTGAAGGCATTTTGTGACATGGCGTTGTTTTTTCACGCTTTGACTGTCACACTTCACTGAGGCTGGATGGGATGAAGAGAAGGGGAGAACCTTGATGATGGAGGTGCTGGTGGCTGTGGGTGAGAACTCAAACCCTGACCTCCATCCCCCTTTTCCTGGAAGTGATCCCAACAATATGTCAAACCAGATAGTTTAACGGTTGTTTAAAAGTAATGGCTGGAAGTAAACAACAATCAGATTCATTCGTGTGAGTGTTTGTGGAAATGTTTAAGCTCTGACATAAGTGCATTTGATTGAAAAAAATTAATTTGCTTTCCCATTGAAAAGTTGAATGTTGCTAACTTGCTAAAGGTTAATTGAAAAATACAATAAGTTTAGATAAAATAATGCAATAAATAGACAAAATTACAATACATTTTAGCTGCTTGGACTTTCATTTACAGTAGGCATTTTGATAAAAAGAAATGATGGATAGAGATGCAAACGTCTTTAAGGAAATACAGAGTATATGAACTCTCGTAGTTTTTGGCTCAATTCAACACTTTTCTTACTGTCTACTGTGAACTTTACTGTAGTTTATGTTCTAAACTTTTGATTTATTTCTGTTCCCTCAAATGTGCTTTTATATTAATAGCAAGTGTGAATACTTTCAGTCTACTTGTTAAGTACTTCTCAGAAGTATACTTCATTATGGACATATGGTTAGTAGCCTATGTTAGTATGTATACTGGACATATCCATTGTTTCTTCTTCTTCATTTGATCTTCTTCCTCCTGCCTAAAGGTTAAGTGTGTAATTTCTGCCCCACTTATGGCACCAAATGAAAAAAAATGAGCGTCTCCAAATTTTTAAAAGCTGCCTCCAAACAGATATCATCCCACCCAAACAAGGTATTCTTTGACTCCTTCCCTTAACTGCATAAACTTTGAAATGCAGCCTCTGTTTCCGTTTTCACACCATCTTTGTGGTTCACATCCACTTGTTGTCGGGTTTATTGCTGCTTGTTCAGGTGGACTGTCAGGATTGTAGTTCACAGTTTAACCTGAGGCACATAATTACAGCTTTTAATGGTGAAACAGCAGATCTGAGATCAGTTAGTGCCGCGCTGCTTTAAGTGTGATTGATGAGCCAGCTGGATGAGGAAACATCGCTGTCCAGAACAAACGTTTGGGAGAGGAGGATGGGTCGCAGTTACATACCTCATGCATTGTTTGATGTGTATCTGTGATAGCTGACTTTCTTTTCTATTACTTTACAGCTTTATTCGTTTATTAATTTTATTTTATATATGGACATAACAGATGTTATGCATTGTGGATGTTGTTTTGGTCCATAAAAATTAAGTTTGAGGTATTATTGTTAAAAGGGCATTATTAAAATTATTTGAAAAATCAATAATTATTATTTTGAATTATTAGTGTTTATTTACATTAAATTCAGTTTTAATTTCCTTACGTGCACTTAAATAACAATTCTGCATCCTGTTTTTTTTAAAACTGATTTTCTTTTAAGGCATATTAATTTACTTTTATGGCAAACAACCAGGGTATCCTACAGTGTTTGTGCTATATAGTTGATCAGTTTAGCAGCCACAAGTCTGCTAGTCTCCAAGCCCCCCCGCCACACACACAACTCATTGCCCACTTGATCAGATGGCAAATAAGCAGCACCGGAAGTACAGGAACACTCTATCAGCATGGTATCTTAGCTCCTGTTTACTCTGCCTGCCGTTATCTGTCACACGAGGGCCGTTCGGTCACAAAAACATGATACTGGAGAACTGAATCCTGGGACAGCTGTGAGCACCATGTGACTCTGCTGAGCGAGTGCTTACATCATTCCCATGAGCTGCATGCATCCTATTAAACATTTTTAGGATGTCAAACATATAAACAGTAACACAAATAGTTTCTTTAATGATTTATTTTTATTAGCATATGCTAACTTCCTTTCTCCAACATCATTCACGTTTATTGTTTTGTTTTATATACAGTCCTTTTCAAGTTTACCCTCTTCTAAGATTACTCATTTCAAATGTAGTGGACTACGCTGCTTTCTACTTTGTACAGGCAGCAGCATTCATAGTCAAGTGATCTCAAGGGGATTTGTAACTATTTAAGAGTTGCCACTTTGTGTAAATTTGTAACACCATGTCTACACCGGGCATGGTGCGACGCAAGGTTATTTCAGTTTACTAAAATTAAAACTTGGAAAACGTTTCTGTTCATTGAAATCAAATCAAATATTGGCCAGAAAATTATTGGAAAAGCTTAACTAAAGGAACATTTTAAATGTTGCATCAGAAATAAACTTAAAAAAAGTTTAAAGCACTAAAATTATAATGATGAACAAAAACTAAAGTAAAAATAAATTGATCTTATATAGCAACATATCTTTTTTTATAATATGACAAAAGCATAAAACAAAATGGCTAAAAACTTAACTAAAATTAGAATGAAGCTAATCTAAAATATTAATAAAACTAAACAAAACTAAAAACAAACTATAATAGCTCTGCGACATGACAATAGTACACATTGAAACCAATTATAATTTTACATTTTGTCCACACTGGATGCAGTACGACACAATAAGCCTATTCAGAGCAAGCCGTTTGTCGTGTCGTGTCGCACCGGTCGCGACAAGAAGTGAATCAAACAAGACAAATTCAAACTGAGAAGTGCACGAGAGACTCAACTTACACTATTGATGTAAAGTCCACAATACAAAGTAAAATAATACATTTTTTTTATTTAAGTTTTATTTATGCTATTCATTATGCATTGTCAACATTTCTTAACTCGACTGCATTTCTTAAATCTTTGATGATTTTTTCCACTTAGTGTATTGCAGTGCCTTCTGGGACTGCCTACTTTGTGGAGAAAAATGGTGACGCTTCCTAAAAATTTAGAGATACTTAAAAACGTTTTGGAGCATATACAGTACTTTGCTTAAAGAGCCCACTTATGATTCCTAAAAACGCTGTTTAGGCGTAGTAGGTAGATCATCCGATTAAAGAGCGGTGCTAGTTTGTTGTTGCCCCTGTACAACAAGACACCGTGACTAATATTTGATGTTCAGCTAACTACATTTTTAATTGGACTTTAGACACAAACCATCTGGTGTTTTGTGATTTTTCAGCAGCGGTTAATGAAGGACACTGCTCGGTCTCCGTTCGGATCCAGAGTCTATCGCTCTCATCTGCAGGCCGACGGATGGGCTGTGGTTAGCTCCTCTCCAATGAAAAACAGACCTGGTGGCAAATCAAAACATCCTCCACAGAATTAAACACATTACGACAGGAACAAACAATCCGCTCTGATGACCAGGGATAACTGTCGGGGCCCGGCACGCTGATTGAAAGCAACGATACCGCCAGATTGGCACCGGGAAGCCTTTTTTCTTGTAGAGGAAGAAGATTTGAAGGAGTACGGGGGAATGTGGTGGTCAGGGTTGTCTGTCGTAAGCTCAAACTTGGCCCGTTTCCTTATGAATGATGAGGGCCCGAGCGTAACTATCAGTAAATAAAAAGTGGCTGTTAAATTAACTACGAGACAGGTCCAACAGGAATCACTGGCGGCACTTCCTGCCTCTCAGAGGCCATAAACAAGCCTTAAACAAGCCAAGCTGGCTCCAGCTCATATCCCGCGGCAACAGGCTGGGGTCACGGTGGCCCCAGTTGCCCGCCTTCTCCGTTGGGGGTCAGGACACTGTGACAACATGGAAAAGACCACCGGAACCAAAAGAAGCTGTTTATGGCCTAATGTTAATGTTGACTTTTAGTGAATAACACAGTGATGGCCGGCTTTGCAGTTTGCGTTTATTTTTACCCCGCAATCACGTTTATTTACCTGAGGAATGTTCTGGTCCACCTAGATTTGGCTGCTTAGGGTTGTGGATCCCAACTTAGATTTCGGTGGAGGTTATTGTAAAACAATGTCTGTTGAGTCATAAAAGCCATTTTGTGTTTCCTAAACATCGTTGAGTTTTATGGAACTGGCGTCAGTAGAAAATGGCACTTGACAGAGCCGTGGGGGGGAGTGCTGATTGGGGCTTGACCCCAAGTTTCTCCCACCAATCCAACACTAACTACCCTGTCTGCTGCTTCTATATAATTGACTGGAGCGCCCCAGTGAAATTCACTTGAGTTACGGTCGGCTGACAAGGATGTAGACTGAGCTACGTCAAATAACAAACAAAAGCGTCTGAAAAAAGAGCTCCTTTTAACGGCCACTCATGCTGCGTAGCTGCTTCGCACAACCTCCAAAAAGAAAACTTCCCAAAGGCGAGATGCACGTTTGTGAGAGTAGCTCGGATAATAGCATGTGTCGGAAACAATGCAAAAAAAACTTATAATTTTAAAAGTCGGTTTTGGGAAATTCACTTCAGCAATCAGCTGTGACTGCGATTGCATAGTTGTGGATGTTCTGTCCGCTGTGCTCCTGCTTCGAATCTACTTCAAATATGTTCCACCTCCATCTTTTTTCCCTTTTCCTCCTGCAGTTGTTTTCCTAAACACCGGATTTTCATTTGGAGTTTGGGAGGGAGCAGTGCTGACAGTATTTATAGCCTGGTGTTCTAACCAAAATTATCAGTGTACCACAAAATAACTTCCTCAGTCCTGGCCACAAAATAACAGGATGCCTTCAATTGTGCGTATTTATTAATTTTAGCAAAGGATTGCTGGTTTTATAAATAGCTGCGCTCCTGCGGCCCTCCGAAGTCGGCTGTATAAACTTCCTCCTCCTCCTCATTGGACTGTCACAGCTGGAAAAGGAGTGGGTGCTTGAACTCGAAAGACGCTCGTCCTTCCCGTTGGGCCACACCGCCACCCCGCACTGGCGTCTGGCCTCCATTAGGGCTCCATTCCATCAGGTCGAAGGTGGGAGGTCAGAGGTCATACTATGTTATGGCTTAACTGGGGGGTCTTTTATGCTTGACTGGTCATCACCACCTTGTACAGGGAACCCTGGTGACCTAAAACTCTGCTTCCTCCAAATTTGGGATATTCAAAACTACATGTATTCAAAACCGCCTGGTCTGGAATTGGACTTGACTAATGAGTCTTAAGGAAGCACTGTGTAATTTGGTTGATTTGGGTTCACCTGGCGCTTTCTTGGCGTGTTTCCTAGGAGGCATTTACATAAGGTTGTGTTGTCGCATGTTTTGTACTGCCAACTTCTCCTTTCTGTGTCAAGTATCATACAAAACCTTTGGAACATTATCATTATGTCTTCATTTGCTCTCTCAAGTTGACAGTGTATTATGAAAAGTTGTGACATTGGGTTATGGTTCAACCCTGTTAACACATTTTCTCTTTTCTAAAGTAAATAACTATTTCAGAAAAAAATAACACATAGTCACACTCCAGACTAAAACCTTCAGTTTTTAAAACTTTATCCCAAGTTTTGGTTTTCAACCCTGTTATAATGACTTCATTACAACAGTTCCTTTAATTATTGGAACACTGTTTGTAGAAATATGAGCATTAAACTCTCTTTCTAAAAAGCACCATGTGGTTTTACAAGCTTCAGCACAAGGCTTGTAATGTCCAATGAAACTGTAAAGCTGTCAACTCTGTTACCGTCAACAATGTTACCTTTCTAAAGGCATGTTAAATTAATACCACAACCTAAAATCAAATATAGATGTAGTTGAGCTTCAGTTTGCAAAATGTAAATATATTTTTAGACACATTATTTGCATATTTATACATTACCTTTCCAAACTGGGAAAGGTAAATATTTCATAGAATGACCCAGTTACTCATCTGTTAACCTACAAGTGATGCGCGGTCACATCTCATACTGGATGTGCCTGTCTGATAAAAATGAGACAAATTCTTAAGTCATGATCAGATTCTGATCAGGCTGTAAATGTACTCCTCCACGTCTGGCTTCCTTACCAGGCCTCTGCTGCTCTAAACGGTACCTTTGGGTCGATAAATCTCCGTAAGGACATTTCAGCACAGCGCTGAGTACGTCTGCTCAGTGCAAATATAATAGCAGACCTTCCACCTGATGAAGACGATAGCATATGTGCTGCAGACCCTCAAGCTCTTGCAAGAGTTCCAGTGCTGTTAGATATAATACTATCATGTATTTACTTGACAAACTTGTTTCATGTTTCTACTAAAACTAACAGACTTTGTATCAGTATTTTAAATATTCAGGTCAGGCAATTGGGCCACATGGGCAGTCATCAGCGGTCCACATCTGAGGGAGCGTGCGTATGTCCGTGTTTCGTCGCGGTTGCCTGGTTGCACAACCATTTTGAGGCCGGCCACTTTCGAGCCTTGCACTTGTTAATCCCAACTCTTTCCTGCTGTCAAGTTAACAGAAACAAACAGATAATTTATATACGGTAGAGCACAGGGAAGCGAGCTCTGGGGCGGGGGACGCACGTCATGGTGAACTCATCTTAGTGGAGACTAAGTTTGCGACGCTTTATTTATCCTTAACGAGGAATTTTGCTCTCCAGGCCTGGACACGACAAATCGGTGAGGAATCCGTCTGCCAGAGCTGGTGTCTGATGTCATTATATCGTCATGTTCAGTCACATTCAACACGATGAAGTGAACAGCAGGCAAATTCTTTTTTAAGTAGGGCCGTCAAACATGTACGCATTTGAAAGGCCCGTTCAAGAAGGATGAATAAAAAAAAGGACATTTTAGAGAATAGCGGAGTCCACATTATAACTATAGTGATACAGAGGAATGAAACATTGAAAGCCAATCAAATGCCATTCCGATTTAAAGCGTTAACACATTTAAAACATGAAACTGCTGCGTGAAAAATACTAAAATGATTTTTCATTGGTGTCCATTGTAATAGTTATCATGATCTAGTTGTTATTATAGTTCTCGGTGTAAATAGTCCTTCATCTTACAGAATAAAATGAATTATGATACATTAAATTAATCAATTCTTGCCTACAGTCCACAGAAATAGCTTTTTTAGTGATGTTGACGTTGCTGGTGCTGATATGATGTTTTTGGTAGAATTAAACCAAATTTTCTTCAGCTGTTCATGTTGTCATTGCCTTGCATGTCTATGCATTTGTCATTTTCTTTATTTATTTCTGCACACCCACCATATTAAATTAATCTCTTCCCCTTTGAAGATGTTATTCATTCGAAGAGGTACTAGCTCTTGACATAAATGTCAATTCAACTTGAATTTCAATTACTTTTTATTTATGTATTTTATAAACGAGTTCAGTACGTCTCATGTATCGGATTAGTCATTTGTAGTTCTGTCTCTTCATTGACCTGGGTGGATCACATGCTCATCCAACACAATCTCATGGCAATTTGTAGCAATTTTACGAAGAGTCTAATTCGTGTGACTTTGTACGCTACGTTCCCATTCATTCATATCAATGAATCAATATTTCAGAACATGATTTTTGGGAGAAGTTGCTTACAGTTATAGATGTTTACAGATTTTTTTTTTGTATCTTATATTCTATTTTGGTGTAAAAAAAGATGTCCAAATATTCTGAGACAGACTTGTTTTCTGAGAATAAAGGATGCGGGTCGACCCATCCTCCGTTGATGTAGGCCGCACTGCTTACACACTTGAGAAAGCTTTGACAAAGTATTTGACCGAGAGATGATCCATCCTTTAGTCTGGAGCTTATCTTTTCACTTTTTTACAAATGAAGTGCTTGTTTTTGCAGCTGACTGACGTTGACAGATACATTCCAAATCTGCTTTGTTTTGTCAAAGTGTGGTTATTATGATAGTTTCTTAAAACTTTATTCATTTCCACTGTTATTTTTATGAGCTAATTGGAGCCATAATCATTGTAAAGAGGTTCCATTCATCACCCAACTTTGTCTGAATACATACCTTTAAAGACAAACAGATAAGGCTAATATCACATGCCTTTCTCTCTCTATAGAAGCAGACATCCTGCTGTCTTTACTGGGTGACCGTAAACTAGCCTGCCCGGCCCTGGATTAGGTTAATTATTTCCCTGTGTTAATTTTACCTCCTCTCGCTCTCAGACTGGGAGCAGGGGTCACCTCTGTCTTTTTTATAATACCTCCTTGTGCTGGAGTCTGATAAAGAGAGTGCGAGTCAGAGAGGGCAGCCGCCAGCGGAGACTGGCGCTCCCTGGATTCAGGCGCTGCTCAGCCGGGGCCAATAAATCTGAATGTTAGTGTGAAGGAAGTATGATCCATAAAGTGCTAAGTGATGCTGTCTGCTCCTCCTCCGTCGCCTGTAGCCTGTGTGGAGGCGTTATTGTGACTCCCTGTGTGCGAGATATCCAGCTGTCTTCTAAATGAGCTCCCTCCAGCCCCGGTAGTGTGGCGGCAGGGAAGGGCCGAGGTGTTTGGGGCAGGATGAAAATAGATGCTTTAAAAGGCAGTAAATTGTGTGCATGAAGCGAGATTGGGAAAGAGAAGGGTAGTTATTGAGCACGTACTGTATAAGCAATTTCCCTGCCTTACCCCAAATCACAACAGTTATCTTATAATAATGATTTTTAGTTGTTGGGCCGGATTTATGGGAAATGTCGTTTGTTTTTAGACATGTATGGATAATTATGTAAAGTTACCTGCAATTTTATGTTTCAACAGATTTGGCAATATATAGGAAAAAGTTACGGATTGCACCTTTAATGAAACTATTCGAGTGCTGCAGGGATGACATGTTTTTGTATGCAAAACCCGAAAGCGAGTTAGCATTTTTAACACTTCCGGTTCCATCGCCCCAAAGTCAATGTTTCGGTTAAATGGCTGAAATACGGTCTGTGGTTACCAAAAGCTCTAAACAATTTCATGTTTTATTCTACGACACACCAGTAGTGACCCGCTCGTGATTTTTATAAACTTCATCGTGTCTTAAGAACAGCAATTGTTAACAAGTTGCTAAATACGACTCCAGACGTTGTCAGGGACATTAAACGTCATCACACATGATGCAGCATGGTTACAAAATGTGGATGGAGATTTACTAAGTTGTTACTTACATGTTTTTAATAAAGTTGAAAGAGTTGTTGCAAGATTAGCGATGACATTGATGTTGAGGGGCTAGTCTGCATATAGCTAATGTTAGCTTTTGACTTCTGCGTATTGTATTTACTCTTCAGAATTCATAAAGGCTGCGTTGATTTGTAAAAATTATCTTGATAAACTAAACGCATAAGTATCATATACCTCTAGAGCTTATTTTTTCTTATCTTCCAAAAGTCTATTGGAAAAAAAGGTATAGGCTTTTGGTTGAGGGAACTATTGCGGTGCTAACTTCGGAGTTGGCCTAAAAATACGTAATCCCTACGAAACTCTATTTATCAATGTTATCAATTATTCAAAATTCAATGTCTCGATCTATGTTCTAAGAACATGGAATTTTTGTGTAAAAATGTTCTCAGTTATTTCGTAAAATTTACGCACCACATATATTATTATATATTTTAGTGTCATTTTTTGTCAACCATCTACTTTTGGAAACAGTAGTATGAACATTCTTCAAAACGTATTTTGTTTCGAGAGAAAATGAGCCATAGGGGTTTGGATAACATAAGGGTGAACAGATGACAAAAATACTATTTTTTTACTTTTAGGGTTGGTTAATTTACCTATACAGGGTTTAAAACTAGTCCTAGACTAAAGTAAATGTCAGAGCTCCCAAACTAGAAACAGCTTGCCCTTCACTTAAAAACATCTTAAAATACGTCTTGTAAAAAAAATTGTTTTGTCTCAAAATGCATCTATGGAATATTTTTTGTAAGCCACGTTTGTAAAAACTACTTAAATGTTTTAATTGAACTAAGGCCTAGTTCTGGCTTTATCTAATCCTTGTCCGGGAAACTGCACCTTGGGTTTATACTTTACAACGCTGTGAGATTTATGGGTGGACATATTGTTCTAACAGTAGTTAGATGTAAATCCTGAAAAGAAAGACAACTGTTATAAATGGGTCTCTGCTATTACATTAGTCACTGTTAATCCACTTATTAAAATTCTGTATTGCTAACCTTCGTAATCATGCAAAAATGTTTTCTGAATTGTGTGGGTTTGTATTTAACATGCAATCATCGAAAACAGACCAAATTTTAACCTTAATGTGATTTAGGCCAAGCTAAACCACTCTTTATACTTCATCTGTTTTACAATTCCACTGTAACACTCCACTTCAGGTTTTCTGTGTGCGCTGTATCACCATCCCAACCCCGGATCTGCGGGCAGCCTTTTTGCGGCATGTAAAGTAAAACAATCTAGAGAGAGACAGAGTTTGACTGCGGAAATTATTCATTAACAAACTCGGGTTTTACGGTCATATTTTTCTTGTGTTGGCTCTAAACGCACAGAGATTGCCAGAGGAAAAGTCCTGGCCGCTGCTCGACTCGCACTGGACGGATAAAATGTCAAGCGGGACGGATGACCTGTTTGGCCCGTTATGGCCGCGTTCCTTCTCATTTTTTGTTCCTTCTACCTCCGTTCCACTAGCAGAGATACCGGAAAAGATTCGAAAACAGAACAAATTGCTCAATGAAAAAGTCCCTCTGGCTCTTGTTTGCTGTTTATGCCCTTGCGAGAGAGGCCTTAGCTGGCCTGACCATGTTTGCCCTGATCCACAAACTGTTCCATCCCCCTCTGGGACGCAAGCCATGTGCTTTGGAGGAAAACCACACAAGAGAGACCTAGCAGGGGGTAGAACGTTCCAGAAAAAGCCATGGCCGCTCCGAGCCAACACACCAGCGAGAAACCCAAGTGGATGTGGTGAAAATGTCAAATTACCAAAAGGGAAATGGAGGGAAAACCTCAAGGCGAATGAGAGCAGCTTGATGCGTTTGGGTTGTGCAACACAGAGATCCATGTTGTATTTGTGGTGATCTGATTCAATAGCTTTGACTTGCTCAGTTATGCTTATCGTTTGTCATTTTAATCCGGGAATGATATCCCATCTGAATATGCATCGTCACGTACATGGAATGGCCTAACCAATAACGTGAGTTTGGGGTGGGAATATCTGTTTGTCTAACCAATGGGAGGGAAAGGGGTTTGGAAAACCTGTCATTATTTTGGTTATTTCATGCATGAATTGGCACAAAAGGCTGTTACTGTTGCGGTACCCTTTAGGGCCTAAAATGTACAATTTACGTAAAAATGTGTACATTTGACGTATTATCTTTAAGGTTTGAGACATTTTGCAAGAGAGCTGGTATCTGTCCTTCAAAAAAAAGCCAATGGCTAACATAGCAGAGGGCAACGGCTCCACAACAGCTCCATGCAGTTTAAGAGGACAGAGACCGCCAACAGTTTCCTCTTCACTCTATAACAAACAGAGAGGGGCCGGGCCCCCGGGGCTTCCTGCGTCCCACACACAGCCCGCAAATAAACACAATCACGTTCTTTAAACCTTCAACTACTTCCCCTCCACATTTCTTCCCTCTGTTTCTTAGAAACACTGCTCGCTGGCTACGTAACGCTTTTCTCCGAAAAGGAGTCCTGCATTCCTTCATGCGTGCAGTATCCAGATGACAAAAACATGGAGTGGAACATTTTAAACTGTCCTGTAAATACACATTCAGACCAGTGTTTGGTTCATATTCGCCACATATTCTGCTTGTGTGGTCAGTGATTGAGTAACAGATGTTTAACGTTGCATAAAGCAAGCCCTCTTTGACAAAAATAAGGCTGCTTGACCGGTGTATTCCTAACTATTAATATAATAACAGTGCTAATACATTTATGAATTATTTTATAATAATAATTCAACATGACAAAAACCGTATAGTAGGCTACTATATTTGTATTAAATTGATTTGTTTAACATTTTATTTGTTGAGTTTTTCAAATGAATTACGGAAGGCAAAAATGGTAAAAAACGGCATAACAGAACCTAAAATTTTAATCCACATTTTTACCTGAAATGCAGATCTAAAGTGTCCATTTAAAGTCAAAGGTAAGCCATTTAAACATGAAAGTAAAACAGAATTGGCTATAAACAAAAGTGATGTTATAAATTCCTGCATCCTCTAATAGAAAACGGCTTATAAATGTCCAGATCGGGCTCCAGTAATGGTTACACTTTAAGCTAATGATTATTCTGCACCTCTGTGCTACCGTTCAGTGCTTTGTAAAGTCATAATTGAATTATGGCCCTGTTTTCCTGTTGAAAGCCCAATCCTGCTCCGCTGTGTAAAACAAAACCGCCAAAGACCTCATTCACAGTAATAAATAAAACAACTGGAAGGTGAGGAATTCTCGTCCCACGTGCTGCGCTGCAATGAAAGCAAACCTGAGCTAATTTTGTGCAGATAAATCCCAAGTTAAACACGAGAGGAAAAACATTAGCATTAAAGAGATCTGAAGGACTGTCAAGTAAATGAGGAATATCCAACGGAAGACATATGGGAGAAAACTGTATTTACTAGTGGGGAAAGGGATCGCGCTTGACCCTACTCTGCTCTACGGTTCGGCATGCATGTGACCTGCGGATTAACTGAAAGTTTATTCATCGTAGAGTAAAAGATAGTTTTAACGCGCTTTGGCTCTCTCCAGTATCTGCACTATTAAGGTGCATTCTTGCGTATAGCTTAACTTAAACTGCTGCGTAAAGCATGTGACCTGTCAATCAACTGTAAGGTTATTCAGCAAGTAAAAGATAGTTTTACCACGCATGCGCTCTTCCTCTCTCTCGATCTGGACAAGTACAATAATAAATTCTAACGTATACAGTATCTTAACCTAAACAAAATTTTGACGCGCCACCTATTTGTGATTCAGTAATGCATTTAATCAGACAAGAGAAAGTTGGTTGAGATACTTACTCCATGATCGCCACCTCACAACACCTGTCAGATTTGTCATCTGATCTCTAGAGATCTAGTGGTCATCTGTTAACTCTGACTGCACGTTTATATCATATTTGTTTGTTATACATATTGTCATTTAAAAAAAATACTGCATGCACACTACATAACTACACTGCATGATAACATAGCCTAAAAGATAAATAATAATGATCTGTTAAATTAGTCTGTTGATATCTTTAGGTACTTTCACAAGTTCATTTCTATAAAAAACTTAAACAGCTTATATTATAAAAATAAACCTATGATGAGCATTTACATTAGCTGATCGGAAAAAGGATCCGATTTGTGACCCAAAATCCGTAAAATGATTCGAACCGTGAATTTTGTGATCGGTTGCACCCCATACTCATCGTGTTATGAAGTATAGAGCTTTGGAGCGTTTTCATTGGCTGCGAGCATTATTGTTTATAACCTTTAGACGTTTGCAGCTTTTTTCTTTAGGATTGTAATGAACTTTCAAAGCCTATGATCTTGTGAACACAGTTTTATCAAATGGGAGACTTAAAGTCTAATGTTTCTCTTTGACATTTTCCCTGCATTGTCTGAGACGGAAGTGGTTGTATTTGCTTACAGAAGGACCCTTCAAGTCTGAGTTTATTCAACAGCGCTGTGTACACTACCTTCAGACTGTCCCATAGTGACAGAAACACCAATGAGATCTCTTGAATATCTCTATCGTTTCTTATCATCACCAATTCAATTAAATAGAGACGTCTGCTCCGGGTTCTTAGTTTTTCCTCTCGGGCTTTTCACAATAGAGTGATTTCCTCAATATCTCAAAGTGAATTTCCCAAATAAAAGTTAAACAATTTAGTATGAACATCAAATCTTTCCAAAACCCAATGATCTAAGATTTCTTATCTTTATTTTATAGCTCTTTATAACCCTTCGCAAAAGAATCAAAAGTTTTGAGTACTTTTAATTTAATGTAACACAATCCATATACAATAAAATTAAAAATAAAATGAAATGAAATGAAATGAAATGAAATGAAATGAAATGAAATGAAATGAAATGAAATAAAATAATGGAATAGAATAGAATAGAATAGAATAGAATAGAATAGAATAAAATAAAATAAATAAATAAATAAAATAAATAAATAATAAAAAATAAAATAAAATAAAATAAAATAAAATAAAAAAATAAAATAAAATAAATGTTGTATTAAAACCAAACACAGACCGGAAGTTAACTTCGGGCCAGGCTTGAGCTTCCAATAAAACTGATTTAATAAAGATAAAACTTATTTAATAATACTTAATTTAATAATTCAAAATGAATTGTCTGTAAACGTTTTTTTAACCAAACTTAAATCGATCCCAAATGCTCACCTCAAGCGGCAATTTGTATGTAACTGTGTTATACATGATATTACAAATAATACATTCCAATTTGGGGGATATTTATCCATTTTATGGAATGCAGTATATTTTCTGACCCTGCTGTATGTCAATAACTGTGCTTTTTTGTCTATTTCCTCCAAGGAGGTTTAGAAAAAACACCAGGCGTGCACTAAAGTAAAACATAACTCCATGTCTGAAGCAATGAAAGAGCAAATATCCGAGTTGTAAATTCCGATATTTGTTCAATGCAACCGCCCGAGTGCCAGTTGCAAAGTTCCCTCATCGGGACTCTCTCGAACACAAACAAGCGTTTTCTTGTTAACAATGCCAGCTCTATTTACACAAACTGCTTCTATCGTCTCTGTGTTTTTACATCAGCGCTTGCGCAATCGTGCGTGCAAATTGGAGCTGTGCCGCTTCATATATCTGCGGAAGAGCACACGTGAGCAAACATCCAAATGCAATAAGCTTGTGCAAATGGAGTTTCGCTCTGTGTTTCTCTCAGGCACTGGTAAGAAAACCCCACCAGGCCCACAGTCAACCTCCGGGATCAAACGAGTCCAACAATCACGGCACAATTAGCAATCATGCTTAATTCACTCCCACTAATTTGGGCCAATCATCTGGTATTTCCACTTGATGCCCACATCCTTGTGCTTTCATCCACCCTGGGTGCGTTTAGTCAGGTGAATGATTGCGGTGCTTAGGGCCGCTCTCTTGGAAGCAGCTATTTTAGGAAACACTTCATCTGGCATGTGCTGACAGATGCCGTCATGTTTTAATTTATGTGCGTAATGCGAACATGACGCGTCGTGAGATGTGAGGGACGTATGGGCGGGAAAGTCAACAATGGGGGGCATATGCATATCTGAAAAGTGTGAACGTGTGGGGAGGGGTACGTTGTAAACCTTGCATTAGCTTGGGTTATGAATTTGAATTGATATGTAAAACGTGTAGAATGAATGCACTGTAAGACGCTTTGAATAAAAGTTTGTGCCAAATGGATAGACGTAGATCCTCGAGCGACGTAAAATACTCCTAATCCTTTCTGAATGAATACCACTTGTGAGGTTGTTTATTAAAACCGTATCGTGGCCAATACGGCGTATACCTGTCCACACCTGCATGCTCTTCCCTGCGCGTCTGGTGCACCTCCGCATCCCTGAATGACTTTTTCATCTTGATCTGGTTAAACTGCGACATGCCTCCTTTTCCCTGGTGAAAAAAACATCCTGGATAAATATTTGAGCAGGCGGTGCGAGTGCGCACATTCCCGGGGCTCGCAGGCCCTTCCTGGCCCGTGTCAGCCAAGATGAATGTAGATTCACTAATGCACTGGGGTGGGAGGTGCACAAACACACACGCACACACTTCTCCAGAAACTTTGCGGTATTAGGGAAGGACCTTTTACAGATGTCAGTGGAAACACCATTTTGGTTGGGATGTTTTGACTAATTTGATATTAGTCTATGTTTGTAGAGGAAGAACCGGACGATAGATGAATGGACCGGAGCTAAACTAGATTTCTCAAATAAGGACGGGCTTCGGATGGGTGGAAATTTCTTAATGCGTTATTAGGGACGGATTCCCCGGTCCAGCACTGGCACAGTTTTGGTGGAAATAAGGGTTAACAGTTGCACATTGTATGGCTGGTGAATTCTCCTGTAGAAGGATGGAGGAAAGGGCCCTGGCCACCGTTGTGGGGCTGGACAGAGGTGCCTTTGTCTGGATGCACCCGTCGCTTAGCAGGTGCTTTTAAATGCCCCATGGGTCTGGAGTGTTCAGCCACTCGGGTGGACGCATAAAAATATGTGAATGGATACAAGCCTACATCTGTCAGCTGGTTGGGATAGAGCTATGTGTTGACCTCTTTTCCATTTAAAAAGAGGATTATTTTCACAGTGGACCTTCATAACGCTAGCATACGCTAAGAAGGCTACGTTAAGTAAGTTGTGCCTAGGACAACATCGAAACTGACCCAAGAGCTTCTTTCACGCCATTTAATTTTTAATTGAATTAATTTTAGGGAATGTTTACACAGTCAAAGGCCTTTATTGTAGTGTGTACAGGTACAACATTTGAATGTTTTTTCACAGGCTCAATACAAAACAATATACATTTGCTGCTATATAAAATTTACATATCACTGCTATCCTTCTAAATCCTTGTATCTCCATATAATTATCTCATTATTATTAGTCAACCTTTGTTTGTCACTGGGTTTCGCGAATATCTAACACACAATAAGTATTTTCTATTTCCTGAAAAACAGGAAATTTGGACATACAAGGTTTCAGAAGGACAGCGACGATAATACAAAATGTACAAGAATTACAAAGAATTGTTTAACACAATAGTAATAACGCAAAGTTCGAAAAAGAATATAAATACAATTCGCTAAAAAGGGGTAGTGCGTTTTTCTAAATGTTTCATGAACAGATGAGTAAATAAACATCTAAAGTGCATAACAATTTTTAGATTGCAGTTAAAAAGTAGCATTTTGTTGATAAATGTGAAAATTAATAGCACACACAAATGTTGGGTAAAATAATACATTTTAGTTACATTTAACCAGATTACTTACTGTATTTAAAAGTTAATTAGCTTAGAAAAAGTAAATACTTAAAATTATACATATCGAAACACAAGAAAGTTGTTACGAAACGAAATTTCATGTTTGAAAAAAAAACTTTCAACCTATGCGAACCTTGTGGGAGTGTATTGAGCTATATACGTCGTACGTCCAACTTGTTTTTTTGACAAGTTGAGCCGTTAAACATTCTTAAGAAGAATGCATGAAACACTGTTGTTTAATGACACTGACACATATGATTTATAATTAGCATTTCTCTCCACCATCTTTAATTTATTTGTTACAATGCATCCTGGGATTGCTGTCTGCACAAAACAAATATCAATGCTAAGGTGTATCAGAAGGCTGTTCATTATGGCAAAGGGGTTTGGAGGACCAAAAGGGGAAGTGACACAAAGAAAAGTAAACGATTTATTAAATCTAATATTTGATATGATGGACAGCCAGGCGAATTTCCATCTCAAAAGCAAGAGTACTGTGACACACCACATCCTCACTTAGTATCCAACGCTTCTCACACGCCCGGCCGCTCCACATTCCTGGGTTACAGACCTCGCTGTGTTCCCTCGAGGCACAGCCTATCTCCGGTCTGGATGGATTCAATGTGTTTCGGCCCAGTTATTTACTTGTAACAGACACCCTTGCGGTGCTTGGAGTGTGCGAGCATGTGTAGGGTGCAATTTAAACATGACTGTATTGTTTTACTCTATGCACTTTACAATCACTTCTCCTCTCAGCTTGTATGTGGCAGTCTGACATGAAACAGTCTCATTAGCTTCAACACTCCCAAACCAATAAGAACTCCACTCGAGTAATTGTTACACAAGCATATTCCATACCACAATGACATGCGCTGCAGATATGTTTCAAGCTGTGGTCACCGCTTAAATGCGGTTCCCTATGCGGCGTTCCTTTGAACGTCATTGCGCAAAATACTTACTCCATCGGAACGCATAGGAATTCTCACCGTTTGCAGCCGAGTTAAATGGGAATGTGGTACTGTGGTGTGACACTGCAAAAATCTTTAGTTCCTGGGTGTTAAAAACCTCACGGATATCCTGTGTTTTCCCACAACTTTATTCAAAGTCTTGGTGGAGAGTTGAAAGGGTCACGGCAGGAGGAAGCAGCATTTTTCTTGGGGAAATTAAAGAGCTTTGTGTGCTATGAATATATGCGGAACTTTCTGAACTTGAAACTTCCTCCCTGCTCCAACAAGAGCATTGTTTGTACTTTCTATATTTGTTCTGAACTTCTGCAACTTGTGGATGTCAAACAAAAATGCGTTAACATCTGACTGCCCATGTTTATATATACAGTAGAATATAGTAGTATACAGTAGTATAGTAGAATTTATACTGTTATTCATATAATACAGAGGAACTTTTGACAGTGGCAGTGTTTACATGGTCTTAAAGTCACAGTAGCACAAAACTGCCTGTTTAAAGGGATAGTTCACCCGAGAGTGAATATTCTGTCTTTTTTTTACTCGCCTTCAGATTGTTCCAAACCCGTATACATTTATTTGTTCTGCTAAACACAAAGGAAGATATTTGGACGATGTCAGTAACCAAACAGATCTCATCCCCCATTGACTCCCATAGCATTTATGTTCCCTACTATGGCAGTAAATGAAGGATAAGATCTGTTTGGGTACTGACACTCTTCCAAATATCTTCATTTGTGTTCAGCAGAACCAAAAAGGTTATACAGGGTTGGAAAAACCTGAGGAAATGATGACAGAATTTTCATTTAAAAAGTCAAAGAGATGGTGAAACTTCTAAAAAATCACTTACCTCCTCTCTCTCAGCAGGTATTGCTCTGGCTTTGTGAAAACTAGTAGATTAGTATAAAAACTTCTTTATGACAAATTGCTTTACATGTAATGTTTATAATTTCTCTGTAAGTTGCTTTGGATAAATGCCTGAATGTAAATGATTAACATCGAAAGTGAACCTCAGGGAAAAAATCGATGTGATTAAAAATATTTCAGATTTTATCATTTAAATTGTTGCCAACTTATCCATTCCACTGCTGCAAGTTTATTTCTATATGAACCTGTTTTATTCTTTCATTTATATATAAATAAATATATGAATAGAATAGAATAGAATAGAATAGAAGGTTTTGCAGGTTTATTCTGAACAAATGTTTCATCTCTCTCACAAGACTAGAAAATTCTCAGACGGCTTGGAGAGAAATATAACAGTGCTCAAACTTGGAAGATTGTGTACTTTTAACCAGTCATATCGCATGACACCTGTTGTATCATGCAATCAGGAAGCCAATGTGTGGCTCAAAGGATGTTTGTAAAACTAAGAGCGATCGCACTCGCTGTTTGCTCAAGTGTGGTAATCCATGGCTCAGTTTGCTCAAAGTCAAAGTTCGCCTTTCTTGTCATTGCCAGGACACCGGTTCCGAGAGCTCGGGAGTGACGGGTTTCCCCCTCGGTGGGTTTTTGCTTTGAGTAGCTTTGCTTTTAATCAGATTGGCCCGATGCCTACAGGTCGCCCACGCAGCACAGCGAAGGAGACAATTGATACATATGCTTGCCCCTCTTAGCCCCCCCTGCCCCCCCCCACCCCATCTAAAGTGTGACAACAAAGCGTCTTTGTAACCCCACAGTGGACCTTTATCTGTGAGTCTAGTGCATCCGAAAAAGAAAAACCCACAGAACCTTTGTCCGGCTGGCTTCCTGTGAGGTCATACATATTACATAAGGGCCAGCTTCCTGTTGGACTGACCTGGTGCTTTTAGGCTAGACGCTGGATGGGCTTTCTCAGCCTTGTCTGACCACCTTTGTTGTGACGTCCGGTAGCTATAGCCGTAAAAGAGGTTATCCACAATGTCATACCTGGTCTTAGTCTTAAAACAAAGATTTTAAATGTTAGAGGAAGACTAATTTGTCATTGTTATTACAATGTTGTTTATTGTCACATGTCACTTCACAATTTTACAATAACATCAGCAATATTGAGACATAATCATTTTGGTAGGTTGAAATGTAGAATTATGTTTAAAACCATATTTGGTTGTGTTTCAACAGTCATAAACCTCTCTCTTCCTTTATACGTGTCATAAAGTAATCAGGCTCTGGACGGGTGAGGACGAAGGTTGCAGCTGTCCTCAGTGTGAGCTCCATGCGTGCATGAAATGTCTCTGTGGTCATGTCAGTCTGTACACCAGAGGAAGTGTTTGGCTTTTGACAATGAGCTCCCTAGGAATGCACCACTGCTGAGGCCAAGTGGGCGTGTTGCAGCGCTGATATAGAAAGCCAAGTTTGGTTGGCTCCGTCCGTTTCGGCGCCTCGGGGGGCAGTGAAGGGGCCCGCAGATGATAGGCAAGTCCTGTGTGCGTGTGTGTTTGCACATGTGTGTGCGCCTGCAAGATTTATACTTGATATGTAAAATCACATCAGACTAGAATGTTAACGCGTAACATGCGGTCCGTTTGCGTGTATTTCTGTTTGCATGCTGCAGTTTTTCAGTGCAGGACAATAGCATATGGGGAGGGGTAATTTTATCATGTAATGTTGACAGGAAATAATCTTTCCA
Source organism: Triplophysa siluroides (assembly GCA_006030095.1). Lineage (NCBI taxonomy): Eukaryota > Metazoa > Chordata > Actinopteri > Cypriniformes > Nemacheilidae > Triplophysa > Triplophysa siluroides. Next base: position 65,143 of record VCII01000075.1, on the reverse strand, counting down.
TGAGGGCATGGCATATTTATGGGGCACAAGCAAAGGAGTTTTTGTAAGTCAGCTCTGCTATGCGTTTTACAACTGTCTGCGTTTGGAGCACTAAAAATCCATTCTGACCGGGTGTTAGCACAGTCCAGGCCTCTGATACAGACCGGCAATAAATGGTGATAAGAAGTGCTTTCCGGAGTGCTGGCGGAGAGGGGAAAGGATGCAAGACAGTAGCCCTTTGTTTAAAAAGTTTCTTGCTTGGGCCCGTGCCATGGAGTTTGCAAAATGAGTGGGGCAAGCCGCTCCGCACTGAAACTTTTAGCTGATTCTCAGGGTCATCGCTGTCTGTCTTTCCTTCCTTCTCAATGCAGCTCTATATGTCCAACCTCAGATTTTATGTTGAAGAACTATATTTCAAAACGAATGATTTTAAAACTTAATGTTCAAAACATTCATAACTAAACTTTTGTTTACCTGCATGCCAGGAAAAAATAAGAGACCCTTCACATTTTTCCTTTTTTCAGCATTTCTAGATGTATTGTGGTCATTCAGTCCTGTGTCTGTTGAATTTCCACAAAATCAAACCTCCTGAGTGACATAAAGTAATTCAACAACAATGACAGGATGACAAGACACATGAAAGCTGTGATAAAAATCACATTAAAAATTACTTTTTTCTAAATACACGTACAAATATTACTGTTGTATTGCATAAAAGTGAATATGAACGTGTATTCTTTGCTGTATTTGAGGTCTAAAAAATACACAGCATCTTATCTGTTATGTTGACCTGGTTCCCCCGTTTAAACTTTCTGCAAATAAATGCAAATAGGAACAATGTTTTTATTTGAAATTTGGGAGAAATATTGCTAGTAGTTCACAGAATGGTCTCTTATTTTTTCCATGGCTGTATATACTCTAAATATTAATTCTATAGTATATATAATACTAATTACAATAATGGTTTTTGTTTATGTAAACAATTAACTACATGACACTCTAAACCCGGCGTTGGGTCGAAAAGGGACAAACCCAAACTCTCATTTGGAAAAACTGTTTGTTTCTGATTGACTGAAATGTTGAGATACTTGCTGTTCCCACCTATACCAAACTTCCATTTTAACACACGTACACACAATACAGAATAATGTCACCTCCCTGTCTTAATCACTGAGTTTCACTGTTGTTTGTCTCTCTGATGCATTGCATTTATATCTGAGACTAGGGAAGGAGTGAGTGAGAGAGAGAGAGAGAGAGAGAGAGAGAGGGGAGGGGGGGACGTGAGTACAGCACCAGATGTGCTCAGGAGTTTTGCAATATGTCATTTGCAAGAGGACGTTTTCTTGAACCAAGACAGCATGGATGAGTTCACTTCGGAAATGCACGAGAAAGCCAGCCTCTCAACGCAGACTGAATTATATGAAATGACTGGTCACGTGACCTAGCGAGACCAGATGCCAGATAGAGCAGCTAGGAGAAAGTTTGTGTCTCTGATGCATGTGCTAGATTGGTTAAAACTCAAGCTTTTGGATTTCAAGCCGGTTGATCGTTTGCACAGTAAAAAAATTTTGTCATCTGTAAAATCACTGAATTATTCTTAGCAAGTCAGATCGTTCAACCAAGTATTATGTTTTGCATATCAAGTCCTACACTGACATGAATGGCATCTCAAATCCTGCATGTTGTTAAAACGTATTTGCACTATTACTTTTCTAAAACAGGCACACGATTTTCGGCAGGTATAGGTTAAAAGAGGTGAAAAAAATGCCTTTGTTCGATGAGGGATCTGGGTTATATCTAGGGATGCGCATATCATCGAGATTTAGGGGAGTTCTCTTTAAACCACATAGCAACGCCCCTGGCAACCACTACCCACTGCAGTCATACATTAAACCCAATGTCCTTACCTCAGAAATTATAGGGAGACTTTCTTTAATGCAACAAACTCGTCCTGACTTAAAGCAATACATATTTAGACCTATAATTTTAAGGGCGATCTGTCACAGAGGACACGTTCGGGTTCTGATATGTACACCTTCTGTGCACGATCCGGTCATAGGTTCACAGGTAAACAAACTTGTGTAACTGCGTTTGAGTGTGTTTGGCTTGGAAGGATGTCAACAGATTCAGGGACGTGTGAGTCATGCATGTTTGTATGGGTGTAGCGTGTGTGTTCGTGTGAGCTGCAGCCCTTGGTCTTGACAGCCGGGGCCTATATGTCATGTAAAGTCACTCCCAGCCAGAGACCCGTGCAGAAAACCAGACTGAGAATTGGGTGGTTTGTCCCTCGTCCCCCAGGTGCACACCTCTACAGCAGCCCTGCCGGGCAGACGTACAGCTGTTCTTCTACTGTAACACGCTTCAGGGCGATAGAGCGTTTTATGATGAGGACACACCTGCAGAACGTGTTTCCATCTACATTCATCTAAATTTATCTCATATCTGCCCTCCGGCATTCTGGATTCATGATATTTCCAGGTGGATGTACAATAGAAGTTTGATCTTTAATAAAGACTGCATTTCGCATAAATAAATGGACTTATTATGCGAGATGCTGGCATTAGTAAACCACTTCCATGATTGGTTAACTGACCTGGTTGTAGACCTTGGCCCTCTGGAATACTTGATTCTTATTGGTCAGTTGTTGCGTTTCACAATCCAATGTTTTTTTGTATATGAAGCATTCTAGCTTCAAATCTGTCATGTTCTAGCATGATAAAGTCATTTTAATTTAGTTAAATACTTATCACAAAAAGTAGGATTTAGTTCATTTTTGTGTCAAGTTTTTTTTCAAACACAAAAATATGAAGAAAATCATACTTTTTTGTGTCAAGTACTGTTTTTACTACTAGATTTTTTTCTTGCCATTTTTAGATTCTTACTTAATAATTTCCTTTAATGTATTCCATTCACTTCACATTGTAAACATACAAAATAAATGACTGTATAATAATAATTATTATTAATAATGACTGTACATTATTCTTTACGTGTTTATGTATGAAATAATACATGGAACATACAAAGAAATCTAGGTGTGTGTTTTCATATCCGAATGGTTGACTTCACCTGGTTCACACCAAGACAATAGAACCATGATTCTAAATAGACATCTTTTTTATCGTCTAAATGTTGTAGTTTACCCGTAAGGAAAACATAAATGAGCCCTTAACAATCAAACAGTTAAATTGTTACAAAATGTGTCAAAGTATGCTGTTCTTTATGTATGTAAGGACACTGAAGACAGGAGACAAGTTTTATATTTAACAATATATATTTTCCGATTTCAATGTACATTCCGTTTTGACATAAGCTTTTATTCACAAACAAAAGTAGGCATCTAAATAAATACTATATAAAATAGAACTTCAAAATAAATATATCTATAAAGGGACATTTTCATATGTGTGAGAGATTTTTTTTCTCTTTCTGCTTTTTTAAACAAAACAAAAGCACATTGCTCTTATCCTCAACATTAACAATGAAGCCGAAGAAACGCAGAGAGCACAAGCCCAGTTTGGAAGGCAGTTAAAACTGACGGGTGTTCTAGTGGCCAACGGATAGCTTTAGTCAACAGTTGTGAGAAGGAAGATCTTTCAGTTCTGTGCTGACCGGATTATTACGCAAACAACCATAAAGTTTGTAGATTGTGGGTGATGAATGATATAAGAGAAGGCGGGGCAAAAAAGCAAACACCAAATAAGATGGAATGGAATGTTACTTGAGAGGGATTCCTTGTTCCTACCAAACAGGTTCACACAGCAGCTGTACGTGTCAATCACGGGAGATGTCGCACCATTTTAGGAGGAAATAACATGCACACACTCACTCACACAAAAAAATGCTTGGCCACATTTGGGTGAAAAAGTGTTACTGCGTTTGCGTGATAAAATGGCACTCGTTCAGCGAATTCGATTTAATCTACAGTTTCAGGGGCGACAAGAATTGGCCTTGTCTCTCTCGTGCTAATGAGGCGTGGCTAGCATTAACAGAGGTATTTTTATTGCCTGGCACACTTTTCTAAATCAAGTGCTTGTAATTGAAATACCTAGACTCCCTACCATCTACGGCACATCCACATACCCCACCCGCACCCAGCCCTCCCAAAAATATAATAATTCATATATATACTTCTGTACTGAATTGTAATTAAATTGTACCATGCAATTCCTCAGGACATTTGAAACATAAAATTTTAAGATAGCTAGTTTCTCCAGACTATTTACAAGAACCTGCATAGGTCGAAATCTAAGATATCTATTTGCAACTCTTCCCTATATGCAGCTACGCGATCCCCCACTCCCCGTCCGCAACTACTCTGGCACCTATCCACGGGTTAGATTGCAAAGACTTAAACCCTAGCCTTAAACATTCAAGACTAAGAACAGTAGTGTATTTCTGCTTCTCGGATTTGTGCAACACGTACGAACGTTTGAGTACATGGGACTACGTGAGCGAGGCGTTAGTTCGGTATAAATGCGCGAACCGTGGGTTTGTGTCGAGCAGGCAGACAATATTCCCTCATGTTCCAAGACTCGAGGAGTCCCGGGAAGCAGAGCACCGTACCTTTAAGAGCTTACTGTCGCACAAATTTGCTAGAGTACAACAACGCATGCCCACTTGAAAACAAACTATTATGATAATGGTCAACTAAATCTCTATGGTGCACTCCTTTGGCAAGATCTCTAAACTATACATTTAACAAAAATATATGTGGAGAAAGCAATCGGATACTAGGGAGCTTTACGTTTGGTGGCATATTAAACTAGAGGAATTTTTGCAACTACAGTGAAACACTTTGTACATGCTACTGTACATAATACTGTGCTTTTGCCTCATTATAATGGTGATACAATTGGCATTTTTGTTTGTATCGTTTTGCCTTTTCCAACCACTACTCGCCCAGTTCTCCTCGTAGCTTATGAATGCTGGGTGTCTGAATTGCTGTGTTTTCACGTCTTTCAACCGAATGCCATTGCCCGTCACTTCTTTCCTTTTTTGAAAACTTAGTTCCAAGCTGAGTTCACATGTTGTACGTAATTCCGATGAGCTGATGATCCCTGAGGTCATTTTCTACATCAAATTGAACCACTAACATTTGGAAGATACATGATGGAAGTTCATGTGTGTTATAGCATGTTGTTATTCAAAGGGACTGGTTCCGCCTACTCGCCATCAAAAACCCCAAACAACGTGTCCCGCTGAAGATAGAAGACATCCTTCGCCAATACCACCTTTGTTTTGTCACACAAGAGAGAAAATAAAGCTCTATAACAAGCTTGTAATGGACTGTGCACAGAGATGAAGTCTGGTTAGTTTGATTGTGACATGTGTTATCAGCTTGGAATTCACTGCAACCTCTTCTCAGCGCCAGATCCGGAGAGGGTTTGCCAAAGTATAGAGTGTTCTTGAATGGGTGATATTTACTTTGACTTTGTAGAGCCACCCAAAGAGAAAATAAACGTCAGAAAAGAGATCTTTCCAACAGACATTTTGCTCAGATGCGTCATTCTGTGTTTGAGTTGTTTTAGTTGGGGGCTGAAATGGCAGAACGCTTTGATCCTACGGCCATCTTGAGAACCCCGGGAGAAGAAATTGCAGGCCTCTCCTTTATAAGCAAGTAAAGATTCGTGCCCCTTGTTCAGTCAAACTTCGCCAAGGCGGAATACTTTATGCGTGAGGACCATGCGTGAACTGTAAGTACCAAGATTTTGGGATTGGAGAGGGTCCTGCAAACTTTGCTCAAAGTCTCAGCTGTACTCTCCATTTCTAACATGCCATCAGGATGCCTGTTTTTCCACTGGACAGGCCTTGACCTCCGCCACCTTGCAGCCCTGGCTGCTTTTGCAGCGGCACCCCGGGCGCCTGAGACCATCGTAGCACTTCTGCGAGAGCTTGGCGCAACCGGTGGCGGGCAAATAACACATCAGGCAGGGCAGCACCAATGAGACGGCTGTCATGAACGACCAGCGGGCGCAACAGTTCGAGTGTGAGCAGGAGCACGGTTTGTCGGCACAGGACCCCTCCTCGTCCTCATCCTCAGTACAGTGGTAGAAAACAGCCTTGACCAGACACATGCAAGTGACGGAGTCCACTAGATTCTTCGCTGAGCACAGGCACCCCTGGTTGCAAACCCAACAAGAGGGCAGGGCCCGGGGCAACGTGCACTCCGTGCAACGGCATTTGCCGCACTTCTCGCACAACAGCACGTGCTTCTTCTCCGCAGGCAAGGCCGCCACCGCCTTCATGTTCTGTGTCTTAGAGCTCAGCACCTTAGGTTGCTCCACACCTAGGCTTCTGCCGGCAGTATATGGATCCACAACAGGCGTAGGAGCTGCATGGTCCAGCAGCCGTTGGTCAGAGGAGGTGCTGCTGCTGCTGCTGATGGAGCTGGGCCGACCGCTAAAAGAAATCCAGGGGTGTGTAGTGGCATCTGGGACTTCACAGCGGGACAGATGAGGATGGTGTGGGGCTCCCAGCAGGACTTCCTGCCCCCTCGTGGTGGCCTTGTGGCTCGGTGGCTGTTGCGAGATCACCGCAGGGGTGTCAATGTAGTCATTCTCCAAATGCAAAGATTTCATTTGGTCAATGGGATAGATAGTTAATGGGTGCTGGAGTCGTCCGTAGGGGACGCGGCTATCCAGCAATGGCTGCACCATGATGGAGGAGGAGACTCCAGGAATGTGGTGAGGAACCCTTGACTCCATCTGTAGGTCGTGTTCCTCATATACCAGAGCTCAGGTCAGCATTTAGCACTCCTGCAAGAGCAACAGCACAACTTAGTATTGAAAAAACACACAGCCACACGATGACATTCTCCCATTGTGTACATTTTTCCATTCAAATGACCTGATCTACATTTTACATGATCTGTTGGACAAAGGTTTGCATGAAAGTGACTACTAACTAAACACGAAGTACATGTCAAAAAGACGACGGGCCCTTGCATCTTAAAGAAAAATAGATGTGGAGAATATAGACGTTGACCCCAATTATTATGTCTATGAAATGTTAAAATATTATAAAATAAAGGCAACAATAGCTTTAATAATAATAAGTTGTATTATTATCTACAGCAATTCGTTTAACAAGCTAAATGCAATTGACTTATTATTTGTAATTTGTAAAATTAAGTTGTATATTCTAAATAATAATGACATGTAGAACAAATAAGCTTGAAATACATTTTCAAACGTTAAAGAAATTTGTTTGTAAGCACAAACCATGCAAATGACGAGTAATCGAATGATGTTGGTGATGTGTTTCAAGAATAAATGGATCACCGAGGCATGACGCGTTAGTAGCATTTATTTCAGAAAGATCGTGTAAAAGGTTTAACGTGAAATTTGTCTTCATCTGTTTGCAGAGTACTGTAGAAAACGGTACTGAATGTGAAAAATATCAACCTGTTGCGTGTTTTTTGCGTAAGATGGTTTGCTATTTTAAAGCTCTATTGACCGGGCACTTTGCGTGCGTAGGGCTTTGCGCTTCTCTTGTGAGCGATAACCCTGCAGACTCGGAAGCGTGTTGGTCGGAACGACTGCTCTACGATGACGTACTTTATTTCTTACGATTTTATATTTGATTCAGACTCGTTATAATCGGCGTACCTGGTTATTTTTGTTACTAATCTGCGTATCTGAGAGATTTCTTTAACCAGAATCTACAAATTCCCGAAACAGCATTGCCGTCGGCTGAACTCTCCGTTCAGCGTTTAACCCACGAAAAATATATTTTTATGCAAAAGATGATATGTCAAGACCACCTGACCGAATGACGAGCGAATGCACGAACTGCAGTGGCGCGTCACGCGATGATATTAGACAGAATAAACCCGCTCCTCGCGCAAGCGAATCGGTCGACGCAACACGAAATGGTCTCGTTTCACCGTTCGACTGAAACGAAATGTGTACGGTTCTTCTTTAGTTTCCATGTGTTCTTCGCGTACATTTCATTCTTAAATCGCCCACGATCCCACCGTAGTTAGTTTCCGTAGTTAATATTTACACAGGGCTCAAATACAGGGGCATCGTGTTGCAAAAGAACGATCTGTATCGGGGCTTTCTGATAAGCCAGCCAAACGGACACGGCTCCGTCACAACTCGAAAATAATCAAATAACCATCGGTCAACATTATCGTTCACAAATCGTGCATTACAAATGTACATTGGGTAGAAGAATAGTTGCACACTAGCCTATTTAGGTGTATTTTATAAAAATGATGAAAAACTCACTTGCTGTTGAAAACAGATCATTTCCTTCTTAGACGAACACGGTACTGCGTATATTCCAGTATCAAGCGGTAAAAAAAGATAGATCCAAATGAAACCACGGAGGAAAAAATCCGAACGACTATCCGTGCGATGTGCACTGCAGTACGGACACAGTCTTCTCCATACGATGTTGCAACTACATGAGGGAAATGGCTTTTTATGAATGGGAGGGTAAGAAACGTACTGCGCAGATGCTTTGACAGATTTTTTTGTGAATGGGAGGGCATTACGACTCAGGGCGCAAATGCGGGGGTTACACTTTTATGAATGGGAGAGCTCCGGACATCACTGCGCATGCGCCGATTCAAGATTTCATGAATGGAAGAATGGGGGCTTTTCGTCACAAGCGCAATGTCAAAGCGGATTACATGAAAAAGGCGGCCACTACTGCTTTAATTCATGTTTTCTATACATCGTTTTAGTCGTGTCTTCTTAAGGTCCTGACCTGCTATATAAGCCAATTCTTACGTTAAACTGAAATGGCTTCACGGAGGCAGCTATTCGATCATGTTTTTGACAATTATTATGTGTATATATTAAAGTGCTCGTGATTAAATGGCGGGACAGAGCTACACATGTAAACGATCGTCTTTTGTTTTATATGACGCAATAAAAGCACGGCTGTTATTGCAAATCACGTTTAGCCAAAATATTGGAATCGACCTTTCACTGTTTCGTCAACAAGTTTAGACACGGATTAATATTTAAACCTTGCCTTGCACCTTATCTTCATTTTGGGCCGTGCTCAGAAATAACAGATTCGAGGTTTTGTTAAACGCAGGCCGTTGGGGGGAGCGCGCACTGAAGGAGTAAAGACGCGTTTATGACGCAGCAGCATGAGGTCATGCTGGATCAACAAAAGAACAGGACGTTGTCGATTTGTAACGATCCCAGGAGCAGGAAACGTGTGTGAATTTCCTTTTTAACATCCTTCTGTCTGCCCTTCCCCCAACGGATCATTCCCGGCTTGCGGCTTGACTGGTGCTGTCAAATGTTAATGGAAAAGCCACATTAGCACACATTTCCATGACAACATCCGCTTTCGGTTTAAAAATACAATCGCATTATTTGATGTACTAGAGTTAGGGGGAAACGTTCATTCGTGAGTTTATTTTGGCTTTGTTTGAGGAAGGTACGGGCTCAGAATGTACTGTTAACAAGAAGAAACGCTGCGCTTTGATATTGATTAGATTAGAGACGGGCTAAAAATAGTGCGTCCACTGTTTGAACGTAATGTTTTCAGTTTGGTGCAAATGACCTTAGAGCAGGATTATCAGATGGGTCAGTTTAACGGGTTCAATACACAACGGGTTGTTTACTGTGGAAATCATTTTATTTATTTATTTATTTCATCACCAGTCTGTTCTCAGTGTGATTAAATATTTGCAGTCATTTGATATGAATATTCATAATTAATGCATTTAATAAATATGAAGAATATATTTTTTATATTACTTGACAGCAATCACATAATTGCTTAGTTCATAAGTGTTTGTTTCAACTTAGTGCTATTCAATCTGATTTGAAAGTAACCGACCTTTGTATTTGTACAGTAGTCATACATGAGAAAATTGACATATTCACCCCTTTATTAAAACATATTAATATGGATGTATTAAAAACTTTGTGTGCATGTTGGAGAGAATTTAAGGAGGCTTGGTTAAAAAAGATAATACAAAATAATGGAGCCAATGCCCAGGGGCGGTTCTAGGGGGGCCAATGATCTTTCAGCAAAAATCTGGAATGATATTTCACCAAAACAGAGCAATTTTGAGCTGAACTTGTTTTCAAATGAAAAATTAATGAAAAATAATCATGACAACAAATGTTAGTGCGCCCCTAAAAGCATAAGTGGCCCCTGCCTGGCCCCCCCCAGTTACAGTAGTCTAGAAACGCCACTGCTAATGCCCAGGAGAATGTTTTTTTGCTGAAAACAATAATAAAAAAAATGAATTACTGATCAATTCGTGATTTTATGCTTTATTTCATTTTGTGTGTATGTTTAGATAAAAACAATATTCCCTGATAAACTTTAGTATTTTTTGTTAAATAAATACCTTGAGTTTAGTTGTATCTCAGTTTTATACCATGCACCTCATATTTGATTATTCTCCCAAACCTGAGGGGTCCTTTAAAGCAAATATCATGCACATATACCCTCTGAAGCCTTAAGCTTCATAAATGTTTTGTCTTTAAATCAGTACCATTGTGCTGTTGCTTTCAGACTAGACTGAAGCTGTGACCTGATTTAAATAGCAGTAGCAGCCTGTGGCAGGTTGGGGGGGTCCCTCAGCTTCAAGCCGAGGCCACAGGAAGGAGCTTGTGTGAGGGGTGTATGCAGAGAATGCAAGCCTTTGGAGACCTGGCTCTGTGTGGGAAGAAGGGGAAGGCCCCTTCTGCTCCCCTCCTGATAGGAAGAGGAAAGCCGAGCTCTTGGTGAGACGGTGACCTTCGACCCCTCTTCAGAGAACTGACAGGAGCGGCCCTGAACTCTCACCCATGGGACAAACCAGCGATGAAGCGTGACCTGTTGCTGGGGGCGTGGACCTGCCATTCAGGCCGAAGGCATTCTGGGCATTCCACGCGCCATTCCCCTTACATAGTTGACTTCCCCCTCCCATGAGAACCCGCTCTGGTACCCCACTATATTCAAAACACAAAGACTTCCCCCACCCACCACAAAGTTCCTATTTCTCACTACGAATGTTAGACACCATGCATTTTCACATAGACAGCAGCGTTTTGAAAGAAAAATATAAAGAAGAGGTAAAAGACATGTCAGATATGAGTCTTACGACCGGTTACACATGTGTTTGCATTGATAGGCTGTGCTTTTTTGGTTCATCCAAGAGTGACACTCCCTGCTCTCTGTGACAGGTCATCTCAGGTGATCTTATTTCTTTTTGTAGTTATTTATATTGTACTGTAATCCGTGGATGTATGTTATTGTTTTTGGCTAGATGTTAAGATCTACAATGTCAACTTATTATTATCATCTAAATTTATTATTGTTAAAAAATATAGGGTCACTTACTGAGGTTTTTAAATAATTGTTTGCTTATCAAAACTGAGGGAAAAACACAAATTGAAATATTGGAATTAGGTTAATAATAAATCAAAACCTGTTATATTTTGTCATATTGAGCGTAGTCACAGATTGCCCGAAATGTGGAGAAATGGCATTTTATCAGGTAGCTTCTGAAAGATATACTCCACCCAATATGAAAATTCTGTTATGAATTACCCCCCCTAAATTACCCCCCGCCCATTTGTTCCAAACCTGAGGCACAAATAAAAATATTTGGAAAAATGAGCAATTTACTCAGTCACCATTGACTACCATAGTAGTAAAAATTATAATGGGAGTCAAAGTTGCCCCAGAACTGTTTGCTTTCCTAAATTCTTCAAAATATCTCACTTTGTGTCACAGAAATGTCAGTTGCTAACATTTTTCCAACTATCTTTCTTTGTGTTCAACAGAACAAAGACATGTATACAGATTTGGATCAACTTGAGGATGAATAAATGATGACAGAATTTTCATGTTTGGGTGGAGTTTCCCTTTAAGATCTCATACCATCTATTGGTTGTTATCAACCTACAGAACTGGATCAGTTAAAATAGGGGGTGTCCCACAATTAAACACGGTAAAACTTGCTGTAGTTTTGCAGCAGGTTTGCCGGTAACTTACCATAGATTTAATAACTATTAAATACTATTTTTCCTATAAGTGCTGCTTTCAAATGGAGTTCAAGTTTACTTTCATCAAAATTAAACACATCCAAATTAGCAAAAACTGCAACACTCCAAAAAAAGATATTCTTCCTAAGCATTTTTGTTTTGTTTTTCTAGTAGAAAACATTTAAAACTTCTTAAATTACAATGCATTTACATAACAAGAAAATGTGTGAATTGGGTAAATTCATGTTACATTTTTTTTATTTGATTAAATCTACAGTAAGTTACTGCAAAATTACAGCAAAGTTTTACATTTTATGTTTGTAGGTCAGTTGTTTCTATTTCTGAACAATATAATCTATGTGCCAAAGTTTACAGTGTTCACGTTACTTTTTTCCATTTTGTTATTCATGTGGTCACACATGGCACCAGCAATGCCCATATAAGGAACTGGACTCCCAGAGAATGAAACGGATGAAATATAAACCTTTAGGTCGCTATGAATGAACGCATCTACAAAATACACATATGTGATCTGCCTGACTTGAGTGGGCAGTTTCATGTCTCGAAATGCCTGTCGATGCAGTTGGGTGGCAGAATGGGAGGTCAACCTTCACGCTGTCCTCAGCGCTCCTTGTGACACAAGAATGCCTGACCTTCATTAGTAGTGCATCACATTGCCACTAACAGCAGGGGGTTATATTCGAGACCTGAATCAGCAATGCGCCCTGAGCAAAGCACAGTGGATCAGCATTATCCATCCCGAGGAGGCTTTGTTGACAAGCGATCGGCTAAAATAAGATCCAGCCGGGAGGAGGCACGCATATCCACCATCAGCAACCCGCTTCCTGTGAGACAGCAATTTTCTGAATGACGGAGAAGCTCCCACACATCCCCTAAAGTTACCTTAGTTATTTATTTGTTCAACATTAATGATTAATGAGGAGGAAGGCTTCGAGTGGCAGCAGCGAGGGAGGATTAGGAATTTCGGGTATTCCGAAGTGATAGCGTGACATCCACGTCATTGGCTTCCATGGGTATTTGTTATATTTTTTAACCCTTGCAGAAATCCCTGACGTGCTCAGGGTCTTAGCAGTTTCCATTTTGTTAATTGGCCTATTGTCCGCATATCAATCAGATTAGCGCTGGGGGATCTAGGTGGAGGGTGCTGAGTGGAGCAAGTTTACCCAGGAGGAAGTGCGGGGCTTTGATCTTTGCTAATGAGCTGCCAATACCGCCCTCAAGGGTTACTTCCTGCGACCAGCTGGAGGCCTGCAAGTTAGGCCACCTGAAACAACACACACTCTTTCCCTTTCCAAGTGTCCTCTCCCCACCTGACCATCCCCCATCTTTCTTCAATAGTGTCCCTTCCCCCCAACTGAACTCTGTGATAATTGGAGATAGAGGTGGGCTACAGTCAGTCACCCAGGGTTCTATTGTCCTCAGTGTATTCACTGGAGCTCTAGCCGGAGTTGACACTAGCAGCTTGATGGATGAACGTTCTCGGCGACACTTGGGTCTATCTAAACGGAGTTCCCCCTTAAATTTGATCATTTCGTCTGTTGGGTAAAGAAGAGTTTGGTGTATGATTGATGTGACATTCTGTTTGTACTGCCATTTTGTGTTAGCGTGTGTATTACGAAATCATCGTTTCAAGACCAGATGTCTTAATTTGATCAGTATTACGAATAGATGATGTCAGTTTTCCACACAATCTATTTTGAGGGGTTTTCACACGAACACATCATGTACCACATTGAGTCACAGGTTAAGAAAACACACAGGATGCACAAGCTGACTGGAATGTCCAAACAGGAGTTCTCGATTCACTTCACAACGTCCCATAATCCTCGGCGCTTCCAGTAAACCTCTCACCGCTGGGTATCATCTCACTCCTTTGTAACCGTGGGAGAGGGTTGGAGCAGAAAACTCAGCCAATCCTCAGAAGCTCCGTTTCACATCCATTCTCTTCCCTGATCCAGCTCAGGTACCTGCAGTCCTGGGAAAGAAGCGACTGGCCATGTCTTTCCCCACTGGACAGTGAGCCATGCTGAGGTTGATGGCGAGCACACAGCAGCCCCTTTGATGGGCGTGGGGACAGGGCGACACGGGACACTTCCTGGGCTGAATGGCGCCCCGACACTCGACACCTGGGACAGCGGCGCTCCGACGCTGGCCCAATGCCAACCTCAACGAGGTACCTTTGTGCTCCCGGGCTCGGTAACCTATCCGGAGAGATCTCTCAGTGCTGGTTCCCATGCATTACTCCACTCTGCTCCGCTCCGCCTTTGTGCCCGACTGGCTCGGAACTCTTCCCGCTTCCTTTTGCCTCAATCCAGGCTATAATTGCACGGTCCCGGTGAAAAGCGAGCATGAACTCAAAAGGAGGGGTCTAACTCGTGCTTTGCTGTAGCCTTGGGGATCGGGCCAGTGAATACAGTTGCTTGTACATGTAAAACTGTTCTTAGGGATTAATTTGAAGGCATTGTTCAGAAAAGGGGTATCTGATGTCCCACTGTTTTTATGGCTGCTCTTTATGTCTTCCTTACAATGAGGTACAAAGTGTTACATTTTCCGCACAAAAAGTCAGCACAAGGACCTCTTGTTGAACAGGGGTTAAATTGTACAGTTTTTTAGCACCATTGACTCGAAAATAAGACAAAAGTGCCAATTTGTTCATCCAATTTGTGCATCCATAAGAAATTAAAAGTATATTCTAGTGACATCAAATTAGTCACCCTTTGCTTAGAATTTGCTAAATAATTGTATCATTTTTGACCTGGAAAGCTTATTTAAATGATAGGGTGCTGAAAGAATTTCCATCTATTATGAACTCTTATTGCCTTTTGTTTCATTTGGCCCTAGTCATCCATTTAAATTTTTTAGTTTTAGGCTTTTAATGAAAGAAATGACTGATGTCTATGTTGGCACAATTATATTTTTCAAATGTATTTTTTTACTATACATACATCTTATAAACTTTGCGTTCAAAGATGTTTCAGATGGTGAGAAACAGTGTTTCAAAACTTTTGAGCAGTAGTACAAAATTTTTGTTTTATAACACGTTTTTTTAAATAACTTTTGGGGGTTGCTTTGTCATATTGTTCATTGAATCACAATAGTATAGCATATTCTAGTCCCAATTTATTCCAAAATCCCAAATTAACCCCTGGTCCTGAGATCCATTATATAGATGTCAAAGTAAGGGTTTCATAAAATATCAGTATCGACAATATCATGGTTATGGATATTGTATTCATTCCACACAGTAATATCAAAAACTGTTCAGGATCTATTCATTAAATGTTTTGCCTAAAGAGTCGCAATGATTTGAAAATAACATAAAACCGATAGACAGAACCATATAGATACCGTGATATCACAACCAGGGATTATGGTGACCATGATAACCGTGCAAGAAAACAAAATAACGTGACAGCCCTATAAAAAAACGAAGATATGCTCATTTCTTTGCATTCTTATGGTGCTAAAACACCAAAGTTATCAAATCCGGTTGCAAACCCACGATTAACCGCAACAATGCGACCGATGGCTGGCACGTGTGCAGGCGACTCCGGGTTTGCTTGTTTGAGGTGCTGCCTCCAAAGCCTTGGGCGGCTCGATCCGAACCCACCAGCTCGTCTGGCTCGTCAAACGCACAAGTCTGTCTCCCCAAGAAGGTTTAGTGCATTGTACAAAGTGACAAACCCATCAAAGCAGCCAGGCCCAAATAAAAGGTCTTTTTATGACTTTCCTTCAAAGAGCGGCTGGGAGTTCAAAGCACACACAGCGAGCGCAAGTCGATGGAAAGTTCAGAATCATACGGAGAGGCAAAGAGATGTGGGGGTGGGGGGGCCTCAAAGGGGATTCGATATTGCTCATGAAAGGCCTCCCCCAACCTGCCATACTCTGTGTTCTCCGAGGCAGGAAATCTTCGACATTAGGTTATCATTTTCCCGTAGACACCACCTTGCCGCTGTACTAAATATACCAATTTCACAAGCGCGTGACGTATGTGCTGTATCTCCGGCGGCATATGGCACGTCTTTTGTTGGCGAAGCAGTGAGCGGCTGTACGCTGTAGCCTGACTGCCGCAGATAAGAATTGGAAAAACACCTCCCTTTACAAAACACAGAGAGCTCTTTAATTAAAATTGGATGTCACTTGTGGTAAACATCTTTATTTATGTGCGTACAGTATGCCTAACATCAAACGCGGCTTGGATGCAAAGCCTCAGTTTGGTGACGTAACGTGAGCTTTTCGACACTCAAAATTGTGACTCAGCGTTGCATCTCCCATTGCATTCTGAGTGCATCTTGCGAGTAAAATCATTAGTTTCACTGGAATTTAATGTGAATCAGCATGTCAGACGTGAATCAGCCCAGATGATGTATGAGTTTGTACCTTCTGCAGGCGCTGGATTCATTCACGATGAGTCATATTGAATCACTGTAAAGCACATGTCAGTGTTACTTTGGCTCTTGCAGGCTTTGAACACACTAGATGGACAAGTTTACAAGCAGAAACCTTAGAACAGGCAATGACCCAAATCTATGTACAGCAAACCATCAGGGGCGAATCTATTGTTCCGCTATTTGTGGCACTGTTTAAAGCAAGACATGTTAGCATGCTCACGGCACAACGGCAGTGACCATAAAGCCACCTCGGAAACGTCCTCAGTTTTCTTTGTGGAATTGCACGGAAGAGAGTTTAGCACAAACTTCCTCCGCCGAGTCTCGGTTGACTCTCCAAACAAACGTTAACAGTGGAGCAAATCAAACGAACGCTTCCTCACTAATTACAAAGCAGTCTGAGTTTATGTTGGCCGGGCAGGAGCGAGCGCCCCAGGCTGATCCGCCAACCAGCTGATGGATTGGCCATCCAAACGTTTGGCTTCGGCGGGTGTCATTCCGTTCGTTCAGCGGCGATACGGTATCGAGTCACCCCGTGCCATTGTATAAATAAAGGTACGATTTCCGCTCGCAGATATATAATGCAGGTATCTCCTTACCGAGCCCTCCCTTCCCACTGGCTTTGTGCTCCTGAAATCCCCCGGCTTTTAATCCCTACGGCAACAAGGGTCTGTTTCTCTGCTTTAGACTTGAAGTAGGCCTCTGAGGCCTGCCGTATGCCTCGGCCTGTTGGCCAGAAGCCTCCTGTTTACAATTTCCCTATTCCTGTTTTTAATGTTGCTCCGAGAGCAGCCACAAAGGGCCAGTTTTGTCCAGCGTGAACAAGGGAGCCATTAGAAGAGAGATGGAGGAAGGAAGGAAGGGAGATTTGGGAGGGTTAGTTTGGGGAGGAGGGGGGAATCAGGTGCCCCAGGAGGGATTAGTTATCCCAGCTGCTCCCTTTGGGGCATGAAGGCATTTTTATTTCAGACTGAGGATGAATCGGAAAAAAGAGTGAAACATTTCTGTCTCTTAGAGGCTTTTTTCTAGTCAATGAGACTCAGTGGAGTTCTCAGATATGCTTCATTTGAGTATCAACTTTGTTTCATGCATTTTTGAAAGACTTGACATAATATAAATGGGGAAAGCAGAACTCAGATTATGGAAATGGATGAGAAATGTTTATGGTTGTATTGAGATCTCTTACAACTGATAGCAGAATTAGGATTTATGGCCAAATACACAATACACAATTTGCTTTTTATGCTTTCCTATGAGAGTTCTTTCAAAGTGCTCTGGTGATATGAATGTACCTTCGATAAACCTTCACTCAATAGATATAAAATAGCAATCGTCAGATCATTTAGATGGGGTTGTATATTCATGTCTTCTCATGTAAGAGATAACACAAGAGATACTGCTTGATTCTTGGAAATGCTTATCTTGTTATCTTAACACCAATTTAACGCAACATTTAAGAGGTTCTCTTTTTTCTTAAGTCTGTTGAGTTTCAAATAAATAAATAAAATAAAGATATTGTTGCTGTCGTCCTGAAATGGTTGTCCAAATTCGCTGTTTTCAGGAAAAAAACACTGTACTTTTTAAAGGATTAAATAATGTGGCGTCAAAGGTGTCAAGCACTTTTTTAATGCTATTATTGGTTAGGTATTTGCACAACCAAGTGACAAACATAAATTGTGACTAATAATAACGATTTATGCTAAACAAATCACAAAATATGGAGATACAAGGTTTCAGACATATTTATTTATAGTGTTCATTAATCTTTAATATTTTTCTTAATGTGTGTTTGTAAATATGTGGTGAAAATAAAAACCATGCCATAAGGGTGTTGGTCCTTTATTGTAAATCTACAGACCTTTTCACCAAGCAAATATGAGAAAATCCCAGCCAGCTGCACATGAGAGCCGATACATTTTTCAGGGAAAAAGTGCGGCTGGAAAGTGAAGCTAGTTTAACGTGAAGCACTTTCTTAATGGAATATTGTCAAAAAAAGGGCCTTCACTGTAAATACCCTATCTAGCCCAAAGCCCATGGCTTTACTCTGGTCTTATCTATGGATAATTCCCCAGGGTAGCCGTGGACCAGCCAGCCCTCACAGTGGAAAAGCACCATGACTTTTTCTTTTCTCCATATGGCAGCCATTTGTCTCAAAGAGCTCTGTCAAACATAAATAATATGTTATGAAAAAAAGAGGCAGAAAGCATTGCTTCCTCTGGGAAAGAATCTCCGGAGGTCTGGTGTCCTTCACATCTTTGTCCTTCAGAGAGCAAAAAGAGAGAGAGAGAGAGAGAGAGAGAGAGGGAGAGAATAGTACACATTGGTTGCAAGTAGGAGCAGAAAGTCTGTAGAGCTCATGTAGCCCTTAATAAAAACAGGCCCAGAAAACGAAGCCCATCTGTTTGTTTGGACTCAAGCTATCAGGAAATGACATCAATCAATGAAAAAAACTCTGCTGAAGTTTTATTCAACTCAAGTTGTTCGTCGACAAGATGCCAGACCTCTCCAGTGTTAGGACTATCTAACTAAAAGTAGCACTAACTAAAAGTAATTTACATTTATGCGTTTGGCAGACGCTTTTATCCAAAGCGACTTACATTGCATCATACTATACATTTGTTTCTTAATATGTGAAAAGTCATTTTAAAATAACAAATAGCTGGTTTTATCTTAATACTGTAATAAGAAGCTTTACAGCCGAGCAAACTCAAGTGATAACAAACACACTTGTATATGGAACAATGATACATGCAATTTATTTTAAATTGATTTATTTTAGTATTTTAGAATAGAAAAATTGAAAGAGTGAGAATTCATAAAGTTGTGTGGCATATGATTCATTTTTGTAATAACAAACAATAAACTAAATAAATGGGTTATTATTTATTACAGTAACAATAACTGTTTTTATTTAGTCAAATTCAAATGTTTATTATATAAATAATATAGTGTTGTATTGTTGGAGTAGTGGCATTTAAAGAGGCATCTATCTGCTGTCACCCAAATGTTGATAAACACTGAGCTTATACACAATTCGAGATTTATGTTTTTGGCAGATGCTTTTATCCAAATTGTAGCTTATATTTTTTTGATCAGTATGTGTGCTTCCTGGGATCAAACCCATGACATTTGCATTGCTAAACCAACTGAGCTACAGGAACACATAGTATATTAATCTTAAAAAATTTTAATTTATAGAAAAAATACAATGAATTTGTGCTCTGTGTATCCAAAATGTTTTGAAACATCACCAATTTGATGTTGAATAATAATAGTCGTTATATTAATGGATAACATTGAGAAAGATAAGATGTATTAATTTAACTTGTAGAATTTATTTAATTTTAGTTCATATAACCACCATATTGTATTGGCAGATATCACTCTAAATAATCACACTGTAAAAAAAATGTAAAACCGTAAAATTAAGAAAAATACAGCAAATGTACAAGAAAAACGCGGAAATATAAATTTACAGGGAAAACTGTTATTTTACGGTTTATTTTTCTTAAATTTATTTTTTTCCAGGATTTTTTTACTGTGTCGATTTTAGTGGAGATATTTGGTTTTGGTGCACCTGTAGTATACACATTTATATTTATCTTGGTTTATTATTAAATTAATACCTTATTGTTGTTTGCTTATATTTTATGTTTACTTAAAACTGAATCCATCAATGAATGTTTTTGCCATTAGAGTAAATTAGTTTTGTGTTTTTTGGTCTGGTTGTTGTTTGTTGATTTACTAGAGTGTGTTTGGTGTTTTTTATTTTGTTATTATTTTGTGATTGTGAATGACAAACCCCTTGAAAATATCATGATCATATCCATAGGGATTAATCCTAATAAATAAACATAAGGCAAGATTATTTCTATAGCACATTTCATACACAATGCTAATTCAAAGTGCTTTACATAAAAATAATTTGAAAAATCATATAAAAATAATCACAACAAGAAAAACAAGGAACTTAAAAACTTTTGAACACATTTATTTAAAGTGAATTTAAGAAGTTAAGAAGAAATGATTATACATCAAATACAGTGCAGTCAGTTCGGACATAGCACAGTGCTCATTCAGTAAATGCACATCTTAACAGATGAGTCTGGATTTAAATGTTGCTAATTTAAAGGTTGTCTAATGGTCTTCTTGGGAAGGCCGGTGAGAAGACCATTGCAATAATCCACCTTGTTAACAATAAAGGCATAAACAAAACATCTAATTCTTGCAATGTTTTATGTTGTGCTAATTTAGTTACCACTTTAACATGACTATTGAAACTAAGGTCTGACTCCGGAATCACACAATGATCCCAACTTGATTTTTAGTTCACCTTGAGAACTTCATCTTTGTCGCAATGACTTCAGTTTTCTCATTGTTAACTGAAGAATGTTTTGGCACATCCAACTGTTAATTTCATCTATGCATTGGCATGAGAGAGTCAACGGGGCTGTAGTCATTTGGCGATAAGGCGATGTAAATCTGGTTCTCATCTGCATAGCTGTGATATGCAATTTGGTTCTTTTTTATTATTTGACTCAGTGGGACCATATACAGGCTAAACAAAAGTGGCGCAAGAATTGAGCCCTGTGGGACTCCGCTTGTCATTGACGTCCACTTAGACGTCTGCTCTCCTATACTCACATAATAACCTCTCCCATCTAAGTATGACCTGAACCATTTGAGGACAGTCCAAGAAAGACTGACCCAGTTTTCTAGTCTCTCTTGAAGTATGTTATGATCGACAGTGTCAAATGCAGCACTGAGATCTAGCAGTACCAGCACTGATATTTTGCCAGAATCAGAATTTAGGCGAATATCACTTATAATCTTTATGAGCGCTGTCTGTGTGCTAAGATGCGGCTGGAAACCAGATTAAAACTTGTCCAGGTATCCATTTGAGTTTAAGTAGTTGTTCAGCTGATTTAAACATACATGTAGACAACTTGTATACATAACATTTATAAAACACACTACCAACAACGCTTTTAGAAAATCGATCTCTTCTTTAACTCCTTTAACTTTATATCTATTCCTCTCTGTCCTTCTGTTTCTTCAACAAGCCGGCCTCAAGCTTTCCATGTGTGTGGACGGGCCCATGATTAACATTCGTTCAATCCGCTGTGGGACACACATTCTAAGCCCTTCCTTCCTGCAGCAAGTGGAATTCTCATTAAGTCATAACTACTTTTCAAGAGCAGCATTCCTGCTCAGGAGTCCCTCCAAGACTCAAGCACAATGATTTTCTTAACTACAAGTTAATTGCTGAAGAAGACGTAGAAAGGGGGTGATTTATCTTGAATCTGACACGGGGACGTTTGTAAAATTAAAATCAGGTACAGCTGTCAGGCAGGAAATCATTGGGTCTTGCAGAGAAGTAAAATGGTTCTGTATTCAGACTTGCACAGACTTCCATTTATTTTGCTGATATCCATCATCGTATTTCTTAAAGTGAACATGAAGTCAAAATTGTGCATAATTCATCAATGCATGTCATTTGAAATAAAATGTTTGCTTTAGGGGTGTCAACTAGGGTTGTCAATGACAACCAGGATATCAAAAACCCTGTTTTTCAAAATTGTGTTAATACTACACATTTAATAATATTGTAAATAATTCTGCATGTGTGTGAGTGTTTATTCTATTTGCCTGCAGGGCAAATCATGCTGCATTGTGTTGTTTAGCCAGTACAGAGAACAAACCGAGTGACCGATGGGGCCACCTGGTGCTGGGTTTTCTCTCTGTGGCGTTGGGGATCGGGGAGCAGATCCTATCTTACCTGAGCTGAATGCCTCTGACTGGGGTAACTGAAATTGGGTGCCCCCCTACTTGACTCATTTAGTAATTTGTCTGGCTCTTTTCCTTCTTCCCTACGGCTTGTAAAATTATCCAGGAACTTCATTTCCTCTTCTCCAAAAGATGGATGCAAATCCTGTTGGAGAACGAGGGGAAAAGACTGTGGGCCCTTGAAATCAGCCTGAACCGAAGGAAAGCCGGTAATTATAAAAACACATACACAAACCTGAATGGCACGTTTGAACGAGGGGCCTGGGTTTGTATGTTTACAGTTTGCTAAATACTGTGCAAGTATAGTGTTACAGGCAGTTTTACCACACTCATTTCATATATATTAGGGTAATGAATGAATATCATGTTAAAACGTCATAGCATTCACATGGTATGAGTCCAAATAGCCACGGCACAATGTCTTGTCAAGTATATTTACAGCCGATGCTTTTATCCAAAGTGCATTCAAGGTACGTTTTATCAGCATTTGTGTTCCTTAAAAAATAAAACCCATGAGCGTTGAGGTGCAAATGCAATACTTTATCAATCAAGCTACAGGAACACATCAGTATATGAGTATTAGTATATGCAATGCAACACAATGTTTAAATAAACACATACTAAAAGAAAGCAAATGTACACAATATATTACAAATATACTGGAAACGGTTTCACTTTAGATGGTGTGTTGTTTAAAAAAATCACATTTTGCAAAAGCCACATGACACGCACAGAAGTGTCAAAATGTGAATCATTTGACCTCAGTAGACCGAGTAGCCATTTCATTCCACACACAGCCACCCGTGCACGTCGCTTCGGACCGGAGGCGCACCGCTAGACTTGTGGATGAAGCAAAAAAACGCATTATGGTCTGTTATGGTTGGCTGATCGTTCCCATTCAAACATGAGCTGCTCACAAAAGGGCCATGGCCGGGTTCAAATAATAGCCCCGCTCCCGCCCCCTCCGGCCCATTTAGATGATCACGAGGCACTTTCGGTGGCAGGGCAGAATTTGTGCCCCCTGTCCTGGTCTTGTTGTTACGTACTGGTGATGAACAGCAGGCCTATTGGTTGGACTTCCTGAGTTTCAAAGAGAGCGTTGCTGACCATCAGGAAGTGGAGGCTGAAAGGCCGAGTGTGTATGCGGGCTTGCTCATTCAGATGGAGAGGACTTCCCCCTTGGGTAGGGGGAAGTCAGGGATTTAGTTCAAAGCGACCGCAGACAACTTTTCAGAGGGTTTAGAAGTAGCGGTATGCGTTTACCAGTCAAGCAAGTGTGTCCCTCGCAGGCAAAACTAGCTGAAGAGACTTGTTCTCTAAGATCATGCTATTATGAGTGAAAACACTCGAGGACGGAAGCTCTTTGTGACTAAAGAAAGGAAAGCAGTTTCACTGTACTACAGTATACACAGTAATACTGGTTTGACAAAACACTTGCGCAATGTTGTTTCTCTCGAATGTCTGCTAGATTGTACCGCTACACTTACGGAGTCTCTCCGAGACAGAACATGGACTTTCCCATCTTTTGTTTTTGACTGAGAATGTGTGTTCAGTAAAACTCTATAGTATGATGATCTATATACATCTGTAATTTGGCTGTAATAACTAGATGCCTTAGACAGGTTACATGAGTTCACTTGCAACAAAAGCAAACAAATTGTTTGCTGTCTGGGAGATTTATATGTACAATACACTGTAAAAAAAACATTAAAATGCACCAGAAATAAAAAGTTTTCAACAATTATCTTGTAAATTTGCTGTCTTGTCTGTAATTTTACGGGTTTTGACCTTATTTTCAAATATAGACTGTAAGAAAAAAATCCTGTATAAAACTGAAATTTTCCAGCAGCTGGGGTGCCAGAAATAAATGTACGGTTCTTCGCAATTTTTTTCTTGTAAATTTGTGGACTTTTTCTGTAATTGTACGTTTTATGACCGTATTACAAAAAAAGTATAAATATTTTAAAAAATACGTGAAAAATCTGTAAGAAAAATCAAGTCATTTTGTTTTTACATTGTATGTGGAAAACTGGAAACAGCAAAACTCTGATTTTTTTTTATGTTTTATATTTTTAATGTTTTATGTTTGTTTTGCTCCGTTGGGTTACATACGGATGCACAATGAACAATCAAGCTCACCAATAATGATAACAATAGCAATATTAGACACACTTGTTACATACACTTGTAATCTACAAACACTTGTTCTTGTGTGGCTAAAGCCACACAAGAACAAGAGAAACAGTTTCAATCAAATTTTTTCCCAAAAAAGCACTAACGTCCTGATAAACTGGCACCAAATATAATTTTTTTTATTTTAAGTAATACAAATTGCATGTCAGAGCGCACAGATGAAACACAATAAACCTGCTTTTTCGGAGGCGGATAACTGCTCTTTAGAAACGTAGTTGTGTAAAGACAATTATGAGATGTAATACCAAACCACTTTCACATCAGACTTTGGCTAAAGCATTTTAGAACAACAACCGCTCAATGCTGTGCAACAAGATCTGACAGTTGTTTAGTCAAGTCCAGTCCATTGAGATTTCATTGAATTTCTTCATATCGGATAAGAAAAATGCATCCGACTCAATTGAGCACATAAGGTTTTTTAAGAGTTTAATGACGCACCTTGGCGTTTCCACCCAGCATTTTTTATTCGATATCCCAAAATGCGCATAGAAATAGATGGACCGAAAAATGGCTAATGAAAACCAGGTACATGATCAGAACATATTGTGCAACCAAGACAACCAAATGTACCTAAATGAGAACCAAAGTTAAATTTAATTGAACAATGAACCAAGAAACACAATACAAACAAAATGAAACAGAAAATCAACCATAAATCTAAAAAAACAGACGATAACATTATGTTTATTCTTATAGGCGCACATGCTGCTTTCACATTTTAATGCACAAACCCTATAAAATTGAATGGACTTGGATTGGCTGTCAATGTTTTATAGCATTTTGTGTCATTTGAAAAAAGCTGTGAAATTGATCCCAACAGTATCATTCCTCTGTATTCTGCTATTCTTTTATTTACAATGATTTAAAAAATATTTAATCTTTATCGTCCTTGATGTGAACAGGCCTTAAATGTTAAAGCGGTCCTAACACACAGGGTTTCTGCCAATCTCATATTAATCTTAAGTACCTATAGAGTAGCATTGCATACTTCGTATCTTCGAAGAGTATTTCGTTTGATCACATTTATAAAAGATAGACACAGCTTTACGATTGTTTCCGAAAACATACGGCGCGTGTGGGGGGGAGGGGTAGGCTGAACCAAAGCACGTGCGCACCCATTGTCAACAAAACACAGACATCAGTTTCCCTCACCGCATGCGGTTCATGTCCGGCAACTCTGGGACAGCTCCATATATCAGTTTCAAACCATCTCCAAATCCAGCGTTATATCCACAGACTTTCCTTTTTCTGCAGAACACAAAAGAAGATATTTTGAGAATTATCGGTAACAGAAAACCCTTGGTGCACATTGACTTGCATTGGTTTTGTGTCTACACAATGGAAGTCAAAGGGGACCAACGGTTTTTGGTTAACAACATTTTTCAAAACATCTTTTTTGTGCAGAAGAAAGAAATGACAACAGGGGGGTAAAATGATGACAGAATGTTTATGTTGAAGGTGAACCTTTCATTTAAGGCGATAGTTCAGTAGTTAGTTCGCCCATAACTTAAGACCTTAACTCAAGCCCAGTTGTCTGCTGCTGTCCTCTCTTCTGCTCTGATTACAGGACATAGGCAGTGAATTGAGTTGATGCTATCTGCTTTTCCTGTTCTCTCATCCGTTCTGCTTCAGTTCTTTCCTCATTTACTGTAAAGTAACAGTAAGTTCTTTCAGCTCCCGGAGAATAAATGTAGAATCACTCCGGCCGATCGCTTGGCCGGGCCCAGGGACAGAACTCACGCTCCCCCTAAATCGCTCGAATCGGAAAGCAGATAATACAGAGATTCTGCTGAAGACAAAGGGTAATCCAACACATCTGTCTCTGTTTCGCAACTGCAATATTTCATCGAAAATTCCTCGCGAAGTTTCGAGAGGATGTCTGGTCAGTTGCATCTGACTCAGTCAAATATGCTGACACGACGGCACGCAGCCAGCCTTGTGATGGCGGGAAGTCAAAATCGGTCTTTGGGCGATGTTGGGCTGCGGTGTTGTGTAATCGCCTCGTGTGCAGGTCATGCTTAGGTAAACTATGCAATAGAGCCTGTTGTTTTCAAAAAGCACATCATTTTTAATGATATCCCAGAGCTGCACACGGAAAACTTGTTATTGGAGCTGCGCTCTTATCCAAATCTGGTGGTACTTATGGTGGAGCGGTTTGTTTTTATTATGCAATCGGTACATTTGAGTTCAACTTCAATTCATTTTGACCAGCACGTCAGTGTAGAGTTCTGTAGCTTTATCCTCGTGTCTTATGTTGTTGATTTGGATGTAATAATAAAGTAAACTGTCCATCACGAAAGAGAAACCAAGAAATTATATTTAGCATAAAATCAATAAAACTCTTTGAGGTTTTTTTATGCCAGTTAAGCACATTTGTCTCCAAAATCTCAATACTGTGATATTTTACTTTGTTGTTTTGGTGATTCTTATTAGATTACCATTGGTGACAATAATAACACAACGTGTACAATATGTCGAGTAAAATAGTCTAATTTCGGACTTGAATGTGTTTTAACATCAGGATTTTAATCTTAACTCATTCCAATGCATTCTGGGATTGTTTTCTGTATGTAAATTATATGTGATGCTGTCCCAATGGTACTTCTCATTACAAATACCACGAATAAATACTTTACAATTGAATTAAAGGCATAGTTCATCGAAATATTTAAATTCTGACATCATTTATTCACCCTCATGTTGTCCAAATCCTGTATATGACTTTTTCATCTGTGGAACCCAAAAGAAGATATCTTGAGGAATGTTTCAGTTATTTTGTGTCTATACAATGGAAGTC
Source organism: Triplophysa siluroides (assembly GCA_006030095.1). Taxonomy (NCBI): domain Eukaryota; kingdom Metazoa; phylum Chordata; class Actinopteri; order Cypriniformes; family Nemacheilidae; genus Triplophysa; species Triplophysa siluroides. Next base: position 38,024 of record VCII01000075.1, on the reverse strand, counting down.
AATGGGGGTCAATATTGTTTGGTGGCCAGCGTTCTTCAAAATATCTTCTTTTGTGTTCTGCAGAAGAAAGAAAGTCATACGGGTTTGGAATGATATGAGGGTGAATAAAGGATGACAGAATTTTCATTTTTGGGTGAACTGTCCCTTTAATGGCCTATATTTGATGATAAGAAGAAATGAAGCATCCCCTCCCTGTAAAATCTAAATTTGTATTTCTCTCTTTTGATTTTGAGGTAGGCTCATATACATGACCTGGACATGTTCTCACCTTTGCTTTTAACATCACTGAACAAATTTCAGCAGTTTCCCAGATTTTAATCCATGTGCTCCGCTGTTTGTTCTCCCTAATGTAAAACACCTTTGTAATGTAAAAAATGTAAAACAATCTCAAGCCTTCCTCTTCCTCTCTTTGTAATCCATCTCACAGCCTCTCCTGTCTTCCTGCCCCCCTCCCCCCTCCTCACAGTGAGGCAGATAAGGATGATGTCATACGTCCGCTTCCTGGGGATGTGAGTAACTGTATACGTTGTGTTGAGGGCCACGCTGGGGAAACCTCAGCAGAACGCCAGCGCTTCAAGCACACACACACACAATCCTGTGAATTCTGTGTTTATCACGAAACTCTGCAGAACATCTGATGCTCGCAATCAAACCACATCTTGTTTAAGGGAACAAACACAAAGTCCAGCGCAGACTTTCCCTTCAGATATTACTGTGTGAGTTTATGTCACAGTAATTTTATTTCATTTCCGCACCGCAGCTCACACAAAACACATGTCGCTCACAATAAAACTTTATGTTAGTGTGTTACGATGCAATATAGACCATTTGGGAAGACGTAAACAACACTGGTGCAGTTCTGTTTTTTAGTTTAGTTTTTATTTAATTGTCTTTCTCTTGCGGCAAGGAAGAGATTGGTAGCAGCAACATTTTTGTCAGTACTGGATTACTGCGATATCATATATATGCAGGCACCTAAGCATTGTTTACAGACGTTGGATTCCGTTTATCATGGTGCATTGAGGTTTATCTCCAACTCAAAAGGCCTTACTCATCATTGTTTTTTGTATTCTCGGGTATGGATGACCGGCATTGTCATCCCGTTGACTTAAGCATTGGTATTTGTTTATATATAAAGTTATTTTAGGGTTTTTCCTTCATACCTGCATCAAATATCTCTCAGAAGGGTGTAAAGAGTTATGGGCTCCGTTCACAGGACTACTATCTCTTAAACATCCCTAAAGTTCGGACAAATGTGGGTAAATGGGCATTTAGTTATGCCGCTCCATTTGATTGGATTTGGTTGTAGTCACCTGATTGCAATTGTTTTGAATGAATCTTGTATGTTTTTGTGTATGAAATTCAAATGTAATTTTATGTTTTTATGTAACCAAATTGTGCCGCCTATCTTGGACAGGACCCTCTTGTAAATGAGATTGTAAATCTCAAGAGTTTTTTAATTTTCCTGGTAAAATAAAGGTTATATATATATATACCTTTTTTAAAGATTTTGATTTAGTTCAAAGTGTTGTTGATTGCATTTTGTTTTGTTGTGTAGTGTTAAAAACGGAAACACGAAGTGCTTCTGGACCAGTGTTGTTTACATCTTGCAAAATGGGCAAATCCATGCAAAAGTCAACCTTTTGTTTTCATCCAAGGTTTTTACATAATGATAGGTCAGATGTCTGCATAATAGCCATTTTAATTCTCTCTTAATGTTTTTAAAGCTTTTTAGTTTTTACGTAATAGCTTTCTATTGTCAGGTTAGGTAAGGGAACTGTCACATCCATAACTTGGTTGTCACATCCATAATGGTCCATATTCCTCTTAAACAGGCACATAAAAATGTAAATAAAATAACTTATGTCGAAAGAGATCCAGTAATTTTCTGTTTCTTGTGTTTTATTGCTTCTGGACTGTACATTTTAACTCGCAGAGATCCTAGAAAGTATGTTGTCTCTTAAAAACTTTTTTTGTCACATCCATGACGTATTAATATTTCTCTCTTAAAATAGAAATCTCGGGCATAGACTGATTTTTTTTAGTGTTTATCATCAGGGGTTTAGTAAATTATAAACACATGGAAATAAATACATTCTCTGAGAATATTTAAGTTTTTACTGAAAATTGCCCAAATAGTCTGTACATGATAAATATGATATATTGGGTAAAAAAAATATATTTACAGAATTGTACAATATATATGTACTGTTGACTGAAGTTTATCAGCATTTATCTTACTTTGTCCTCTGTCTTGAATGTGTTTTTAACTTTTCGCACTTAAAGGGACAGTTCACCCAAAAATGAAAATTCTGTCATCATTTACTAACCCTCAGATTGTTCCAAATCTGCATGAATTTCTTTGTTTTGCTTAACACAAGGGAAAAAATTTAGAAGAATGTCAGTAGCCACACAGATCTCTTCCCCCATTGATTGCCATAGTAGGGAAAATAAATACTATGGGAGTCAATGGGGGATGAGATCTGTTTGGTTACTGACATTCTTCTAAATTTCTTCCCTTGTGTTTACCTTGTGTTGATTGTTTGGAACAATCTGAGGGTGAGTAAATGATGACAGAGTTTTCATTTTTGGCAGAACTATAACTTTAAATGTAGAGTACCATTGTTTTGCTTGAAGTAAAACTTTGGATATACAAACGGTAATCAGTTTGTCAAAAATTATTAATCACTTTTACCACAATTTTACCATGGTTAACTTTCCTTCCTATATGAGCTACATGTGAAGCTACCTTTGGGCCAAAAGGGTATCTTAGATAAAAGTAACATGAAGTAAAGTATCATGATAATAATAAATAACTTTGATGTCTTCTAAGTCGATTTCCCAACTGAAATAAACTCTCAAATTTAAGACACCGTACATAGACAGCAACTCTGTGCTCTCCGCAAATAGTGCGAGACAGCTCTTAAACAGAAAACAATTCCTTTAGTCATTGTGGAATGAAAACCTATGTCCTTTTAAGAGTGTAAACCGATATTTTCCCATTTATGGTACGGAAACGTGAGTCTGCATGTATCTGTCAGCAGACTGTCCTGTGCCAAGTATCTCTTTCCGGTAAAAGATTACTGTCTTGGAGGTTTGCTATGTTCATTAAAAAAGACCAGGATGTGGTCCATCTTGTAATTTACACCAAGGGATAAAAGTGCAAAGTTGCTCTTAACGTAAAGACAGCGGAATGTCAAACGTCCGTGCGACATTTCTCCAGTCAATTTCAATGTGATTTAAAGAGTGAACGGACAGAAATTCTGCCTCCGCTGCTCACAAACTTTCACCCACATCCTTTCAATTCCGCATGCATACAAAGACGCAGGCGAGCAGTGATGTGTGAGCTGGGCTCCGCTGGCTGGGCCCCAAGGGCCGCTGTTCTTCTCTAGTCTAGCGTGGCACTGCTCCTTTCACCGGCTCCAAAGGGACCTCTGATTAGAAATCCTGCTCGGCTGCTGAACCCCCCGTCCTCGCCTCACTGTGAAGACACAACTTAACAGAAGCTCACACAAGGACAAAGCAAACATTTAGTTTGGTGCAGAGTTTTGTCTACGGTGGCCGTGTTTTATTGGCTTTTTTGGATGATTCAGTATCTGCTTTTACAATTTCCTGTACTGGGTAAAGCAACATAAACCAAAGGTAGAGAATGAAAATGCAAGCGTTTGAGAAAGGGACTCCTAGTCGGTCAAAAACCAAAGAGTGAAATGTTTACCAACCAAAGAGAATTTCAATTGTGTGGGTATAGCTGTAATATTAAAGACACTACGCAAATATGTCAATACAATGATGTTATTGCTGTGTACTTCTATTTTAAATGGCATATATTAAAGGGATAGTTCACCCAAAAATAACAATTCTGCCATCATTTGTTCACCCTCATTTCTGTCTCTCTGAGAGTTGACATGGTAATGTATATGACAACATTTAAAGATCGAGTATCACAGGCAGTTTCTGCCAATCTCATATTAATCTTGAGTGCCTATACAGAACTATAGCACGAGCAAGCAACACAACATCACATTCATCCCTTCATGTTTTGTACATTATGCACGTACACGCCGATTGCCAACAAAACACAGACGTATGACTTAGTTTGACTTACCGCGTGCAGTTCATGTCCTGCATCTTTTTGCACTGGGACCGCGCCATCTATCAGTTTCAAACGATCTCCAAATCCAGCGTTATATCCACCATTTATATAACATCCATCACTGGATGCCGTGAACAAACAGACACACCTGAACTACACTATAGCAAGAGTTACGAGCTGCAGCGCACATAATCTTGATGGTAAGCGGGTCTCGCTCGTCGGTTGGCTCGTGGGCGGGCTCTTTCTTTCGCCTTGCCATGCTTTTCTGGGAGAGTGGCCAATAAAAGGAATAGGATCTCTCTGACAACACAGGGATACAGAATTATAAAAAAACTTTCCGAAACAAGTTGGAGTGCTGGGGAGTGTATCAAGTACAGAAATACTACGTCATACGTCCAACTCGTTTTTTTAACAAGTTGACCATGTAAAGCATGAGAAGCCAGCAAGTTGAACAGTGTAAAGAAGTCAAAATGCATGACATAGCATGATACCCGATCTTTAATATGTTGGATTTTGGCGGAATAGATCTGCTACGGCTGCTGTGCGAGAGGAAGTACAGCGGCTTGTTAAGAATACTGCTTCTGCACATGTAACATACATGAAATACCTTGTCAGATCAGATATATACAGGTGGAGCTGGGGAAGGTGGAGGGTTTCTTGAATTTCATGTCAGAACTTTGGATGTCGTTCAAAACCTGTATATGACTTTTTCTTCCAAAAAAATATTTTCATATTAAAGAGGTTGAGTTAAAGGCAGGGTGATCCTTATTTTTTAAGAAACAATTTTGTCACGTTGGTTGGAAATCTCTTTACATCCAGATAGCAATCAAGAAGTTTAGTCAAATGGTCAAATAATATGTTTTAATTATATATCGCCTGTGAAAGGCGTGGGACCAAAAAACGTTCGCCCAATCAAAACGTTCTGGCCGAACGCTGTGACATTTGTCACGTACGGATTTTGCATACCACTGCGCACCCCGTTCACGCAGACATCATACGTCATCAGTGCGCTCACGTCCGCTGTGTCAATGTTTGGAGAATGGCGGACAATCAGCAACAATCAAATTTTCCTACGGAACCGACAGCAAGTAAATCTACAAAACGAAAGTCGGTTTTTGAAAAAGCAGTGACGAAAATACTTCTGGATCATGAAAGATTAAAAACTCGAATTAACATCGGTTCAGCTTTTACACGATGGAGACAGCTCCGGCAGGCAAAGGGTCTGAAAGACGATACCATTGTGGCTCTCTTTCTTTTGGACGGGTACTGTATGTACATGCTTCGAGAATAATTTAATGGATTTAGTTTTTAATCTGTTACATGGATTTAAAAAATACATTCATGTGTTTGGAAGAGGCGTGGCTTTGGCGGCGAATCGCATTGAGGGTGGGATTATAATTTCAGTGCTAGCAGGCTAGAATTAGCACCTTTCCAAATCAACCACCCCACCTTTAAATCAATGAACGATAATAAAATCATTTTCATTTTTGGATGAACTATCCCTTCAAAATGATAGAGTTTATCAAATCCAATGCATACTTGCAAAAACAACCATCCACAAAGAAAAAGAAAGACTTTAGTTTCTTCAAACATGAAAAAAGGACACACGGGCTGTTCATGTCTCACACAGACCTGCGTCCAAGGCACTCAGACACTTCCAGACAGGAAGCGACTTGTCTCCCCTGACGACTCCTTAAAGACTCTTGCCAGAATACGGCCAGTAAGCCTCAAAATCCCCTCTAACCGCCTCTCACCACGCTCACTGCAGCTCTGTGGCACCTTTATTACACTCTCAACAGCCTGTCCTACCAGAAATTACCTCTGAATGAAATGCCAACAACACCTGCACGCTTCCTGACCAACCCATTACTGTAAACACACAGCTGACGGATGCATTTACATACACAGCTCAAGCTTTGTTAGCCATTTCTATGCTCCTTTTAAGATATTTAGACTGGTGCCTTTGTCCTAGCATTGTTTTTCTTGCATTAGCATTTTGTTAAGACAACAACATTATTCTCCTAAGGATATACATCGGACACGGTAAAATAGAATCCAGTAGATTGTTTTTAATTAGATTTAACCATTTTAGCAAGTTGAATTGAATGTTTGTAATACGCTTTCGTTTGACTTTTTATCATACAGTAGTGTGGGATTGCATCCTTAGCTTTAGAATTTGCTGAAGTGAGTTACAGTCTTTGGCAGCAAGCCCAAAATAAGCTTGTCCATGATGTCCTTTAAATACTGTCTGGTTGGGCAGCTCTCTAAGTGACTATTGTAAACAGAACCTGAAATTCAATTTGTCCCTCACACAAAAAAACGGAATTGCCTTTACATTACCACACCCAACACATCTATACAGTATGACATGTGGGACTTTGTGTTTAGTAAAAAGGAATTAAATGAACTGAAAATGATTCTCAAAGCTAAAGTGCGTCATTTCTGTTGTCAAACAGCTTCTGCCAACACCTCATATCGCCTCACGATAAAACTACATGAGGTGTGATGATTCTATGGTAATAGTGTGGGTAAAAATACGTGTTCAGACGTATTATCTGACATTAAGAGCTAACTCAAAGGTTTGTACGTGGTAGTTGCGCTCTATAGACGTTCTGTTTTGGTACATATTTGATGCCAAAGATCAATTTTATTTTATTCTATATTAGGGCTGTCACAGTATACCGGTATTGCACATAACCGTGAGATAAAAAACACAGTTATTTATAGTTATTTTTTACTCTTATCGTAAAAATATCAGCACTAGTTAAAATTTCGCCGTAAGAGCTACAATGGATACAAACTCTCTCCTTGCCACTTTACATTTGTATTTTGAGTGATTGATGAGAGTCATTGACAAATAAAAGACAAAACAAAAAACAAAATGTACATTTTACATTGACGATACAAGATGAATTTGACTGATAGCATCATCTATTTCTTAAAAAAAATGATTTCTCAAAATATAAACGTTAGTTGTTTAGCATATGTATCTTCAAGCAACACAATCTCACAGCAGTTCGTAACTGTTTTACAAGACTGCTAAATCTCTTGTCTATCTTGTCCCTGGTCTTGTCTATCTCTTGTCTACGTTATGTTTAGGGGCTAACTCAAAGTTTTGTACGTTGTATTTGCACTGCCTAGACGTTCCATTTTGGTAAATATTTGATTGATGCCAAAGATCAATTTAGTTTTATTCTATATTAGGGGTGTCACAATAAACTGGTATTGCCAATAACTGTGATATTAAAAACCACAATTCCCGATATTGTTATATTCCAACACATAACTTATCGTAAATATATCAGCACTGGTTAAAATAGATCAAAATACTCCCTACGTTTGTATTTTGAGTGTTTTTTGAGGGTCATTGACTAAATAAAAAACAAACCACAAAATCAAAATCAAATAAAATTCACAATACATTTACAATTTACGAAGAATTAATTTTTTTAAAACATTTCAGTATATATCGCGATGTGATATGTGGGGTTTACTTAGTGCTCAAAATATAAACTTCAGTTGTTTAGCGTACGTATATATCTTCAAGGCAAGCAACACAATATGTAACTATTTTACAAGACAGCTGATTCAGGAATTTGCATGATCTCTCGTCTACTTTGTTATGTTGAGGGGCTAACTCAAAGTTTTGTACATCAGGGTTTTGTACATTGTATTTGCGCTGCCTAGACGTTCGGTTTTGGTTCAAATATTTGATGCCAAACATATATTTTGTTTTATTCTATATTAAGGGTGTCACAATATACCACTACTGGCAATAACCGTGATATTAAAAGCACAATTACTGAAATTGTTTTATTTCTACACCTAACTTAACTTACTAGCTACAATGGATACAAACTCTCTCTCCACCCTCTTGATGATCTCTTGTCTACTTTGTTGTGTTTAGGGGAGAAGTTTCATTCTTAATTTTTCAATAATCATACATTTTTGTACGATTCACATCATACAAATACATACAAAATCACAGCCGTGTAAAATAGTTAGGTTTTCCCATGAGGTCAGAACGTCACTTCACATTAGCACACTAGCACAAGACAAGAGTATTGTGACATTACAAAAGATGACAAAACACTTGAGCTTTCAAATTCTTTAGACTTCTCTTTTGACATTCACTTTTCCATGACATCATGTCACAAGTCTATTTTCAGCTATGTCAAACATAGCAACATGTCTTTATCCCCCCAGGAAGTGTCCGGTTATCTCACGTTGGGCCGTCAGGGACTTTTAGGACTGGGGGAGTGCTTCATTCGAGACACGACGTCCACAGGAAGGTGCTCCGTGCCTCGACCCGCTCCACTCCCACATTGAGACAATGGCCCACTTCAAAAGGGCCTATTTGTTTGGACATTCCTGTGAATAAGGGAATAATTACAGGAGCTCTCCTGCTCTTTCACGAGAAAGGATGCAATTGAAAAAGAGGCAATGAAAGCAACACAAAGCACAGTGGGTGTTTGTGTGTGTACATATGGAAGTGTGTGTGTGTTTCCTGCAACACTGACATCGTAAAGGGAAGGAGATGGCTGGGTCATACTTGGTATGCGAGGCATTCGCCATAAATAGGGCCAAGACTCAGTGGTTTTTGTTTGTTGGTTGGTCCGACGGGGCTATTTTAATTCCAACGGGATTCTATCTAAAGAATGGCTGGAAAGGGAAAAAGGAAACGACGATGGATGTTAAAACAACAACATCTAGAGGCCACGTTTTTTCACGGCCGGCGGATGTGCTATTATGTGGATAAAAGTGGGCGCGTCTGCTTTCGAAAACAAAGCTTTCATGAGGGTATTAACACTCTTTAGGAGCTGTTTTCTAACCCTCGATGATCCAAAGAAGAAAGCGATTATCTTAACATGCGTTCTGTGACCCAGTTCGTGGCCAAAAATAAAGCCGGCGTCCCATAAGAGGACAGTTCAGATGAGTATCTCTCCGACGGCCACTTAATTATTGGAGCTAATGTCAATATCCTACTTCCTGAGGATGTATTACAGTTCATCAAAGAAATGGGACAGGGATAAAAGATTGCAATATTCCATTCGCACTTCACTGCCAAGCCAGTTTTTATCATCAGGAAGTACGAGAGACAGGAGGTGAACTTCCTGTATATCTGGATGGGGCTGTAATAGCTGGTGCTGTGTCACATCATGGGAATACGGATAGCCGTCCTGCCGAGAGCCTCGGTTGCTTTGGTGTGACGCACGAAGGAAGAGTACAGCTGGCATGTATTTGTTTTCGTAACACCGCGCTCCTCTTTGGATATTTCGGAGGACGAGGTTCTTTTTTTAGCTTTGGCTGTGAATAAATCGGTCACTTTACGTGGCTAAGAACGGGGTGTGATCTGACAGGGCAGACGAGAATGTGGTGGGATTGTGGTTGTTATGGAAATCTCGCAGATTTCTCACACAGCCTCTCACAGGAAGAGGTGACCAATACACTGAGCACTAAATGTATGAGTTACTAAGCACAAAGGACATCGGTTCCCAGGAGACTTCGCCACTCGGTATGGTCCGATGTGATTATTGAAAATCACATTGAAGTCATTGTGCCTCAACACTTTGCTATGTGAAGATAACATGGGATGTAGATAACAATAATAACTCCCAACAGATCTAAAGGGATCGCTCACCCCAAAATGAAAGTTCTAGCATCATTTACTCGCCCTCTTGTAGTTTCAAACCTGCATGTCTTTCTTTCTCAGCAGAACACAAAAGAAGATATTTTGAAGAAGGTTGGTAACCAAACAACATTGGACTCCATTCACTTCCGTTATATGAACACAAAACCACTTACACATTTCTCAAAATATCTTCTTTTGTGTTCAGCAGAGGAAAGAAACTCATGCAGGTTTTGAATGAGATATGGGTGAATAAATGACGACAGTGTTTTTATTTAATATAAACACTTGTGGATGCACTCTTTTGACTTGCTACAGTACACAACTGCCTACACTCGTATAAATGTTAGGTTGTTTTAACCCATTGTTGGGTAAAATATGGACAAGTGCGACCACTGTTTTATATTTAAATTAATTTTTGTACAGTCAAATTGTATGTTTTTCCATGTTTTTATACACTTTTGAATTTTCAGTTCATTTCTTTAATTTGACCTTTTACTGTATTTCAAAGATATGTGAAAATTCTGAAATAAAACCATAAAATCAATTAAATTAAATTTTTTTACAGTGTAGGTTAATTTAACCAACGAATGCATTTGGCCGTACTTGACCCAACCGTGGGTTTAACAACACAATTTCACGGCAAAAATGTAACTATTTTACGATGTGGCTGATTTTGGCTAATACGTACGATCTCGTTCATTCAATTTCGTACAATTTGGCTTCGCGCCAGTGATGTTAGGCGCAAGATGAGGAGTGGGGCTTTAGTATTGCTTCTTTTCGTAATCATACTTTTTGTACGATTCACAACTTACGAATTCATACGAATAAGCCACCTCCTAAAATTGTAAGATCAGGTTGGGTTAAAGCAACTTTTATGTAAACAGTGTTCTTGTAGCAGTGCTTTATTCTCACATCATACTAACATCATTTCAGTCAAAGGGTCTTATAAGCACCATTTCCTTCTTGCATTTTCAGAGTCTATAGATCTTTAATCCACTACCACAACCCTTTAGGCAACAGAAAGGTTCTTTGAATGTTCTTTTTGAGGTTCCTTATGAAAGCATACAACCCAACAAAGAACCTTTGAGGGACTTTTATTTTCAGATCACATATAGCAATGCCCACTGAATACCCTAATAGTGATGGTGCGGGCTCCACTTACATTTTCCCCAAAATTCAGTATACGATAGTCAACGAAATCATCAATATCATGCAAGCTGCTATCATGAAAAATGAGCACGACACCTCTCGCTGTAACTGTGCCTCAAGTGTCCACAAAGCACAGATCTGCAGTTTGGGAACACACGAAGGCCTGGACCCTAATAAGCCGTTCTCCATGGCCCTACCGCAAGCATGCGAGGCACACCGTAAGGAATTCTCCATTCTGTCAGTGGACTGAACGGCCCCCCCTTCCTCTTCATACACCCCCCTCATCCTCACCCCCAAACCCTTTAACCTCATAGCTTTTGCAGCCGTGCGGGACATTGCAAAGTGCTTGAGCAGATGGAAAGCAGTCTTTAATTACAGAGGAATCAGCTGACTGACACACATCCTCTCTTTCCATCCTGGGTGGATGAAGGTAGCAGAACACACGCAGAAACGCACACGCTTTCGCGCAAACGTCGACGACGCGCTAGGTTCTGATATGAAAGTTGAAACACTCCTGCAGGGGCGTGCGTGCAGGTGTGCGCGCGCTTGAGGTAATGAAGGAGTGTTTGTACAATTTTCAGAGAATTTGTCTTCCGCTCTGACAGGGCTCTGTCAAAGCGTTTTATAATGCTGGTATCTTGGCTGGAGTTGCGCTGGGGGAGTCCCAAAGGAAGCTGTTGCTTGTTCAGTTTACAGTGAATAGCTCCCTTCCTGCTCTGACCGTGGCCCCAAAGCCCGGGGGCCGGGGGTGTGGGGCCGTGTATGTGCGCTTGACTTCTCCCTCGTGTTTGTGTGGGTGGATATGCAATCCTACATCTGTTTGTTTGATAACGTGTGTTTGTCGTTGAACAGATTTGCATGATTGAAACAGCAGGGTCATACATTTCATATTTCACAAACCTCTGGGCATTCTTTTTTTTTACTTGTCTTTCGTTTATATTCAGCCCATTATCTGTTTGTTATATACTAACTTTCAATGATCAACCTGGAAACAATTTTGGCCCTTACAATGAAACCCTTACAAAAAAGAATCACCATTATCATATTCGGAGGGTGGTGTGTGGAGCTCTGCCATTTTCTGTCCAAGACAACTTACATGCAAGTGCATGCATTACTGCCACCTGCTGTAGAACAAGCAAATGTGTTGCACTCAAAACTCATTTAGCTGATCAACTGTAAATTGAATTGGATTTTTATATCAAAACAATGGAGTTATTCAATTCACCACCGTCATAATGACATTATTTTATAGTTGATAGTGTTTGAAATGGTTTTAAGTGTGTTGCTATGCAGTTTCCACTGTGTTTTAAATGGTTGCTTAAACATATCCCACCTCTAATTCTCTTATATTTTGCTTTAAATTGCTCCATTTGATGTAACTCTATGCTATACAGTTTATGATTTGATTCATATCGCAAACTGTACAAAAGGGGTTATAAACATCTGAACCATGCAAGGATTCCACATGAAAAGCAGATTCGATTTGTGGATATTAAAGCTTGATTTGTCTATTGTGCGTTGGCTGACAGAAGACCCTTTTTTTGAAAGGTGTACGCGTGTATGTGTATAAATTATCAATAAGTACAACACCCGTTTCTTTCCCACCATGTTAAACTTCCTATTCATGACACTGGGGATATCTGGATAGGTGTGGCTGAATAAAATTAAACAAAGAACAAATCTAATTTATATTTTTAACAAATTGTACTGTTCTAATTATCTGTACTATAGTATTACTATAGTATACTGTTGTCTATACGAATTACAGTCATCATCAAATAGTCATCAACAAATCAAACAAGTCAAGAGCTCGTGAAGGCATGTCTATTTTTTAAACCTTTTTACAGCATTACTTCAGGCCGGGTTTTGTTTATCTTGAATTGTTTTGCATTCGGCTGAAAATACAGACAAGTATTGGTAACAGTCCTATCTGACTTTAAAAACGTTAAAAATTCCTAGAACACAGAAGTCTTGTTTTTTCAACCCATTATTTTATCATTTATTGTGTGTTTTAAAAACAGTGTCAGATTAATTTCTTTCTCTTTTATTAAGTACTTAACAATTCAAATGCCTATACCTATTTGTTAGAAAGGACCTTTTGACAGTATTTCTATAATTAAATTGGGCCACATGATAATTCAAACTCCAACAGCTTAAAAATGATTTGTATGTGTTTTATTTAACCATGTTAAATACAAATAATATATAGTATATTTACATAAGAAAATATAGTACTTTCCATCAAATACTTCTCAAAATACTTTGACTGATAAAAACAATAGCCTTTATATTTTTTCTCTAAATTCAAATTCAAATATACATATAATATAGATATAGGTTATGCATCGAAGATATATCAAAACATGTTACCTTATACGGTTATAAATGTAATGTTATTTGTTCTTGAGTAGTTTCTAGGCCCTCTGTTGCGGTTATTAGCCTACTAAATGCTGCCATCCACTGGAATTGGTAGGAAGTAGATTGAATTTTGGCCCTTGTGTGTTTTGGAGCCGTTTTTTGTCCGTCCATTCTTCTTGATCCCCATGTACCAGTCTCCATTCTCCTGGTACCTCTGTGAACGGTACGTGTTGTAGTGGTTCTCCTCGATCTTCTCAATGAAGTAACATTCATCATTTAACGTACCCTGAAAAACAAAAGACAGGGTCTGATGCTTATTTTATGTGTTTGCATTATCTGAAGGAATATTTAATTCCTTTAATGGAAAACATGTTTCATATTTAGTCAACGTCATTTTCACTTTTTTTATTCATTAAAATGATCAAATACAAGGTAACTACTTAAACTTACAGTGCCATAAAGTTTTCCCGATTTGTCCATTGCAATGTATTGTCCAGTATCATGACCCCAGATGGCCACCACTCCTGCCTTTACAGCTTTTACCTTCAAAATAGCTTCCATACAACAACATGAAATGAATAAATAAACAAATAAATAAATAATACATGTTTCACAGGTGCACACCAAAATTAACTTACACAGCTATCTCAAACTGTTGTTAAGTGTTTTGGTACAACTTTACATTTTGTTTTACATGAAGAGTTTGGTTCCCAAATGAGATAACTGTTCAAAAAAATAAAAAATCATTTTTATAGTGAATTTCCAATTAAAATCAATCAATCTGTAGTTGGTTTGGTTTTAATTTGAGCCATAATAACTCAAACAATACAACTAACAAACAATAAAAACATGATAACATAATAAAATCATGATTTTTGAAAAAAATAAGTTATCTCATTTTGTAAACAAACTCTTCACATATTTATATAGTTTTCTCTTGTACATTACACGTTAATGTCTGTTCTGCATAGGCTACTGACTGTGAACGTCGTTGTCCTCGGCTCGCGTCCACGGTCCCGTTGGGTTGGATGCGGAGATGGTATCCTCCATTCCTGCAGTAGAGTTTTTGGAGAGGGTGCTGTTTTGGATCTTTTTGGTCGAGAAACGTCGGACCGAGTGTAAAAACGCCGATACCCCCCTCGGTCATTGTGCTGAGTGCTTCACTGGAACGCACTGTGCCCATGAACAGTGACACCCCCTTCGGTGACAGGAATGGATCAGTCCGCCGTCACTAGGCGCCAGTAGAACTCAACTGCCACTTACAACGAGCGCGTGTCATTAAACCTCCTTCACACTTCTTATTATAACCATACATAAAGTTTGTGACGCTTTAAAAAAAACATGATAATTTTGCCCATAATTTAAGTGCTATAAATTACACGAATTTATAGTTACATCTATTTTAATCTGTTCTATTTTATCATTGTACAGATATAGCTGTAGTCCTCTAATCTGATTGGCTGAGCGTGCAGAGTGCTTATATACTTATACAGTAACAGCATTGCTGTTTTCACAGTTGTTTTTGTAAGTTTATGGTTGCTTGTGGCATTCTAGGAATGTGCAGAAACACAGATCATTACTTTTAGCCATTGTAGTCATTCACACCACATACATGGTTTTATTATAGTAAACACATATATATATATATATATTCTTATAGTATAACACATATAGTATACACTTGATTGATTATCATTTGTATTTACTACAAATGTGACCCTTGACAACAAAAAAAGTATTATCGGTCAATTTTTTCAAATCTAGAATAATATATCTGTATATATATATATATGCATTTATACATAAAGCCTACTGAAAGCTTGATATATGGTTTGTTAGGTTAGGACAATATTTGACCGAGATAAAACTCTGGAATCTGAGGGTGCAAAAAAATCTAAATACTGAGAAAATCGCCTTTAAAGTTGTCCAAACGAACTCCTTAACATAGCATATTACACATGAAAATTAAGTTTTGATATATTTATTGTAGGACATTTTCATGGAACATGATCTTTACTTAATATACTAATGATTTTTGGCATAAAAGAAAAATCTATCATTTTGACCCATATGTTTTGTTGGCTTTTGCCACAAATATGGTTTTGTGATCCAGGGTCACATATAGTTAAACTATGGTTATGGTAATGAGGCCATCATTTTGTGGTGACTGTATACAGCAAATAGTACCTTAGTAAAACCCTGGTTTATTTTTGCAAAGGGTCATTGCACAAAGATTAGCTGGCTATAGATCATAAATGTGCCCGACTGTGTAAGACTAACCGGAGACAACTTAATGTAGGCTAAACAAAAACTCAATGAGTATGTTTAGGCTTAATCTGAAATGTTTCACACATTTTTGATCACATAATGCATCATTTTAACAGTGGAAGTTCAGGTCATGAAAATCAGTCATGTCCTCGGGCCTATAAAAGAGGCTGTTAAAAATCTGTGCTATGTCAAGTGGTAGTCACTACTAGTTTTATTTTCCTTATTATGACATCTAAAATGTTTCGAGGCCGTCAGGCTGTTCGAAAAGTAAGTAAGAACGATTACTAAAGGAATGCGTTTCCAAGCAGCCTCAGTACTACTGGAAATAGCACCCTGGTGCCAGACGGGTCCCGCAGAACATCGAGCTCAGCATCTAGTGTGAATTACGTCCCTCAACGGGGTGCAAATGAAAAGGGTAGAGCAGTTGCAGTTAAGACTTACCTGTGACACAAAGAACCCACATTGCTCCATATGAGCCACCATATCTCTTTTCAGCTCTGGCACAGAGTGCTTTGAGTTTAAATAGCAGGGTTTTTCAGCAAAATGAACTATATTCTTGATGTGTGTATAGGGTCTGCTCTGTTCCTGCTTTCTAAAGAATGACTAGTGGATACATTCCAGGGCAAAAAGTCAGACGTTAACATGGTGTCTGTACAACACCTACACATGAGTTTGTGAGTTTGACATGTGCCCATGCTATGCTTAGAAATGTTATATAACATTATGATTCAGTTTCTGATAACATGTGTGTTGTACTGAGACAATTTTGTCATTTCCTGGAGCTCCGCTGGATGAGGTCAATGCCGGTCGCATGAAAGCACTTAAGTTAAGAACAGTTCACCCAAAAATGAAAATTCTGTCTTCATTTAGTCACCCTCTAGTCATTCCAAATCCAATAAATACAGAGAAATATTCTTGGAAGAATGCTTGTAACCAATCAGTTTTTGGCCACCCTTTGACTGCCATAGTAGAACAAACTGCCTTATACATTTCTTTGTTCTGTTGAACACAAAAGTCAAAAGGAGATATTTTAAAGAATGTAAAGCAAAAAGTTTTGGCACACTTTTGACAACCAATGTAATTTTCCTATTGTACGAGTCAGGGGTGGCCACGAGTCAGGGGTGTAACTGTTTGGTTACAAGCATTCTTACAGATTTCTTTCTTTGTGTTCGTCAGAACAAATACAATTATAACTTGTACAACTTGGAAATTTGTTTGGATTGTCATTTGTTATAGTGAAAGTGACCTATTTGTCAGATATGGGGACCCATACCCGAAATGTGACCTCCGCATTTTTCCATCCAGTGAGTAGTGAACACACGCACACCCGGAGCAGTTGGCAGCTATCACTGCAGCGCCCGATGAGCAAGTGGGGGTAAGGTGCCTTGCTCAAGGGCACCTCAGTCGTTACCCGCCGGCAACCTTCTGGTCACGAGTCCGACTCTCTTACCATTAGGCCACGACTGCCTAATGGAACTGTTTCATTGAACATTCATACAAAAGAGCAAATGTTGAAAAACAGACAATATATATATATATACAGTATACACATACACACACACATGAGTATTTGCAATTATATAGGCTATGGAAGGCTAGGTCTCAAACGCGATGAACGATATCATGTTCACTGAAGTGGAGAAAGTAATAGACATAATAAAACTTTAGCCCTGGACGGGTACGTCAATGCCTCCGCCATCTTGGTTAGGGCAAAAGCCAACTATAAACACATACAAGTGAATGGTGGAGCTGCGGTTTTCGGCATTTCTCGACTAATGTACAATACTCAACTATTTATGTGGAGGAGTACAGAAACGTTTCGGCTCCGGTTAAAGATGGTTAGACTTAAACATTTATTTATTGTCATACGGAACTGTCAAAACTTTATTTTAGGCTTGTTTAGGCTTAATAATTGTGTACACATCGCTAATGTGATATGATTTAAGGTAGATGAAATGCACATGATCAGAACACAGCTAGTTCACTTTAAAATCCTTGGAAAAATCAAAACAGTGCGTCTTTACTATATTACGTACCGCTATTTCATACTATGTATAATGCTATTTGTTTTATTATATCACATACATGTTTTACTCCTCTAACTTTTTTACCGGATCTTACCGAAAATAACATCTTTTATCTTAAAATTGTATAAATGATGACAGAAAAGCCATTTCCCAATTGAAAACTTTATTTTTTAGATAATATGTAAATGCAATTATTTAACCTTGTGTGTTTTGTTCGATTATTCAAATGAAACTCAGAAACAATCTCAACATGTCTGTTTTACTCTTGACTAACACGTGACTTCAACGTCTGGTTATTTTTCTGTTGCCTGCATGTCCCTAAAATATCACTGAACATGGTGAATGACAGGCACACAAATGGGTTCTTTCACAATTCCTTGAACACGATTATTTTTAAAGTAACGTTATAACTATGGAGATATTAAGAAACTAGAGACTTGATACATGTGTACTATACGTATAATGTAAACGTTGGGCGTAACTATGACAACCGCTTCTCGTGCTTTGACAGAAACTAGCGCGGAATGCTAACTTTAACACTTAGCGTCTTGCAACGCTTACCTCGGGGATATTTATAATATATATTTCTTTATAACTTTTCTTTTCGCTGTAATATCGTATTATTTAATGTGTTACTGCGGTCAAGGCATTCTGACCTTGATACGATTATGACGCATTAAAGGCGCGAGTCCAGTGAGACTGTTTATAAGGCGCTGCATCACCTTAGTCGGCGTGGGTTTGTTTTGGTCGAGTGGCGTGTTTTGAGCTTGTCGGAGATCAAAACTTTTCGAGTATTTTTGCTTTCAAGTGCGATTCTTGGCGTGTTTTTGCTCGTTTGCTGTTTTTGCGTGAAAGGTGTGAGACCGAAGAGTGGCCGAAAGGTAACTTTATTCGTTGACTCCACCCGATTGCGAGGCATCACCGAGATCAAAACATCGCAACAGATCACCTTCATCGACTTGGTTGGATCCAGACCTGATATCAGGATGAGATTACCAGTTGATTACATCAACGAATGTCAGCCTAAAATGGCTTGGGGTAACTTCGTTTGGGGTGATGAAGATGAGGAGTGTGAACCGGACATAACTTTACCATCATGGGCGAACGTGAAGTCCAATGATCCGGTGCCATCAACCCCAGTTCAGAGGAGAGTTAAGAATGGTGAGTTATATGTTTATTACCTATATTTTTGACCGGCTCTATCAATGCTCTTTCATTTGTGACCCTGTCTGTGAAAAGCCAGTTAAAGTAATGAATTTGTTATTAACTGTTTGCTACATGAGTCATTCTGTTTACATGTTGATATCTTTAATATTGACTTGAGTAAGGCCATGTCATTATCAATGATATGATTGTAGTAATGTTTGCATAAATCTTCATAAAACCATATAGTTTTATTTATTGTCATTGACCTGCTCTTATTTGTCTCAGCAGGTTCTTCACACAAGGGGTTCAGTCAGAAGAGCGTCTCAGATGTGTGGCAGACTCCAGCAACTTCTTCATCTGAGTGAGTTCAGCAATTCCCTTGATTTATACACAGCTTGAATGTCTGTAGATACAGTAACTTAAAATATCTGTCATCCTTCTACCATAAGCTCTTCTGCAACATCTGGACCGAGCCCGCAAGACTCGATGCGGGAGTTTCCTAGTTCAGACGTTTACAGGAAGTCATCTCCTGTTGCGTCTGAGCCAAATAAGAACAAAAGGAAGAACAACATCCGTAAGTTATTACATTCTTTTCAACACACAAATTTGTTTTTACAGATTTATCAATCATTGGATGAACAGTTGTGTCATTTATTTACTCTGATTTCTTCTCAACAGATTTTCCACAGAATGGGACAAGGAGCACAAATCTGTGCATGCTGGAGAAGGGACAGCATCTCTCCACCAAGCCCCGTTTGACTCCGACACAAGCTTCTGTACCGGAGTGAGTTGACAAATCAATTTGCAAGTGCTCGAATATTTGTTGAAGTGGTACTTACAGTACTTCTCCTTGTATTTTTAGACGTCAAGGTCCTGCCATAAGACCCTCTAGAATAAATAGAGGAAATCTATGGAGCAGACCGTGGAACACTCCTGAAAAGAGTACAGTTTCAATGTTCAATACTGCTTTGAAAACCCTCGAACAGATTCTGATTGGTTCTCAACAGGTTTTGGACGAAACCAGGAGATGGGTGGGCAAAAAATATCAGCCAAGCCCCATGTTACTCCGACACCAGCTCATGTACCAGAGTGAGTTGACAATTCTGTCAATTTATAAGTGCTCGAATATTTGTAGAAATGGTTCTTACTTTTCCTTGTATTTTTAGATGTCAGGGTCCTGCCACGGCAAATGGAGTGAACCCTTGTGACGGGCCAAAGAACACTCCAGCAGAGAGTACAGCATCAATGCTCTTTATTTTACAAAACTGTTTTGAAAACCTTAATTCTGCGTAAGCAGGTGTGTCACTGACCTGCTCTTATTTGCTCTCAACAGCTTCTTCACACAAAGAAGAGTTCACCCAGAAGACCGTCACTAATGTGTGGCAGACTCCAGCACCTTCTCCATCTGAGTGAGTCCAGCAATTCTCTTGCATTATAGAGGGTATGGACATGTCGTCACTTTACCATGTGAACACCATGTGAGCACGCCGGAGAGCACCCCCGTGGGTGGCAAAACACTCAGCAAGTTGACTACTTAAAATATCAGGAAACGCAATTCTGCATATGCATACCCTCTATACACAGCTTGAATGTCTGTAGAAACAGTAACTTAAAATATCTGTCATCATTCTACCATAAGGTCCTCCATACAAGATGAGATGTTGCTGGAGTTTCCAGTTTAGTCATGTATAGGACGTCCTCTCCTGTAGCATCTGAACTGAAGAAGAACAGAGTCTGTAAGTTATTACATTCTTTTCCAACACCATCAATGCTCTTTTATTTTTCCAAACTCTTGAGAATCTAACTTCTGGTATCATGTTTCTCAGTTTGTTTATGAAATTTGGAACTAATGTTAGACAGTTTTATAGATTTATCAGTCATTGTATGAACAATTGTGTCATTCATCTACTGTGAATTGTTCTCAACAGCTTCTGCAGAACAACAGGAGCTGGTTGAACAGGAGGTGTCTATAGAGCCCCCTGTCCCAGCAGACCCCGCACCTCCACCTGAGTGAGTTGTGAAAATCATCTTGATTTATACCGCGATCTATAAGTGCTCGAATGTTTGTGAAAACACTTCTCAAAATGTTTGGATTTTTAGGGAACCAACAATTAAGGATCCACAGAATGTGGAAAATAACCAGGACAAGCCTGAGGACCCTGATGTGTCCAGTACACCTGCAGTGACCAAGAGGAAGAAGAAGAGTCGCAAAGGGAGGGAACAATTTTGTAAGTTATTATGTTCTTTTCCAAGCTGACTAACACTTTCAGTGCTCTTCATTTTTAAAAACTGCTATGAAATGCCTAATTTTGGATGAACATGTGTATCATTTACCTCCTCAGATTTGCTCTGTGCAAGTTTACTAGAGGAGCAGGAGAGGAGGACCAAGCTGGAGACTGACTCCAACATTGAACACATGTGCATTGGAGGACAGACAGCAGCTTCCCCCCGAGCCGCCGGTCACACCGACACCAGCTCCTGAACCTGAGTGAGTTAAACTAATTCTGTCAAGTTATTAGTGTTCAAATTTTTACAGAATTGGTACCTACAGTATTCTTCCTTGTATTTTTAGACATTCTGCTTCAGACGTCTCCATTACATCTCCTGCAGCGTCTGAGGAAAAGAACAGAATCCGTAAGTGATTACATTCTTTTCCAACACCATCAATGCTCTTTTATTTTTCAGAACTCTTGAGAATCTTACTTCTGGTAGCATGTTTCTCAGTGTGTTTGTGAACATACAAACAGATGTTAGACAATTTTTATTGATCTATCAATCATTGGATGAAAAGTTGTGTCATCTACTGTGAATTGTTCTCAACAGCTTATGCAGAAAATGTGGAGCTGGTTGAACAGGAGGTGTCTATGGATCCCCCTGTCCCAGCAGACCCCGCACCTCCATCTGAGTGAGTTGTGAAAATCATCTTGATTTATACCACGATCTACAAGTGCTTGAAAGTTTGTGAAAACACTTCTCAAAATGTTTGGATTTTTAGGGAACCAACAATGAAGAATCCACAGAATGTGCAAAGCAACATTTACAAGCCAGAGGATCCTGATATGTCCAGTACAGCTGCAGTGTCCAAGAGGGAGATGAAGAGTCAGAGAGGGAGGAATACAATTCGTAAGTTATTATATTATTTTCCAATCTGCCCAACACTATCAGTGCTCTTCATTTTTAAAAACTGCTATGAAATGCCTAATTTTGGATGAACATTGTATCCCTCTTCTGATTTGCTCTATACAGCTTTACCAGAGAAACAGGAGATGAGGACCGAGCTGGAGACTGACTCCAACATTGAACACATGTGCATAATGGAGGACAGACAGCAGCTTCCCCCCGAGCCACCGGCCACACCGACACCAGCTCCTGAACCTGAGTGAGTTAAACTAATTCTGTCAAGTTATTATTGTTCGAATGTTTACAGAAATTGTACTTACTGTACTTATATTTTCTGACATCATAGTCCTGCTACAAGCAAAGTGCTAGAGGATCCTGCTTCAGATCCTCCTGCAGCGTCCGAGGAAAAGAACAGAATCCGTAAGTTATTACATTCTTTTCCAACACCATCAATGCTCTTTTATTTTTCAGAACTCTTGAGAATCTTACTTCTGGTAGCATGTTTCTCAATGTGTTTGTGAACATTCAAACAAATGTTAGACAATTTTTATTGATCTATCAATCATTGGATGAAAAGTTGTGTCATCTACTGTGAATTGTTCTCAACAGCTTATGCAGAAAATGTGGAGCTGGTTGAACAGGAGGTGTCTATGGATCCCCCTGTCCTAGCAGACCCCGCACCTCCACCTGAGTGAGTTGTGAAAATCATCTTGATTTATACAACAATCTACAAGTGCTTGAATGTTTGTGAAAACACTTCTCAAAATGTTTGGATTTTTAGGGAACCAACAATGAAGAATCCACAGAATGTGGAAAACAACATTTACAAGCCAGGATCCTGATATGTCCAGTACAGCTGCAGTGTCCAAGAGGGAGATGAAGAGTCAGAGAGGGAGGAATACAATTCGTAAGTTATTATATTATTTTCCAATCTGCCCACACTATCAGTGCTCTTCATTTTTCAAAAACTGCTATGAAATGCCTAATTTTGGATGAACATTTGTATCCCTCTTCTGATTTGCTCTATACAGCTTTACCAGAGAAACAGGAGATGAGGACCGAGCTGGAGACTGACTCCAACATTGAACACATGTGCATGTTGGAGGACAGACAGCAGCTTCCCCCCGAGCCACCCGTCACACTGACACCAGCTCCTGAACCTGAGTAAGTTAAACTAATTCTGTCAAGATATCAGTGTTCGAATTTTGCAGAAATTGTACTTACTGTACTTATATTTTCTGACATCATAGTCCTGCTACAAGCAAAGTGCTAGAGGATCCTGCTTCAGATCCTCCTGCAGCGTCCGAGGAAAAGAACAGAATCCGTAAGTTATTACATTCTTTTCCAACACCATCAATGCTCTTTTATTTTTCTGATCTCTTGAGAATCTTACTTCTGGTAGCATGTTTCTCAATATGTTTGTGAACATTCAAACAAATGTTAGACAATTTTATTGATCTATCAATCATTGGATGAAAAGTTGTGTCATCTACTGTGAATTGTTCTCAACAGCTTATGCAGAAAATGTGGAGCTGGTTGAACAGGAGGTGTCTATGGATCCCCCTGTCCTAGCAGACCCCGCACCTCCACCTGAGTGAGTTGTGAAAATCATCTTGATTTATACAACAATCTACAAGTGCTTGAATGTTTGTGAAAACACTTCTCAAAATGTTTGGATTTTTAGGGAACCAACAATGAAGAATCCACAGAATGTGGAAAACAACATTTACAAGCCAGAGGATCCTGATATGTCCAGTACAGCTGCAGTATCCAAGAGGGAGATGAAGAGTCAGAGAGGGAAGGAATACAATTCGTAAGTTATTATTTATTTTCCAATCTGCCCAACACTATCAGTGCTCTTCATTTTTCAAAACTGCTATGAAATGCCTAATTTTGGATGAACATTTGTATCCCTCTTCTGATTTGCTCTATACAGCTTTACCAGAGAAACAGGAGACGAGGACCGAGCTGGAGACTGACTCCAACATTGAACACATGTGCATGTTGGAGGACAGACAGCAGCTTCCCCCCGAGCCACCGGCCACACCGACACCAGCTCCTGAACCTGAGTGAGTTAAACTAATTCTGTCAAGTTATTATTGTTCGAATGTTTACAGAAATTGTACTTACTGTACTTATATTTTCTGACATCATAGTCCTGCTACAAGCAAAGTGCTAGAGGATCCTGCTTCAGATCCTCCTGCAGCGTCCGAGGAAAAGAACAGAATCCGTAAGTTATTACATTCTTTTCCAACACCATCAATGCTCTTTTATTTATCAGAACTCTTGAGAATCTTACTTCTGGTAGCATGTTTCTCAATGTGTTTGTGAACATTCAAACAAATGTTAGATAATTTTTATTGATCTATCAATCATTGGATGAACAGTTGTGTCATCTACTGTGAATTTTTCTCAACAGCTTTTGCAGAACAACAGGAGCTGGTTGAACAGGAGGTGTCTATAGAGCCCCCTGTCCCAGCAGACCCCGCACCTCCACCTGAGTGAGTTGTGAAAATTCTCTTGATTTATACAGCAGTTTAAGTGCTTGAATGTTTGTGAAAACATTTCTTAAAAATACTTGGATTTTCAGGGAACCTAAAATTGAGGATCCTCAAAAGAAGCCTGAGGATGCTGCTTCAGCCGACGGGTCCAGTACACCTCCTGGAGCGCCTATAAGTTCAAAGAAGAAGAGCCGGAGGGGGAGGAATAAAATTCGTAAGTTTTATATTATTTTCCAATCTGCCCAACACTGTCAGTGCTCTTTTATTTTGTTTTTATGAAAACTCTAGTTTTTGATATCAGTCATTGGATGAACAGGTGTGTCATTTACCTGCTCTAATTGGTTCTCAACAGGTTTTCCACCGATGCAGGAGATCAGCAGCACGCTAGAGACTGACTCCAGTAATAAAGATCAGGTTATGCTGTTGGACCTGTCCGAAGAACCCCTGGTGACACCAGCTCCTGTACCTGAGTGAGTTGAAATAATTCTCTCAATTTATAAACGCTTGAATGTTTGTAGAAATGGTACTTACAGTACTTTTCCTTGTATCTTTAGACATAAAACACCGGCCACAAGCTCCTCCACAGTGAATGTTGTGAGCCCACGAGACGGACCGTTAACCACTCCTCCAGAGGGTACAGGATCTGTTTTTTAAGACTCTCATTTTTGACATTATTGGGTGAACAGGAGTGTCATTATCTACTCGGATTTGTTCGCGACAGCTTTTCTAAAAGAGGAAGAGATGAGGAGCTCTGAATGCAGTGTTGAAGATCTCTGCAGGATGCTGGATGAACTGCATATGTCCAGAGAGCCGTGGGT
The DNA here is from genome assembly GCA_006030095.1 of Triplophysa siluroides. Lineage (NCBI taxonomy): Eukaryota > Metazoa > Chordata > Actinopteri > Cypriniformes > Nemacheilidae > Triplophysa > Triplophysa siluroides. The sequence continues at coordinate 12,912 of VCII01000075.1, read as the reverse complement.
CACACCAACACCAGCTCCTGAACCTCAGTGAGTTAAACAAATTGTTTCAATTTATAAATTCTTAAATGTTTTTAGAAACAGTACTTAGTTTATTTCTTTGTAGGCGTCATCATGTGGTGTCAAACTCCTTAACACCAACAAACCCATTTCTTCAGCCAGCAACATTTGTTTTCAAATCACCACCTGCATTCGGTAAGCTGTTATTGTTATATCTGACCAACAGTTTCGATGCTACTTTTATATTTTTAAACTGTTTTGAAAATCCACATTTTTTATGTAAGTCACTGAATGAACAGGAGTGTCATTTATCGGCTCTGATTCTCAACAGCTTTTCCCGGGAATGAGGAGACGAGGAGCTCTCCTGACTCGAGTATTGACGATCTTTGCAGGATGATGGATGAACTGCATCTGTCCACAGACCCAAACCGACACCAGCTCCTGTAACAGTGAGTTAAACAAATTGTCTCAGTTTACAAATGCTTGAATTATTGTAGAAACATTACTGACAGTATTTGTTCTTAAATTTGTAGGAGTCACCGTTTGGAGTCAAGCTCCTCCACAACATCAAACCCATTTCTTCAGCCACATTTGTTTTCAAATCACCACCTGCATTCGGTAAGCTGTTATTGTTATATCTGACAACAGTTTCGATGCTACTTTTATATTTTTAAACTGTATTGAAAATCCACATTTTTTATGTAAGTCACTGAATGAACAGGAGTGTCATTTATCGGCTCTGATTCTCAACAGCTTTTCCCGGGAATGAGGAGACGAGGAGCTCTCCTGACTCGAGTATTGACGATCTTTGCAGGATGATGGATGAACTGCATCTGTCCACAGACCACTGGATCAAACCGACACCAGCTCCTGTAACTCAGTGAGTTAAACAAATTTTCTCAGTTTACAAATGCTTGAATTATTGTAGAAACATTACTGACAGTATTTGTTCTTAAATTTGTAGGAGTCACCGTTTGGAGTCAAGCTCCTCCACAACATCAAACCCATTTCTTCAGCCAACTACATTTGTTTTCAAATCACCACCTGCATTCGGTAAGCTGTTATTGTTATATCTGACCAACAGTTTCGATGCTACTTTATATTTTTAAACTGTATTGAAAATCCACATTTTTTATGTAAGTCACTGAATGAACAGGAGTGTCATTTATCGGCTCTGATTCTCAACAGCTTTTCCCGGGAATGAGGAGACGAGGAGCTCTCCTGACTCGAGTATTGACGATCTTTGCAGGATGATGGATGAACTGCATCTGTCCACAGACCACTGGATCAAACCGACACCAGCTCCTGTAACTCAGTGAGTTAAACAAATTGTCTCAGTTTACAAATGCTTGAATTATGTGAAACATTACTGACAGTATTTGTTCTTGAATTTGTAGGAGTCACCGTTTGGAGTCAAGCTCCTCCACAACATCAAACCCATTTCTTCAGCCAACTACATTTGTTTTCAAATCACCACCTGCATTCGGTAAGCTGTTATTGTTATATCTGACCAACAGCTTCAATGCTCCTGTTATATTTTTAAACTGTTTTTAATATCAGTCATTGGATGAACAGGTGTGTCACTTATCTACTCTGGTTTGTTCTCAATAGCTTCTCCAGAGAGGAAGAAGAAGAAGATGTCTATAAAGCCTGAAGACTCCAGTAAAAGATCTCCGCAGGAAGATGAATCGACCGCATCTGTCCAGAAAACACCGTGACAAACCGAAACCAGCTCCTGTACCTCAGTGAGCTAAACAAATTCTCTCAATTTATAAATGCTTGAATGTTGTAGAAACAGTACTGAAAGTGCTTTTTCTTGTATTTTTAGGCATCATTTGGTCTCAAGCTCCTCTGAAATGAATGGAGTGAGCCCACTAAACAGCCCGAAAACCTCTTCATCCGGCCGCATTTCTTTTTAAATCACAACCTGAATTTGGTAAGCTGTTACTTTATTTTCTCTGACCAACAGTTTCTCAATTCTCTTTATTTTTCAAAACTGTTTTGTGTCATTTATCTACTCTGATTTGTTTTCTTCAGGTTTTGCACAGAAGGAGGAGATGAGGAGCTCTTCAAAGACTGACTCCAGTGTTGAGGAGCTCTGCAGGTTGCTGGATGGACTGCACTTGTCCAGATAGACCGGTCACACCAACACCGGCTCCTGTAACTGCGTGAGTCTCAATTTATAAGTTCATGAATGTTTGTAGAAACAGTACTTACAGTATTTTTCCTCCTGAGTATTATAAATGTACTTAATCTTTATTTGTTGTTTTTTTGCAGATAAAAAAGAGCAGGAACCCACCAGATAGGCAGCCAGTAGATCAAATGGCTGAAATTAGAAGCAGCAAAATAAAGTACCAGCTGGTACAAATGTTCTCTAAAATGTGAACCTGCTTCTGAAATCATTCAATTGATCCCATTTAGTATTTTATAAACAGTGAATAGTGGACATAGTGTACTTCATAGGGCATACAGAACGATTCGGGTATGTTGGCGATCAAACCGTCAGGTCAACATGACTTACAGAAAAACATTAGAATTGAAAATATTTATTTAACACGGAGCAGAACAGACATTACAGTCCTGTAATAGTTTCAAAAGTCAAATCTCTTCTAAATCAAAAGTGAAGGTAAAATGGAAAGAACAATAAGCACAATAAAACAATTATTAGGGCTGTAGCTAGCGATTATTTTAGTATTCAAGTATTCTACCAATTATTCCATCCATTAATCTCGGAAAATAAGTACTTTTTTCTTTATTAAAGCGCAATACTAAATAAACAAGAGAAAATAAGACGGTTCTCTTAAAATGAACAACTACTTTGTCTACTTTTTAGAAAATTCACATTTTTATTGTTGAAATTGCATACATTAATATCTGTGAAAACTAAACCCAATTAGTACATTCCATTGCCATTTTACTTTCAGAATGCAATATAATACAAATATATAAATAAGAAACATAAATAAAAATTGAATATTTTCAAAGGTAAAAACTAATTTCAGCATATGCATGATGCATTTACTATCCCTTTTTCAAAGTTCAGTTTTTTTATTTTTTACTATTAAATAGTCATATATTTGTCCACATAAAAATACTGTAGCTAACCAGACTTTTATTTTGGCAGGTCGTCGGAAGACGCTTATTTTTTAGTGTCATTTGACGCAGTGTTGCCAACTTGGCGACTTTGTAGCTAGATTTGGCGACTTTTCAGACCCCTTAGCGATTTCTTTTTCAAAAAGCGACTAGCGACAAATCTAACTTAACGAAACATTCTGCTTCACTTCTAGAGCTTCTGAAAGAGCAAATTTTTTGCCTTCACAACGCAGTACCGCCTCTCTGTGTCTACTCTGTTCAGTGACAATAAGTCATTAAGAACCTATTTATTGTGCATTTGGGTGTATTGTTTTAATATAAAACTGTAAACGACACCTCAGAGAGTAGAGATAAGAAGCAGACCGGAAGCGCTTAGCTTGTCAGATACTACGTGATGACATAACTGTTATGCAAATTTGCTCGTGACATCATTTGGTGACATTTAGCGACTTTTCGGGCAGGCTTTCCATTGACAATAGTTGGCAACACTGGTTTGACGATAGCTTCACTCAAATAAGCTTCACTTCACATAGCTTCACTTAGTAAAATGTTCGTGAAATAAACTCTCAGAACAACTCTGCAGATGAAGTTCATGTCCTCATACAACGCAGACAAATCCATGAGCATCACGCGTGTAGCACGTTAGAGTGTGTAGTTCATTCACTCAGACACACAGAACAGCCAGATGACATGTTTAAATAACAGCAAGTCCGAATATAGTTAAATGGAGTCAATGCAGCTGAAAAACAAGTTTCACTTGTTTGTCGCAGTCTCGCGGTTGAAATGAAAACTTCTGCCCTCTGTATATTTTTCTGTCATTTATTCTGCAGCGTCTTCTGCGTTTACATAAGATCTCCAGAGTTAAGCGAGCTGTGCGTCAGTAACAATGGTCCGTGGGAAACGCATTGCTCCGTGTGTACTGCAGTTAAATATATTAAACAAAGCTTTGAGGCAAAACATTTGCCTCAATGGTTCTTTGTATTTCAATTACTCGAGGAATCGTTCCAGCCCTAATAATTATACTAAATTATCAACTTTCATCTGTTGCAGTAGAAGTTAGGAATGACCTCAGCACTAAAAAGTCTGTAACGCAGGTCGTGCACTTTCATAAGGTGGTTGAACTTTAAAGGGATGTTTCAGTGGGAAAACAAAATGTCCCCATGTTTTACTCCCTCTTAAGGCATCCTGACTGAATATGACTTTCTTCTTGAAGAATAATGCAGTCGGAGTTATAATACCACCTATCATTTTTTCTTCCAAGCGGTAGAATGGAGTTAATGGGGGGCATATTTGAGGCTCCAAAAAGTGCATCCATCGATTAAAGAGCGGCTCGACACGGCTCCGTGGTCTTAAAGGTCTTCTGAAGTGAATCGATGCGTTTGTTTAGGAGAAATATCCATATTGAGAGCTCTATTAACGTTACTGTCTAACTTCCGTTATCCCTCGAATGCGAGTGAACCATAGGCTTGTTTTTCCGGTAAATGTCGGTGACGAAAGCTCCCGCACAGAGGAGACAGTATCCTATTAGAAGCTTTCCTGAAGCTCAGTGGTTAGAGCATGACGCTAACAACACCAAGGTCATTGGTTCGATCCCAGGGATTGCACATTAGAAACTAACAATGTTAGTCACCTTGGATAAAAGCTTCTGCCAAATGCATAAATGGAAATGGGAAAAATTGCGCGTTCGTCACCGGAACAGCAGCCGAGGGATAACGAAAGTTAGACATTTACGTTACTAGCGCTCTCAATATGGATATTTCTCTTAAATAAACGCATCGATTCGCTTCAGAAGACCTTTGTTAAGACCACGGAGCCGTGTCGAGTAGTTCTTTGACCGATGGATGCACTTTTTGGAGCTTCACGAAACAGTTGTTTGGTCCCCTACACCCTTCAACACTTTGAAGTGCCCTTCTGCGTCATCACCTTCGCCCATAAGGAGGCGTCGTCGCCACGCAAAGAATCTGAGCGAAGAATCATGGGGCCGTGAAGTGTCCATCAGTTGTACCCTTCGAGATCCTTCATTCCGAAGGGCCCTTTGAAGTGGCCTGTTATGAGCTCTCTGGTTTGGAATGCCCCTTCAATATGGCCACCATGATTGTTTTCACTCCGAAGTGCCCTTCGAAGGGCGATATGTCCCATTTGGAATGCACAGTAGAAACTTCCTAACAGGTGTGGGTTGGAGCTGGTTGGAGCTTAAATATGCAGAGCTGCGGGCCTCCAGGAACTGAGTTTGACACGTGTACGCTAATAAGTTTGTCTTGTTTTCTTGTCTCATTCTCGGGACATCTGAGTCCGGCAGAACCAGCTCCGGTTTGACTGAATGCTCAGTCTCGTGATGATCACAGCGGATGTCTGCATCGAGCAGAAGGTAGTGAGAGTCTGCAGTGAGTCGAGTGATGAAGTGATGCCAGAAGAGAGAGGTAAGCAGCTGCTTAAATACCTCCTGTTGAATGATTGACAGAATGATTCATCTCCTCTCAAACTTATGTTAAGTCTTAAGAAAAAGATCATCTGCATTCACTGAGAAGTATTGAAGAAAAGCATTAAAATAAAGAAGGTTTCTCAAAGGTGCCGCAGAACTGTTTGCTTTCTTAAATTTCGTCAAATGATCTTATTTTTTTCAACAGAACCAAACAAATTTTTTTTCCCTACTATGGTAGTCAGTGATATCCCAGAAATGTCCGTTGCTAACATTTTTCCAAATATCTTCTTTTGTGTTCAACAGAACAAAGAAATCTATACAGGTTTGAAACAACTTGAGGGTGAGTAAATGATGACAGAATTTTCATTTTGGGTGAACCGTCCCTTTAAGTGAACGTAAAAGCAAAGCGCATGTGTAACAGTATATGAGATCTAAGTGTTGAGACCTCTTCTGATACTCTTATGGAGACATTTGTGAGATTTCTGTCTGTTTCTCTAGAGAAATATCTGAGACACAGATGAGGCTTAAACGTTTTTAATTGTTCTTTATTTGTTCTCATTCATGTCTGAGAGAAATGAAAGAAATCTCTTCTGTGAGATGGAGTCGCCATTCTCCACGGGGAGTTCCCTGCCGAGAGAGCGCATAGGCTGTCTGGTACAGGTTCTCCAGCATGAATGTGCTTGCAGAGACTTGTTGACGCCATAGGGGGAGGCGTCGGGCGGGTTGCGACATTTGCCGTGAGCGTTTGCCGCCCTCGATTGAGTACACCACGGCAAAACGCTGTCCGACCGGACTAGCACATATGTCCTGCACTAGGGGCCGCAGCCTCCTCAGTGCCAGAGGACAGTCGACAACTCCAGTCACTATGTGTCCTCACAGTTGGGACCTGTCCTAGTCCGCTACTGCGTGCCCGTTGCACACTGCCCCTCATCCCTTCAGGGAGGCGTCAGCCGTACCACCACGACGCGCCTCGACCTGCCCGAGCGGAACCCCTGCTCGGAAGGGTCAAATCTGACCAGGAATGAGGGTGCACCGGCACTGAGGCGTAACCGTCATCCGCCTAGCGTCGGGGTGCCATACCGAGAGAAGAGGTGCTCAGCGTTGGGGTGAGCAGGCTCTTATCCCAGTTGACCTGAGGCCCAAGACGGTCTGGGTGCCGAAGCACGAGGTCCCTCGCGTACCCAACATCTCACGAGTGTGCCTAAGTCAGCAGTCGCCGAGACAGTTGAGAATTTGCACGCCTGTACCCAGTGGGAAACAAGGCGGTCTCACTGAGTTCATACAAACCCGAGGAGGCAGGGCCAGACCGAAGGGTTGGGCGCTGTATTGCCACACTCTTCCCTCGAGCACGAACCGCATAACGGTCGGTGTCGAGGGAGGATGACGTACGCGTCCTTCAGGTCGATTGCCACAAACCAATCCTGGTGACGAATTGAAGCCAAGATGCGCATCTGCGTCAGGATCCTGAACGCCTGTTTAGGAGATGCAGATCCAAGATGGGGCGCTGCCCCCCCCCATTTTTCAGGCACTATGAAGTATGGGTGTAACCCCAAGGACATCTCGGTTATCGGGACGGATTCGACTACATGTTCGCCGGCGGGGCGGCGACCTCCTCCCGAAGTGCGGGGGCATTCCCTCCTCGCACCGAGGTGAACGGAATGCCCCGAAACTTCGGCAGGCGCATGGCGAACTGGATCGTATTACCGAGATGGATCGTCCTCTCTAGCCACCGTGACGGGCTGGTGCACCCACGCGCCCACGAAACGTGACAACGGGGTCAGAGGGATCTCCTTCACCATACCTAGGAGGGCTGGTTCGATGGCTGACAGAGCGGTCACCTCGCACCAGGGGAGGCCCCGGGAGGATGACGGCTCTGTTGACTTACCTGCCTTGTGGCGCTGGTCGACCAACGTCGCGTGGAGGTTATGTTCGGCCGCGCTATCCATTCTCGCCACCGTCTGCTTGAGGGTGCTGTGGAGGAAGGGAACCCATGGAAGTCAACTCTCTTAACGAGGAGGTGGGTGCTGACTTGATGGAGATGCAGCAGGCAGCGTCTCGTCCCGACCCCGCGATAGAATGGCAGAGTCGGGCCCGATGTTTCCCCCGGGTTCGTCCCGTCAGGGCTGCTTGGGGTCCTCCCTTGCGGGCTGCTGACGGGTGGTCGCTCTCCTCCGCGTTGGTCTGCGTCTCGGGCGGGCTGTCCTCTGGGAGGGCCCTGGCGCCGGAGGCACCACTGCGAAGGGGCGGGGCTGTCGGGAAGCAGGCTGTGCTCGGGGACGTGACGACCTGTGGGTGGTCACGCCGCGGCGAGGCAATATCTGCTGTATTGCCTCAGTCTGCTTCTGCACCGCGGAGAACTGCTGTGCCACGTCCTCCACGGTGTCTCCAAACAGCCCGGCTTTCGAGATAGGCGCTTCTGGACTTCACTCATCTGCGCAAGGTTTAGCCACAGATGCCTTTCTTGGGCCACCATAGTGGACATCGACCGACCCAGTGCCCCTGCCGTGGCCTTCGTCGCACGGAGCGCAAGGTCTGTGGCAGTGCGCAGCTCACTCATGCGAGTGGGCTCAGGCTTCCTTTCATCCAGGTCCTTCAGGGCTTTAGCCTGAAAGACCTGGAGGATCGCCATGGCGTGGAGGGCGGAAGCAGCCTGCCCAGCAGCGTTATAAGCCTTAGACACGAGTGTCGAGGAGAGCTTACACGCTCAGGACGGGAGTCTAGGCCGACACCTCCAGGTGGCAGCCGTCTGCGGGCACAGGTACACCGCTACAGCACGCTCCACCTGGGGGACGTTGACATAGCCTCGGGCTGCTCCGTCATCCAGGGAAGTCACAGGTACCGAACTCACGAGTGTGGAACACGCCGAAAAGGGTGCATTCCACGACCTCGTGAGTTCCTCATGCACTTCCGGGAAGAACGGCACTGGGGTGGTCCGCGGTTTTTCACCGCGCCCCGCCCCCAGACGTCATTCGTCCAGCCGCGAGCGCTTCGGTGAGGGCGCGACGCACTGCAATGCCCGATGCCCGGCTAGCACGGCCGACATCTCCGCGTCGGTCCCATCACGAGCTCTACCGCCTGTGGGCGGGAGCTCGGAGAGATCGTCCGCGTCAGATGCCAGTAGGTAGCTGTCCGATGCCGCAACAGAGATCTCGTCCTCATCTCGTTTGCGAGTCTTCCCGCTATGGAACAGTCTACCGCCGTCCATCGAGGACGCACCAGGTGAGCGAACTGGGGTATGGGCGGTCCGCCAAGCCGGAACAGGCGGAGCGACATCCATAGAAGCCCCCATATCACCCCCGCTGCTCGTCGAGGCGGTCGACTTCGCCGAAGCGGCAGTCAAACTCGCCTGAGAAGCGAGCGGGTTGGCGGCAATCGTCCCGGCCAGACCGCAACACCTTGATAGACATGTCCTTGCAGACAACATGTCGTATCAACGAAACCGGCTTCAGCATGCTTGACGCCCAAACATGTGACGCAGGTTTCATGGCCGTCTGACTCGGGGATGAGTCTGCCGCACCCAAGGACACAGTTGCGAGACATGCTCACAGCTGTAGAAATATGCTCTTTTAGAGGAAAAAGCTCTGTGGTTCTCTGCCGAGATGTCGAGGCGAAGGCTGTCTTCATTGGAAGGGATCCGCTGCTTCCACGTCGTCGGAAGAAATTCCTCTCGGAGTTGATAGGTTCTCAAGATCAAACCCCGGCTGTCTCTCAACACAACGTCGAGAGACCGACTGAAGGGGAACTCTGGAATCTGAGGGTGCAAAAAAATCTAAATACTGAGAAAATCGCTGTAGCGAGGAAGGCGGGACGAGAGCCGTCAGACAAAGAGGAGGGGCCGGTGGCGTGAGTGATAATGGGTATCAGCTGTGCGCTCACCGGCTCCGCATTACGACGGAGGAGAAAGGAAGCATAAAAGGACGAGCTGGCAGAATATTCGACGAGAGAGGACCGGGCCCGGACACATGTTAAGTTTTATATTATCTTTATGTTTGTGTGGCACAAACAAAATTATGTACTTCCGTGTTTTGTTTGTTTATTTTATTAAAACTTTATTTAAATGTTTGCAAGGTTCCCGCCTTCTTCCTTCCCTACTTTGAACTGTATTACAATCGCCTTTAAAATTGTCCAAACGAACTCCTTAACATAGCATATTACACACGAAAATAAAGTTTTGATATATTTATTGTAGGAAATTTTCATGGAACATGATCTTTACTTAATATACTAATGATTTTTGGCATAAAAGAAAAATCTATCATTTTGACCCATATGTTTTGTTGGCTTTTGCCACAAATATGGTTTTGTGATCCAGGGTCACATATAGTTAAACTATGGTTATGGTAATGAGGCCATCATTTTGTGGTGACTGTATACAGCAAATAGTACCTTAGTAAAACCCTGGTTTATTTTTGCAAAGGGTCATTGCACAAAGATTAGCTGGCTATAGATCACAATAAATGTGCCCGACTGTGTAAGACTAACCGGAGACAACTTAATGTAGGCTAAACAAAAACTCAATGAGTATGTTTAGGCTTAATCTGAAATGTTTCACACATTTCATCACATAATCCATAATGCATCATTTTAACAGTGGAAGTTCAGGTCATGAAAATCAGTCATGTCCTCGGGCCTATAAAAGAGGCTGTTAAAAATCTGTGCTATGTCAAGTGGTAGTCACTACTAGTTTTATTTTCCTTATTATGACATCTAAAATGTTTCGAGGCCGTCAGGCTGTTCGAAAAGTAAGTAAGAACGATTACTAAAGGAATGCGTTTCCAAGCAGCCTCAGTACTACTGGAAATAGCACCCTGGTGCCAGACGGGTCCCGCAGAACATCGAGCTCAGCATCTAGTGTGAATTACGTCCCTCAACGGGGTGCAAATGAAAAGGGTAGAGCAGTTGCAGTTAAGACTTACCTGTGACACAAAGAACCCACATTGCTCCATATGAGCCACCATATCTCTTTTCAGCTCTGGCACAGAGTGCTTTGAGTTTAAATAGCAGGGTTTTTCAACAAAATGAACTATATTCTTGATGTGTGTATAGGGTCTGCTCTGTTCCTGCTTTCTAAAGAATGACTAGTGGATACATTCCAGGGCAAAAAGTCAGACGTTAACATGGTGTCTGTACAACACCTACACATGAGTTTGTGAGTTTGACATGTGCCCATGCTATGCTTAGAAATGTTATATAACATTATGATTCAGTTTCTGATAACATGTGTGTTGTACTGAGACAATTTTGTCATTTCCTGGAGCTCCGCTGGATGAGGTCAATGCCCGGTCGCATGAAAGCACTTAAGTTAAGAACAGTTCACCCAAAAATGAAAATTCTGTCTTCATTTAGTCACCCTCTAGTCATTCCAAATCCAATAAATACAGAGAAATATTCTTGGAAGAATGCTTGTAACCAATCAGTTTTTGGCCACCCTTTGACTGCCATAGTAGAACAAACTGCCTTATACATTTCTTTGTTCTGTTGAACACAAAAGTCAAAAGGAGATATTTTAAAGAATGTAAAGCAAAAAGTTTTGGCACACTTTTGACAACCAATGTAATTTTCCTATTGTACGAGTCAGGGGTGGCCACGAGTCAGGGGTGTAACTGTTTGGTTACAAGCATTCTTACAGATTTCTTTCTTTGTGTTCGTCAGAACAAATACAATTATAACTTGTACAACTTGGAAATTTGTTTGGATTGTCATTTGTTTTAGTGAAAGTGACCTATTTGTCAGATATGGTGACCCATACCCGAAATGTGACCTCCGCATTTTTCCATCCAGTGAGTAGTGAACACACGCACACCCGGAGCAGTTGGCAGCTATCACTGCAGCGCCCGATGAGCAAGTGGGGGTAAGGTGCCTTGCTCAAGGGCACCTCAGTCGTTACCCGCCGGCAACCTTCTGGTCACGAGTCCGACTCTCTTACCATTAGGCCACGACTGCCTAATGGAACTGTTTCATTGAACATTCATACAAAAGAGCAAATGTTGAAAAACAGACAATATATATATATATACAGTATACACATACACACACACATGAGTATTTGCAATTATATAGGCTATGGAAGGCTAGGTCTCAAACGCGATGAACGATATCATGTTCACTGAAGTGGAGAAAGTAATAGACATAATAAACTCTTTAGCCCTGGACGGGTACGTCAATGCCTCCGCCATCTTGGTTAGGGCAAAAGCCAACTATAAACACATACAAGTGAATGGTGGAGCTGCGGTTTTCGGCATTTCTCGACTAATGTACATACTCAACTATTTATGTGGAGGAGTACAGAAACGTTTTGGCTCCGGTTAAAGATGGTTAGACTTAAACATTTATTTATTGTCATACGGAACTGTCAAAACTTTATTTTAGGCTTGTTTAGGCTTAATAATTGTGTACACATCGCTAATGTGATATGATTTAAGGTAGATGAAATGCACATGATCAGAACACAGCTAGTTCACTTTAAAATCCTTGGAAAAATCAAACAGTGCGTCTTTACTATATTACGTACCGCTATTTCATACTATGTAATGCTATTTGTTTTATTATATCACATACATGTTTTACTCCTCTAACTTTTTACCGGATCTTACCGAAAATAACATATTTTATCTTAAAATTGTATAAATGATGACAGAAAAGCCATTTCCCAATTGAAAACTTTATTTTTTAGATAATATGTAAATGCAATTATTTAACCTTGTGTGTTTTGTTCGATTATTCAAATGAAACTCAGAAACAATCTCAACATGTCTGTTTTACTCTTGACTAACACGTGACTTCAACGTCTGGTTATTTTATTCTGTTGCCTGCATGTCCCTAAAATATCACTGAACATGGTGAATGACAGGCACACAAATGGGTTCTTTCACAATTCCTTGACACGATTATTTTTAAAGTAACGTTATAACTATGGAGATATTAAGAAACTAGAGACTTGATACATGTGTACTATACGTATAATGTAAACGTCATTGGCGTAACTATGACAACCGCTTCTCGTGCTTTGACAGAAACTAGCGCGGAATGCTAACTTTAACACTTAGCGTCTTGCAACGCTTACCTCGGGGATATTTATAATATATATTTCTTTATTAATAACTTTTCTTTTCGCTGTAATATCGTATTATTTAATGTGTTACTGCGGTCAAGGCATTCTGACCTTGATACGATTATGACGCATTAAAGGCGCGAGTCCAGTGAGACTGTTTATAAGGCGCTGCATCACCTTAGTCGGCGTGGGTTTGTTTTGGTCGAGTGCGGCGTGTTTTGAGCTTGTCGGAGATCAAAACTTTTCGAGTATTTTTGCTTTTGTTTTCAAGTGCGATTTTGGCGTGTTTTTGCTTTTTTTGCTCGTTTGGCATGTTTTTTTTTGCTTTTTTTGGCGTGAAAAGTGGTGT